>VWYI01020227.1:0-21226 GCA_013399455.1 Anthoscopus minutus
GGTTCAGCTGGAACCTGGATGGTTATAATCTCTATGGGTTCCACTGCTGCACCATCAGACTCTCTCTCTTCAAGGCAGGGCGAGGGTTTCCCAACAGCTGAGGAAAGGCACTCCTTTAGCATCTGGCCCATCTTGTGCATCTCCTTCACCAGAACCCCCACCCACTCTGTGTGGCTCATTTCTGCGGTGGGCTGTGGGGCAGGGTCAGGCTCTGGGACAGCATCTCTAGTCTCTGGGGTAGGTGTCAGAGTAGCTATCCTGAATGCTAAATAGAACAGGCCTATCAGCAACACCAGCCACTGTATGATATCATTAGCGTTTAGAAAAGATTTGAACCCTTTGAACTCTTTGGGTCGGGTAGACCCAAAGAGTTGGGTGAAGGGTTGGGGAAATTTTTCCCTGTTGTCATTTCCTCACAGTAGGTGCCATTATCAAAGTAACCCCAAAAACATACAGTTAATGTGTAATAGCTCTGAATCCATATGCCCACCTTCAAGAGAAAGTTAAAAATTCATAAATTTCCCACCTTATTAACTCAAAAAGCAAACTGGATAACAGCTATAGTAGCCTTTAGTTATAGGACCCATGCTTAGATAAGGGCCTGTAAATGACAGAAATATAGCAACAACCATGTGCCACCCGAACCAGGGTTAACTAGACAACATGATGTCACTTAATGAGGTTTCAAAAAATTAGGTTACTCGAGAACTGTTATTCCTTTTTTCACCCTTTTTCTCTCAATGCCTTCGAGCCCAACATTGGGCTCCAAAATCTGTCTTGGTTTGAAGACAGGCGTCTGCTTAAGGAAGGCAGAAACCTTCCTTGAAATTGTAAACCACCCTGTCCCCACTTTTCCGAATTATTATAATCTTGGAATCAAGATGCTCTCAGGCAAAGATACGGGAATAGGAATAACAGTTCTTTACTAAGGAAACTAAAATAAAAATGCAGTAGTACAAAAAGAAAGAAAACCAACAAAAAGCAACCCTCTGACAGAGTCAGAATACAACCTGACACCCTGTTGGTCAGGATGTTGTTAGCAGTCCAATTAAATAGTCACAGCAGTCTTCCTGGAGTGACAGATGTGGTTCTGTTGAAGCAGTGATCCTGTAGAAGGATGAAGTTTTCCTCTGAAGGTCCAGTGGGGTAGATGGGTCCTGTCTCTCTCTGGGAATCCATTGGAAAAAAGCTCCTTGTGTGCTCTGAGTCGCCAAAGATATACAGGTAGGAATGCTTGGCTCCTCCCCCCAGGTGGAGCATCTCACCACAGGATGATGTATTTTACCAGTCATGCAGGGAGACTCAATGGCCCATTAACAGAAGATATTCCCCTGGAGGGAGGATGGGTCGTGGAAGAGATAAAGAGCACTGCCACATCTGGTTTCAACAGCTGGCCCATAAACAGAAGATATCTTCCAGTTATGAGGGATGGGTCATGAAAGAGCTAAAGAAAACTGCCCCACGTGGTTTCAACTTAGTAATAGAACACATCCTTTTGGTTATATCTTGCATATTGTTGCAACCCAAGACATGGACACAAACTGAAACACAGGAGCCTCTATTTGAACATCAGGAAACACTTTGTTACTGTGAGGGTAACACAGCCCAGCACAGGCACAAGCTGCCCAGAGAGGTTGTAGAGTCTCTATGGGCACAGTCCTGGATGATCCACTCTTGTCCCTACTTGAGAAAAGGGGTTAGACCCGATGACTGCAGAGGTACCTCCCAACATCAACCATTCTGTGATTCTGTTTATTACATGGTCCCATTATTGACTCTAATTGGCCCATAGCTCTGCTCATGCTTAAGAAATTGAGGCATCAGGGCCCACACCATCACAAAGAGAAAAAAGAAGAATGTTGGTATGGATTATATTTAGATGTGTAAGGTAAATAAATTAAAGTAAACCTCAATAAACCCATGCTTTCCCCTTTGATTGTTATGGCATCCTAATTACAATAAAATATATCTCTAAACCACAATTACCAGGTTGTTGTAGAGACCCAAGTCCTCTGGTCTGCCCTTTGTTAGTTAAGCCAGACTTCTCAGCCCTGTGCAGAAAATGAGAAATTGGTCCATTTAAGAAACAAACAAGAACTCAAAAAGCAAAAACATACTTTCCAAATTAAAAAAGTCTTGGCATGTCTTCAGTAAAATTTGGTGACGGCTATTTAGCTTTTGAAAATACCACTTCTGTATTTTGATTAGGTGAATTGAAAGTTGCATTTAATTTAAAAAAGTAAGGCGGAAAAATAATACAGGTTTGATTATTGCTATTTGTGTATTTTCCTGAAATTTGAAGTTCCTTTCACTGTTATTTTCTTTTTTCTTAAAATTATGTATCCATATTAGTCTGTACATTATAGCAAACTTCCAACAATTTGTGTCTATCTTTTAGGTAGTATGATACATGCTAAAAAAGAAAGGAGCTTAAGAGTCAAGGTTGCTTTCATCTTTCAGTCCCAATTTGCAAATGAAACCTTATTCCTTCCAAAATTTTCTCAAAGGGCCTATTTTCTAGACTTCTCATTACCTTATTGATCTCCCCTTATTTTACTGCAATGCCCCAAACTTCAATCACTCAGTCCTGCTGAGGCACCTGATGTTGAGTCAGTTGAGAGAAGTAATTCTTATAGTTTGCAGGTTATGGTAAATCTATACTCTTTAACTCTTCCACAACAGCACTTGGTCATCTGTCTTTCTTACTATTCTTACAGATCCTTCTTCTAAGGACTTGTGCTTACTCATAGTCTGCTGTAATACATGCTTCATTCCTGTAATTGATTGTTCTTAATTACTGAGGGTTGCTTACTGAATGACATCCTTCTTTTACCTTGAGTACTACTTCAGTTTCTCAAGGATGCTTTGGATATGATCTCATTTTCCAGTGCATTTGTGCCTCCTAACTTATTTTTCTCTGAATTTTTGAGTTATTTTTAATTTTCCAGGTCTCTCTACTTCTGCCATGAATGAAAAGATTCAATGGAACAGAACTTATGCAAAGCATGTGAACAATGAATGTCACAATCAGATATTAAATCCCATTATCTCCTATTTGTCACTAGACAAGAATAAGGAATTTAATATTTTTTGTGGGTTTTTTTATCTCCATCGTAGCTAGTGGTTCTGGAGATATTCTGCAAGTCATATAACCTTAAATCACTAGTCTGTCTTGTTTTTACTGTAGGAATCCTTGTCATCTATGTCCTTAGCATCTGCTTTCTGTTCATTTCTACACTCTAGAACACATCATTGGCAAAAGTGTGCATGCTTTATTGATGATTGCATGTTATAGATATATTAAGTTAATAAAAATGATTAAGTATATCAAAGACTAAAATGACATCAGTTACCCAGGAGTAGGCTTTCTCTGAGAGATTCTACTAGGAGGTTGTGGGGGCAGTGGTGGTGGGGTTGGCTTGGTTTGTGGAGGAGCTGGCTGCTGTTTTGATTGCTGGTTCAAAGCTTCTATAATGCTGGCTGTCTTTGCCACTGGAGGTGGTGGTGCTGGAGAAAGTACATCTATATAGGAAAGTTAGACAGAAACCTGGAATTAAATTTCTATTTAGCATTTCTTGGGTTCTCATTACAGGTTCCCCTGTTACAGGACTTATCCTCATCTACGAAAAATTCTTTACTACATGTAATGGAAGGAGGATCTCTTTGGAAAGCAGTTTACCTTTTGTTTCACCTGCCTGAAGTTGGAAAGCTCACAATCACTTAAATTTATTCAAGCATTAAAGTGCAAACAAAGAAAATTCTTACCAAAGTCAGTCATATTCTTGAAAACAGTAGATCAGAATACATTTTCTAAAATGCTAATATTATTTGCTCAGTCAAGGCCTTCAGTCTGTGTTTCATGAAAAAGTAACTGAGTGAGTAAAATCTGGCAAATTTTATGTAGAGGAATATCTTCTTAAAATATAGTTGTGATTCACAGCTAACAGCAGACTAGATTTAGCAATTAATTAAAATTGTTATTGAATTCTTAAAACCACCACAACAGCAGCTGGCAAATAATTAAAACATCCTTTTGCATTCCAGTGGTCTGCAAGAATCAAGTACAATGTGGAGATACAGGTTTACATGTAACATTCACCTTTACAACTAATGAGAAATGCAGCACTAAAACTATATATATATGTATGTGTATATATATAAAATGATGAGCCCTTTAGCTCTAGTAATAGATGGTGTTTCCTGCTGACCCTGCACTATACCATGCAGTCCTCACTGGGACATCAGAGCAGAGTTTGTTACTGGATGGGAATGATAGGCCAAAGCTACAGTCACCAAGAGGAAATATGAGTTGTGGAAATGGAAAAATAAGCCAATTGTGATTAGATACAGTAGAAGGGAATACAGGGGAAAGTGGAAACATACTTGTAGATGTTACACGCAATGGCGGCACAGGGGGATGAATAGCTGGTGGATCTGATGAAGACCTCTGCCTGCTTATACTTTCCACTCCTAAAGAATTTGTCTTCCACATTGCATTAGATGAAGAAATTGTCTGAATACCACTGCCAAGAACTGAAGGCTGAACTAAAAAGAGAGGAAAATACTGCATTATTATTATTGCTTACTCTAAGCACAAAGTGTTTCACCCCGTGCTCTCAGAAATAGTGTGGCTAGACCACTATATTCAGCAACACTATATTCAACAACTATAGTCACTGCATCCTGGTGAAATGCCAGAGCAGAAATCAGTCTGGTGTTAAAAATTACACAGCAAGACCTCACCAAGAAACTTCTAACACTTTACCTAAACAAAATTTGTCTCCAGTCATTACTTTAAAATATGTCAATACTTGGAAAAGCAGACTTCTCAGTAAGAAGACAGAAGGCAAGTTTTGCTACCTTCTTTAATCTCTGGCTGATAACTGTAATTTTCTCAGGTACTGCAAGTAAAGGACTTCACTCTTCCACGAGCATGAGCATACATTACTGACTCAAAGCGAAACATCAGTTTTGACTTAGAAACAAAATAAAACTGTAAACCTGAATTTCACTCAAGCAAGAAACTATAATAACTATTTGTAAAACAGTCACAAGGTACTTCTTCACAGCCTCTTAAATGACTTTACTCTGAAGAGCTGCCTCTTCATTTCATAAAAACACTCTACAAATTTGCTTTATAAAGCCAGTATTTTGCACATATTATGCCATTTGTCCCTACTTAGCACAAGAGTATCACATTAAGAAAAGATGAAACAGAGTAAGGTATGAACAAATATTAGGTTGCAGGGAAAAGCATAAAAGGCTCAGAAGACTTGGGAAACAGCCTAAAGCTATGAGGATAAAGGAGTAATAATACACCATAAGCATAACACTAGCAACATCAGCAACTGACAAGAAGCTACGGTCAATGATACTATCATAGCTTTTAACTATGTATATAAATTAATAGGCTGATACTTTGCTAGAGTAGATAATAGGAGGCAGGCTGCATGTCTTCATGGCATGAGTTGTATTACAGTGATGCCAAGAAGTTTGGGGTTGGGAATAAAATTAAAATGACACTTTTTGAAATGTGTCATTTGATCAAGGGCAAACTGTGGGTATGATTCTCCATGATTAAAATAATATCAAAGGGTAAAACAGTCTTTTTAACTATTCAATTGTATTACTATTTAAAAGACAGAATCTAATAGTTAAAGAAACCAGGCAAGCTCCTTGTGTCAATTTTCCTGTTTGGTGGGGAAAACATTCCTTTCCATCAAGTTAAAAAAATGTTGTCTAGGTATTAAATTTAAGAGTTCATGTGAAATTTAAAGTAATCCCACCTTGGTTAAGTTCTACAAGTGGTTAAGCTTCTCTCTTAGTCCCATGCTAACCCTTTCCAAGTAACCCAAAACCATGCTTTTCTGTCCTCAGTTTTTCTGCCTGTTTTTTGTAGCCATTCCAAAACTGACTTCTCATACTACACAGAAGATCAGTTTGCCATCTCAGGCAAAATCACTGATGTGTGGAGTCCTGCATTTGACTTCTGCACAGTGTTCCCAGAGGCAGAAGTCCCCCATGTGTGCCTAGAACATTTCCTGATCATATCTCCTCTTATGGAGTCTGAATTACAGCACCATAGAAAACCATGTGTTTAATAGTAATTTTTCTTGAATTGAATAGAATGCATAAATTTAGCCTCCATGAAAGATAGTGGATTAATAACAGTATTACAACAATGAAACACACCAAATATGATCTGTACAAAGAGGATCTATACAGATTTCTCTGCATTTCTTTACTATGATGTAAACACATTACATATGAAGATAAGAATGAAGTTCACAGCACCAGCTTTAATGGTGGATTTTGCAAGAACACAACTCTCTAAATTAGGATGAGACACGTGTTTTTACACTGTTCTAATGACTAGTAATTGGCAGCTGTATTTTCAGTCAGCTATCAGGTCTCTAAAATCATCCAGTTCTCTACATTATGACACTTACACTTTTATTTCAACAACCCAAAGCATATATTTACTAAGAGAAGAATTTGCAAGGTTAAAATCTCATGTTCTGCATACACTCTCCATTCTCTGAGGTCTTAAACAAAGTTTCACAGCAGACAAATGCTATTGAAATTTTATCTTTACACTGAACTCTGACAATGACATCTTCAAGATACAGAAGTATGAAAAGATTAAATATAGCAAAAAAAAATTGATGAGCTACATTGACCGCAGCCATCCTTTTAATAAATGGTTTAACTGGTGAGGTTATCTGGGTATTGTTTTCCCAAACACTATTGTGTACTGTCTTGCAGGTATACCAAAAACCAAACTCAGAATACGTTATGTAGATTCACTTCAAGAATATAAAATGAGGCCATCAATAACTGTTCCAATTCTTACCTGTGCAAAATAATTGTAAGAGAAAACTTAACAACTAAATTATTTTTTGGAAAAGGTATGATCATGTTCTTCTAATATACGATGATATTTTCTAGTACCTTTGCCAATATTCCTTGGAGGTAGAGGAGGTGCACTACTTGTAACAGGTACTGCAGGCTGAATGGGAGGTGGACTGCCACTGAGTATTGCTCCATATGTTTCATTCTGTAATATGCTTGGCATAAATCCTCTTTGCTTGTCCTTAGCAATGTTTGCTGCATCTCTTGCCAAGGATGCTACATTAGGCTGAAGCTGGTTTGATCCAAGTTGGTAGAAGCTGACAGGCCTGTCCTCTCTCCGGTTGGGACTGGGTTGCTTTAACAACAAAAAAATACTCATTGATACCACATCAGTTGTACTCATTTTATTTATTATTTGATAGAAAGTTATTAATTTCTAGAAAGAAAAAATGGCTTCTAAAATTCATTTTTGTTGCTTTTAATACATAATCTAAACCCTACATTCTGCCATTCAAGACAAAGTAACTATGCACCCTAACAACAACAACAAAGGATTCAAGGTGAATTGCACTTCAAAACTAATAATGTATTCTCATTTCTTCTGTAGTACATTGCTACAGGATAATACTGTATTCCAAATACACAAGACTATCTATACTTGTATAGATAACCAATATAGATTTTCAGACTGGATCAAGTAAAGTTTCTCTGCATCAAATACTCAGCAGTAGTTTCAAAACTAAATAAACAACTGAAGCTCCTAAGCCTCATCTGAAGTTCAGCAGAGCTAAATCCCAAATGTATGATCATGACCTCAAAACTCAGACAAGATTTCATCTAAGTATTCTACCTATAGCTCAGCCTACAATAAATGAGTAGCCAAAACTTCTCATTAACTCGTTTTAGCTCACTAGATCACTAGATTAGAAGATTACTTCAATTGGCAGCTGTGGTGGAATACTGCTCACCCCACACATATTATTGAATTGTATCTGATTAGATGTTTTTGAGATTTACAGCAACCATCTGCACTTAGCATTATTCTTCCAGTTTCAACAGCAAGCACAGTCATTACTGTTATCAAATGATAATCAAAGTAGATGGAGTTACAAATTCATATGGCTAGTACAGCAATGGGCTTTAACAATCCACAGCCCAAAGACCATAAATATACCTTCAGAAATAGTGTTGGATAAACATGACATACTGACATAATTTCTGTATGGAATTAAAAGAACCATTTATAATAATAGCATTTAGGCAGAATAAAGATTTACATAATCAGTATCACTAACAAGTAATTGATTTTCCTCTGAATACATTCAATGTTTCTGCACTGGTCATATAGGGCTTAGATATGATATAGCACAGCATTATAGCTCCAAGATTTATCAGAATGATGTACATGACAGTCCCTACCCTTGCTTTGGCTTAGCAGCCTCAATCCCCACTGGCTGACACTCTCCATTCCCTGACCTCTCCACTGTCCTTGTTCTGGGACTTGTTTCAGCCCACACCTTCTGCTTTTTAAACCAGAAGAAAATTTTTCTTAGTGCTTATTATTCAGGCTCACAAAACTGAAGCAGTTCAATACAGGGACAAATGTGTGCCAGAGTGGAGACAAAAGCTGAGGCAGGATCAGGCAGCCACAGAGTACAACAGCAGCAGAAACCAGTTGAATTATTTTAACCTTCTTTTAGGTTAGACTCTCTTTTATATGCAATATTCTGGACAAAAAAACTTAAATTTCAGACATGACCTTTTCTGACATAGATTACAAAATCTATTCAAATGTCTTACCACCAAGACACACCCAATAGCTTGAAATTTAGAAACAAAACCGATCCTAAGCAAGAGCAGTATTCACCTATGCAAACAATGTAGTCACAGACACTGAGACTCTGATTAATAGTCTTTACTATCCTTTGAAAAGTCCCTGCAGTACAAACCTATTAATAGTGGGCAGTGAAGTGGGAGCTTCATTATTTTAGCCACACTGCTGAGTAGCAGATACCTTCCTACATGAGATGCAGCTCAGGGACTAGTCAAACCCACTCAACTGCAGAAGGCAACTGGCAACAATGAAGAAAGTGGAGGACAAGAACAGATCAAAAAACAAATTTAGATCATGCCAGAAAGGGATTTATATTTGTAAATTACCAAAAACTTTTACAGCTAGAAAAAGCAAGACCTCTAGGCTTCAACCTGTTTTACTAAAACAATCATCATTACTATTGTGATTATCTGAAGGGTGATAAAATATAAAGGAATACATAAATATGGGGGATAGAGAATGCTCATGCAGGAGAACTGGATCAAGCAGCTCACAGATTCCAGATTCTTACACAGATACTAAAATTTTAAAGAAAAGTCTTAAGAGTCTCAGAATCTAGAAATTGTACTTTGAAAGGAATGGCCTGTGACACCTTCTATTGCTAAGCAATTCAAGTCAAGCACCAGAGGTAACAGCTATCTTGTAGTCCAAGAGAGACAGGACATCAGGAAAAGAGTCTTATGTACACACAGTATTTTAAAAATGGTATTTTGCAACGGAGGAATTATTGATGTCAAAATTAGTCTCCAAAACATTTAAGCCAATTTAATGGTCTGATGACCTAACAATTTTAAAGAGATTCTATGAAGGTAATGGAAACGAACCTGTAACTGTCAGGTTTTAACATTTCTGAAAACTAAGAAAAATCCAACACACTAAACTTGATTTTATGTTATTAATTTAGTGTTAGCAATTTATGCCCTAGTTGAGATGGCGGATTCTGCAAGAGAAGTATTAAAATGCTAAAGCTTGCAGAAAGAAAAAGTCAAATTTCCCCTTTCAGAGGAGAAAGGGGTTTTTGTTAGCTACTTTCAAAAAACATGTTAACATCTAATATAGAGACTAATTATAAAGACTAATATAAAGCCTGTTATGTATTCCTTGAACTTTATAAGGAAAACAGAAAAGGCATAAGCAATTATAACACCACACACACAAAGAACAAAATCCCATTCAATACTTACATTGAATACTTCAAATTATGAAAGTTTCAGGATGTCATTAGTATTTTGGAGACTACACAAATTTCAGATTATTTGTCCCCTAGAAAGTCATGCCATTTTTAGGAGTCAGAAAACAGTAGTTTTTTACCTGTCTGTGTGTTTAGGTGCTTAAATTATTTTCCAAGTTGGGACCTAAACTGGGAAATTAAATTTTGAAAATACAATGAAGTTTCTGTGCTATTGGAAAGTTTTGTAACATGACCATTGTTCAAGCCATCTGCACATGGTCCTGGGCAACTGGCTCCAGGTGATCCTGCTATAGCAGGGAGGTTAGACTTCCAAGCATAACCATTCTGTGATTCTGGACCTAAAAGTACCACAACTCCACTAAACATTTCAGGTATGAAAAGCATGAAAATGAAAAGTTATTTTATATGTAAAGATTCAGAATTAAGACCTTACCCTCCTTTTGATAGATGTGGCTTATTTAATGCACAGTTTCAGTTGAAGACAAAACAATGCATAAACTGTTCTAAAACTAGAGCCATTGACTGGAGATGTTTCACAAACATGAGGAGATAGTCTGAGATGCTTTCCTTTGTAAAAACACTTTTCCCATTTTATGTTAGATCTGCTTCACAATCAGCAGAGCTAAACACTCCTGATGTATTGAAACCAACTATTGACTTGATTGAAAAGATGATCTAACACATGACTAACTATAATTTGGCACCACATGGTAATGTTTTAAGAGAAAAAAGAAGACCGACTATAATTTCAGAAATAAAGATTTAAGCTATTCCATTTTACTACAGGAAGTTATTTCACAGTGCTTTCATACCTATAGTAAAAAGTAAAGTTATTGAAATAATTATGAACATCACACTTACACATACATGTGTACAGAAAAATAATGTTGATACAAACCTGCAGCTTTTCATCCACATCATCATCACTTTCATCCAGATCTTCATGAAGTAACCGCCATTCATATTCTACATGAACATGAGAATTAAATCTTCCAGAAAGTGCCTGAGTAAGCTAAGGAAAAAAAAAAGATGACTGTTGACATATTATGTGCAGTACTTATTCTAAAACAATATATTTAAAAGCGAACAAAGTCCACATATAGGAAGAATCTTTCAGCAATCTGGAAAGTTACTGCACTGAAGTCAATTGAAGTTAAGCTGTGTTACCAAATACAAGACAAATAAATCTAAACTAGACATTTTATTAACCATTGTAGATCTATTCTCCATTTTCTGACAAGAAGCACCACATAGTATTTGCTTTGATTTAGAAATTGCAATTCAAAGAAATTAACTGCAATGGCAGTTTTCTTGAATCAGAGTCACTTAATAAGAAGCCTTGACTCCCCCTAATATGATGGGACATCCACAGCTTCTCTGGGCAACAAGATAATGGCCTTCATCCATGGCCTTCACTCATAAAATGTACTTTAGTAATTAGATTTCAAGGAGATGTCAGACACTTAGATTCATAGAACCACTTAGGTTGGAAAAGACCTTTAAGATCCTTAAGTCGAAGCATGAACCTAGAACCACCATATCCACCACTAAACCATAGACCTAAAAGCCACATCTACATAATTTCTAAATACCTCCAGAAAAGGTGACTCAACCACTCCCTTGGGCAGCCTTGACAACCCTTTCCACAAGAAATTTTCCTACTATCCAATCAAAACCTCCTCTGCTGGAACCAGAGGCCATATCCACTTATACTGTTGCTTGTTACTTGAAGGGACAGACACCCACTTGTCTACATCCTCCTTTCAGGTAGTCATAGAGAGTGATAAAGGCACCCTGAGCATCCTTTTCAACATCCTAAAGAATCTCAGCTCCCTCAGTCACTCCTTATAAGTCTTGGGCTCCAGGCCCTTCACCACCTCTGCTGCCCTTTGCTGGACTTATTCCAGCCCCTCAAAGTCTTTTTTGTAGTGAGAGGCCCAGAACTGCACAGAAGATTCCAGGTGTGGCTTCAGCAATGCCAAGTACAGAGAGACAAACCCTTCATTGCCATTGCTGGCCACACTATTGCTGATACAGTCCAGGATGTCACTGGCCTTCTTGGCCACCTGGGCACATGCTGGCTCGCGGTCAGATGGCTTGTGATGGGCACCATGAGGTCCTTTTCCACCAGGCAGCTTTCCAGCCACTCTGCCCCCAGTCTGTAGTACTGCAGAGGGTTGCTGTGACTCAGTCTTGGACACAAAACTTGGCTTTGTTAAACCCCTTACCATTGGCCTCAGCCCATTGATCCAGCCCATCCACATCCTTCAGCAGAGCCTTCCTACTGTCTAGCAGATCAACCCTCCCACAGAACCTAGTGTCATCCAAAAATCTATTGAGGGAATCTTACTTGTGCATCTGTGACTAAATAGCTCAACAGAATCATCCCCGTCCTCAGAAATTTTAGCATTTCTGATGTATCTGAAGAAGAATACAGTTTTTTTCTTAAAAATACATAACTTTATGTAAGCATATAACTGTTTCTGAGGATATAACTATTTCTAGTATACCACTATTGCATCTGGAATATATTCACTGAATATTCAGCTGTAAACTGCAAATTTTCAAATGATCAGACATGAAATGCACACACAGAATGATGCAATACTCACCAACTCTTCACAGTGAGTATGTTTTAAACGTTTAGCTATATCAAGTGGCGTCTCTCCTGCTTCATTTGCTATATTACAGCAAAAAAAGAAATTTAAGATGAGAGGTATCACTATTAACATGTCCATTACTAAAAACAAACCTGCATACTGAAGTACTAGACCAACACACTCGGAAACTTATCTCTTTCTTTCATAGGTCCAACTCACATCAACCCTCTGAACATGACAAGCAATAGTAACTCAACATGCCATATTATACATATGAATGATAGCCATGAAATGCCAGTATATAACTTGACAACAAAACAGCAATTAAAAATCTGCTTAAACATTAAGTGTAATATATAAGTCAATTTTAAACTTTAAATAAACTGTGAATACTGACTCTCTAACAATGAAGATTATATTTACAGAATTATAATAAACAATGGAGGAGAAAATTCACTTATTCCAACTTCATTGTTTCTTATCTGAGGCAATGACAAAGAGGAAATTGAAGAACACATTACCCTTTTACCTATTTCAATAGAAGCCTTCCCTCTCAGCAGCAGTTTGAGGCACTCAACGTTGTCTGTTAGACAGCAATAATGCAGGGCTGTGCTACCTTTACAGGTTTGCTTATCTAGATTGCCACTTTTGGAGTACAAGAAAGAAGAAAGGTAATTAAACTTAAGTTTCCTACCCTACATTATTAAGCCACTCTCTTTAGAAGATTTTCAAAGAATCAAATTACATTTGCAAATAGAGCTTTAGTATTTTAGTATTTGTATTTATTTAGTATTTATATTACTTTACATAAAAGCAATGTCAATATTCAGTTTTCCATACTTACCTATTCTGTACTAAAAAGTCAACTATATGAAGGGATGTTCGATCAACTGATCTAACAGCAAGGTGCAGCGCTGTTTCGTCTTGCTCCTAAGAATAAAATGAAAAAAAGACATTTGTTTTTTCTTCTGAAGAAGAAATTTTAGCAAGACATTAATTGAATCAGTTAAAACACATAATTGCAAAATATTCAAACATGCTACCATTAAAACATCTGTGAAGACTTACTGTACCCCTTTTGTTCCTTTAAAGGAAATAAATAAATGAGTTGAAAACTAACAGATTATTAAATAGTTTAATGTTTAATGTTTTAATAAATTTAAAATAAAATAGTACTTGGAAACAATTTTAGGTTAAGCTATTTAGCATCTTTTTTTTATTATTAATTACATCATGAAAAGGATATACATTCAGAACAGTGTTTCAGATACTATTTCAAATAACTTTTAATTAATGAGTGCATATTACACTTACAACAATTTGTCTAATAAAATTTACAACACTTACATGGCCATTGGCCAGGGGAATTTTTTCTGTGAGATCCACGCCGTCAGCATACACTTGAACTAATCCAAAAATGTCTCTTGATTTCACAGCTTCACAAAGAGCATGCAATTTAGCTGCATTGTCTGCATGCTTCTTCCTTGCATATTTTCTTTCAATATATTTGGCATTAATGTAATCTTTTCTTGCATTCCTGAAATCGAATATGATTTAGTTCTGTAACTTTCAGCTGAAGATACACATTAACATTTCCATAAATACATGCAAGTAATTTGAAATTATTCATTATGATAATTTTTCTTTTTAAATATGCATGTAACCATGTAGTCTCATATTTCAAATATGAAATGTAGTAATGGAAAATGAATCAAATATCCAATACAAAGATAGACCACTAAGTTCTTCATCCAAATTCTGTGACAATGTTACGATCAAGACTACCCAGTTCTATGTACAGAGAATACATCAAAGCTTCATAATGTTGATTTATGTTGCCTTGACTTGGGTACGAAAAAAAAATCTATCTTATACCTCTGCTGCACAGACTATCCAGGCCTTTAATTTAAATTCACAATATTGAGTATGTTCTTTAAACTCTTCGCTACAACTGTAACAGGGAGGATGTGTTGGAGCTTTTAGTGACATTTCTAAACTAAGATGAAAACTTAGTCCACCTGACTCAGCACGAGTTACCACTTCTGTTGCTGATGCTCAGTAACGCATCTGCCCCTCTTCCCATCACTGCAATAAAGGAGCTTGTTTGCCTCCCAAAGGCATAAACCTTTACCAGTTCTTGGGGTGTACACAGCATTGAACAGAAGACATAAAACAAAGTCATTATCATCATCATCAAGATACTATGTAATGGGCAAGAAGTAAAAAACCCCAATAAATAATAATAAATTGGATCCGTGGATTACTCTTGTTCATAATGCATTTAATAGTATTCAGGTTCTCATTTCAATAAAATAGCCCCAAATTTGATAAGCAGAAGTATCAAACTAAATTATCTTTTTAAACACTAATTTTTAGAAGTGTTCTTATTATTATATTGATTCAGTATATGGTAAAATTATTAGTAATTTAAATTACTCATATTAATACTCTGCATTATTATTTATAGTAGTAGTCAAAAACTATCTAAACTGCCTTGTTGAACACTGGTTTTGTCAGAATGCTAAAAATCCACCTAATGTACAATCAGCTTCATCCAGAGCCAGTTCTTCTGGGTTTGTTTCTATATTGTTTACTAGCTCTTTTATGATGAGTAGTATCCAGCCAAGCAGGCAGCTGTCCTTGCTGTATCTCTGCCATCACTGCTCTGTGCTTTCGAGGAATTCAGTTAAATGTTCTGTCTTCATTCCACGTGGACTTCAGTCTTAGGTGTAGTTTCTAAATGCTGCTCTGTATCTTTCAAGTAAATGTGCACTTTATTACAATTTCTATTTTGTTTTCAAATAGCACCAAATTAATTGCTTTGGTTTTAATCCCCATCCTTGCATGTCTTTAAGGTTCCCAAAAAGTCACAGTTTATTTGTTTCTGTCCCATAAGCCATGATTCAAAGAGTTAGTAAACTATTCCTTTCTATTAGGGAAGGTACAGTCAGATAAAGCTCAATAAAACAGGCATGCAAAGCATCAGAAGAAAGATTTACTCCTTAGCTAGAAGACCATACATAAGATATTACACATCTTCTATGGCCTGTCAATGCAAACCATAAAGGCACAGCCCCTTAGCAATATTAAATTAAATGCCTGCCTTTCTCAGAAGTAGTGGCCCTTTACTTACATGTCACTGCTTGGATTAGGTTTGACCATCTCATCAACTGGAAGACAGAATTCCATAATCTCATTAAATCCAGCATTCCCAATATTCTTTGCAAGCTGTTAAAAAACAAAATCCCACAACTCAATTAATAAACATATTCAGTTATTAGCCACACACATAACAAGGGGAGAAAAAGGGAAAATGAGAGTTGAGACCTCTTATTTCTGACTCCTTGGTCTGCTCTATGTCAGCAATAACAAACAGATTAGGAACTTTTTTTGGATGTGAATTTTCAATTGGGATTTAGTGGATGAACAAATAACTGCAGAATAATCCATCAAGACACCAGTTCATACAATAAATGCAAACTGTGCCTGATAAGAATACATCTAGGATCAGTCACGGAGCAGTTGATAAGTGGTAACTTCTTTGTGTAGCAAAGCTGAATACATTTTCTTCCTTTAAAGTTTAAAATAGTCTTCCAAGATAATGCTAAATAATTAATGAATTAGGTATTTGTTAAGTCTTCCAATTTTTAATCTGAGGCACATTTATACGTCAAACAGCTGCATTTTTTAAGAAGTTACTCAGGACAAAAAGATTTGAAAACACAAAAAATATGAAGCCTCAACTAATTCGAGTTCTAAGATAAGAAAAAGTTACAGTAGGACACCATGTTCCAGGAGGTTCCAATAAACCTTATGTTTCCAGCATAAACAGAATAGACAACTGGGGATACAAGCATCAAAAAGTCAGGGCATCTTCAAAAATTAAATTTTCTTAAATTGTGTTTGTCCAAAGACAACTTCAGGATGGGAACACCTTGCTAAAATGACAAAAACCATACTTTTCTTAGAAGTATTTTACAGTACTATTTTTAAGTTAATAAAAGCAATTTGATTACCAAAAGTTCAGATGTTCCCAGCACATCTAATGTAAGTGATTGCATTCTGGAATAGTGAACACCAAGTTCTCTATGGATTCCTGAGCATTCAATGCAAGTTAAAATTCCCAAATTTGTTGAAAGCCAAGTAGGATCTGAAACAGAAGGCACCCACAGAATTAAAATTTATTCAGGCAATTATTTAATCTAGAAAGCATAGAATACAGAAATGAAATTCTGTAAAATAAGATTCTTGTACATTTTTTTAAATTTATGTCTTTATATTTACTCTACCTGGAAAAAAAAAGATTTTTTTTTTATGCTGAAAGAAGTGAAGAGGATAATTTTTATTTTATTTTCATGAAAGACATTGCTATCCAAGGGACTCCATTAATCACTCCAGTTTGTCATTGTTCAAACAACTTTCAGGAACTGCTTTTTCCCCCACCACCAGTATAATGGTGTCAAACTCTCAGCTGGGCATACAGGCGCAGTTTAAACTGAAATAACAACGTTTATAGGATTGGGGTTCTTTTGTTCTTCAAATACAGACTTTAGACTAAATGAAGCAGAAGTGATTCAGAAATGCACACATTACAGGATTCTCACCCAACTACTGCAAACATACTAAGGTTCATCCTTCTCTTTTCATAGCCCTTGACTGTCTTTTCTCCTGGTATTTTGCATTTTCAACATCATTCCCTCATCCTCCAGCCAAATAATTAATTTCTGGCGATTTAGCCAGCTTAGCAATAATTTGTTCGACAAAGGTTTGTTAGCTGCCATTTACACTCTCCTTTTTTAAGACAGCTGGCTTGAGTCTTCCCACAGTCTTATACAATACCTATTGCTGGAAGTAACTATTGATTTGTAAAGTGCATACAGCATCAGAGCTGATGTTTGCAGCTACAGTTTTACATCAAAAAACCCTAAGTCCTGCAGTGCCCCTGCAACATAAAAGAGCACAGGAAACAGCAGGATTTTAAAAATAATTTGAAGAGCGTTAAAGTAGAAATTCATTGATCAACAAAACAAACACTGCAAACCATAGTCAGCAGGAACATCCTTCTTAAAATGAATACAGCCTTATACATATTCCCTGTCTCACTTAGTCAAACATGATGAAAAGAAAAGAAAAAAGCGTATTAAGAAAATGCTTCAAGTAACTTATGGCTGCCCAGTTTTACCTAAATCTTACATTATTAACCCATATTTTATGTAAGTTTGTTTGATTTATGCAAGCAAAATCTACAATTAGCAAAATAGATGGGAGAAAAATAAGCTTCTTAGTAACTTTTCTCCCCTCTTGATAGTAACAATATAGAATCAATCTTACTCAAGTAGTTTCATCAAATTGTTAGCATATTCTACTATGTGTATATTTTTTCTGAAATAATGAGTAAAAGTGAAAGCATAAAACATTAGCTTAAATATTCTTATGAGACAAAGAATTTTTACTAATTAGAAACAGCTTAATTGAGTCACCTTGTGCTCCACAGTCACAACAAACATCATTTCCAGTCATCCTCTGGACTTCAGATATAATTTCTTTTGTCAGTTCCTGGACAATATTATTTTCTCCTGTGTTATCATCTCCTTTGAATGCATTATTTAAAGCTTCCTCTTTGCTGTTTTGTAGCACAGATGTCCATCTAAAATGGCAGTAACATTTTGCTATTAAGTGTTATGGCACTTCTGGAGCTTGAAGAAAGTCTCTGTAGATCACCAGTGTCAAAAAAAAAATTAGCAAAGTAACTCACATTTGACATTCCTGTTCATCCTCTGCTTGAAAGTGGTATGTTCTGTCATCTGCACAGTAAATAATTCACATACTGATTAAAAAAAGTTATTGAAAAACTCATCTTGCAGAAATCTCTCACTGAAATCTAAAATTAATTGATTCCTGAGGTCTCCGTTCTCATCACTGGAGTGTGTTGACAGAAAAAAAGTCTAATTAAGAAGTTTTACCATACTACCTACAGTTCATCTATGATTATATCCATGTTTACACAAGGTGGCTTGCTGCATTTTAAACAGAAGCTGCTTTCTTCAGTGCTGTGCTTTCATCACACAAGCAGCAGGACAGCAAAGGAAATGTTCCATGTTCTGGATATAACCTCAGTAATCACAAGTATAAAGTTCTGCTGGGAGGGAGGAGAGTAGAATATAGAGTCCATATTTGATTTTATCTGTGCATGTAAGAAAGATTTAAAGAGTTCAAATGAGCTCTTAAAATCCAGTAATCACAAACTTAAAAAATATCTGCCAGACACAAAGTCCAAACTACAACCAGCATGAGCCTCAAACTGTTTCAATTAAATCAAGCTCACAATTTTTAATTTACTACTTTTCTAATTCTAAGCATTTTTATCAGAGTGTACTACTAAAGAAAAAAGCATAATACATTTTAAGTCTATGGAGAATAAGATATGATACAGTTTAATGACTGAGCTAGAGTGAGAACAGTTGATGAGACAGGTAAAACTACTGGTAAAAATATTCTGTGATGAAAATTTCTGAAGTTTGAAAAATATTCAGGCTAAAAGGTATTAAAGATAGCTTTTAAGCATCGAAAATATTGACAGGGAAGATATATGAAAGAACAGAAAGGGAAGTGCTACATTAAGAGATTTTACCTTGCCATGATACAGCAATTTGTATTTTGCAAAGAACAAGGAATTTTTTTTTTAATTCCACAGTAAAATGAAGTGAAAAAGTCATCTGGAGAAAGCTAACAGGCCAGTTATGCCTTTTCAAATGTGTGGTAACATTTCAATAAGTTGATACTGGGCAAAACATGACATGGTCATTGACAAAGAAAGAAAGTGAAAAAGTAAACAGGGAAGCCCAGTTGTTTGAGCAGAAATGAATTAGCTGTATGTTTCACACAAGCATTCAAGTCTATTCACATAAGCAACACAGCTCACATTTAGAAATGCAGAACTTTATGCTTCAATAAAGGAACAAATGAGGAATAAATTTATATTTTTCTCCCTAGCTAATTTGAGATACTTCTTTCAGTAAAATATCCTAGTGACAAAACAAAGGAAACATTCTACT
Source organism: Anthoscopus minutus (assembly GCA_013399455.1). Lineage (NCBI taxonomy): Eukaryota > Metazoa > Chordata > Aves > Passeriformes > Paridae > Anthoscopus > Anthoscopus minutus. Next base: position 19,534 of record VWYI01020227.1, read on the forward strand.
ACAGAATTTCATATCACCCCATTCTGATCCAAGAATTATTCAGTTTTGGTGGGTTTAATATGTAGTTTCTTTATCTCACCTTTCTATCTACTAAGAGATAATAAAACCAAAAAAATAATTTTAGTATTTTCTTCATAGTTGTACAGCAACCACCAGACTTAAAAAGTTTTATAAGGATCTTCTGGTCTTGTGCAAAAGTTGTAACTTTTCAAGATGATCTGCTAGGATATTTTTAGTATGAAAAGTGATGTCATAGCAAAAAAATAGTTACTCTGCTCTAAGACAGCAAAACTAAATAGAAAAAAGAAGTGAAAACAAGTGGTTTTCCAAAGAAACAGGCACAGTTAGTTGCACTATGCCAAAATAACTGAAATGTCAAATTATCATAGGAATAGCATTTTATAAAGGGAAGTATTCTACAATGGCAAATATGCTCTCGTGGATTACTGACACATCTACAGAAATAACACAAAATTCTGCTATGAGCTGCAAGTAAAAAGACCTGAATAACAAACCTACGTGATATGAGGTCAAAACACTTTTTTTCCTCTGGGTTTGTTTTCACTTGGCAGGTTAACAGATTGAGCTTTGCTGGAGGTCGGTTAGCCTATTTGAAGATAAAACATACACATTTTAGTATATCCATACTGACTGAACTCTGCAGAGTGAAAGCACAGGATAACATCCCTCTGGCCAGAAAAACTTGACAAATGGCTGTTAAATTGTTAAGGTACTCAGGTTTTCATTCATATTTTTGTCTGCATTGTGCTTCATAAGCTACTTTTATTTGACAGTTTTGTTTACTGGTAACTGGATACACACTAGAATTTTGAAAGGAAGAAGGGTAGAATCTCTTCAATTACCACTAACCAGAAACACTTACCTGAAGGAACTGGGTACAAAAAAGAGACAGGTTCATCCTTATATTTAATCCTTTAACGGTCAGACATTTAGTTTTAAAAAATTACTTGTTTAGTTTTCAATAATTAATTATTTTGACTCCTGCTAATGTCTTTAAGGGGTCCCCAGATAACCAGTTAAGAACAAATGCTGAATATTTAAATCACTAACAGGAACCAAGTGAAGGAAAATAAGTTTTCACAGAGAAGTCTTGCAGCAAACAGATGTAAAAGTAAACCAAGATAGCTGATTACTTTAAAAACTACTTAAATAATGTATATTTTATAATGACATATGTCTTTTCCAGTCAAGTTCCTCTCAGCTATTTCAGTTCCTTTTTGCATAGAAAGTGACAGGACTCTACTAAGAGCAAGATTCACAAGGAACTTGCATTTTAAGACTCAAAGGCTGCAAATACTTCAAACAGTACCACTGCACTCTTCTTCCCCTTAACCTACTTGCACTACAGCCCTGGGGTAGGACCTAGAAAGACTCATTTGCAACCTTGACTTGAGGAATGGCTTTCACTTCCTACAATTGATAACTAGTTCCACTCTTCTTTTAGAGTAATTAAATCAGAAGGCAGATTTAACTAGTCAATCTTTGCTCTAGACAATAATATTCAAAAAATAGTAATTTAAACTATTAGAAAAGGACTGTTTTAAGGAAGCAATATTCACACATTACCACAGTTATTGTTGCATTTATTAATATTAATTGACTACATTGCTAAAATAAGACTTAAACATAGAAACGAAACTATTATCAAATGAAGCCGCACTATCACATAATG
>VWYI01020228.1:0-11224 GCA_013399455.1 Anthoscopus minutus
TGAGATTTTCCCCTCAGTTTTGGAATTTTCCCCCTCAGAACTGGGATTTTACCCTCAGCATTGGGATTTGCCCTCTCAGGGTTGGAATTTTCCCCTCAGAGTTGGGATTTTTCCCCTCAGGGCTGAGATTTCCCCCTCGGGGTTGGGATTTTTCACCTCAGGGTTGGAATTTTTCACCTCAGGGTTGGGATTTTCCCCTCAGTTTTGGGAATTTTTTTCCCTTAGACTTGGGATTTTCCCCTCCGTACTGAGATTTTCCCCTCCGTTCTGGGATTTTGCCCTCAGGTTTGGGATTTTTCCCCTCAGGGCTGAGATTTCCCCCTCGGGGTTGGGATTTTTCACCTCAGGGTTGGAATTTTTCACCTCAGGGTTGGGATTTTCCCCTCAGTTTTGGGAATTTTTTTCCCTTAGACTTGGGATTTTCCCCTCCGTACTGAGATTTTCCCCTCCGTTCTGGGATTTTGCCCTCAGGGTTGGGATTTTTCCCCTCAGGGCTGGGATTTTTCCCTAATTATTGGAATTTTCCCCCTCAGGTTTGGGATTTTCTCTCAGTGTTGGGATTTTCTCCACAGTTTTGGGATTTTTCCCTCAGTGTTGGAATTTTCCCCCTCAGGTTTGGGATTTTCTCTCAGTGTTGGGATTTTCTCCACAGTTTTGGGATTTTTCCCTCAGTGTTGGAATTTTCCCCCTCAGGTTTGGGATTTTCACCTCAGAGTTGTTTTTTTTCTCTCATGGTTTGGGTCTTTTCTATCAGGGCTTGAGATTTTCCCTCAGTTTTGGAATTTCCCTCTCAAGAGTTGGGATTTTCCCTCAAGGTTTGGGATTTTCCCCCTCAGAATTTATTGGGATTTTCCCCTCAGTTTTGGCATTTCCCCCCACAGAATTGGGATTTTTTCCCTCAAGGTTTGGGATTTTTCCCTCAAAGTTTGGGATATTCCCCTCAGTTTTGGCATTTCCCCCCTCAGAATTGGGATTTTTCCTTTAGGGTTGGGATTTTCCCCTCAGGATTTGGATTTTACCCTCAGGGTTGAAATTTTCCCCTCAGGGATGGGATTTGCCCTCTCAGGATTGGGATCTTTTACCTCAATTTTAGGATTTTCCCCTCAGGCTTGGGGTTTTTCCCTCAGGCTTGGGATTTCCAGGCAGGATCTGGCCTGAGGTGAGAAAATGGTGGGAAATGTCCACAGGTGTGATGTGCAATAAATCACAGATCCGGGAATTATGGAATGGCTTGGGTTGGAAAACACCTTCAATCCCAATAATTCCATGGGCAGGGACACCTTCCCCGATCCCAGGTGGATCCAAATCCATCCCAGCCTGGCCTTGGCCATTCCCAGGGATGCAGGAGCAGCCACAGCAAATCTGGGAATTCCAGCCCAGCCAGGAATTCCTTCCCAAGATCCCAGCTTCTTTCCCAATGGAAACCATTCCCTGGCTCCTGTCCCTCCACATTTGTCCTTTTTTTCGTAACCCCCACTCCCTATCCCTAAAACACAACTCTTCCCTTTTCCCATTTTCTCCATATTTTACCTCTTTTTTTTCCTGTTTTTTCTATCCCTTTTTCCATTTTTCTCCCCCCTTTTTCCCATTCCCCCCATTTTCCCCCTTTTTCCCTTTCTTCCCCCCTGTTTTTTCCCCTTTTCCCTCCTTTTTCTCCCTTCCTTTTCCCCCTTTCTTTCCCCCATTTTCCCCTTTTTCCCCCTTCCCCCCTTTTTTCCCTCCTCTTTTCCTTCTTTCTTTCCCCCATTTTACTCCCTTTTTCTCCCTTTTTTCCCCATTTCCTGTTTTTCTCTTTTTCTGTTTTTTCTGGTTTTTCCACCATTTTTTGTCACCCCAAATCCATCCCAGACCTACCCCAAATCCATCCCGGACCCATCCCAAATCCATCCCAAATCCACCCCAAATCCACCCCAGCTCCACCCCAAATCCATCCAAAACTCATCCCAAATCCACCCCAAATCCATCCCAAACCCATCCTGCTCCAAACTCTGAGGGAAGGATGGATTTGGGATGGAGTTGGGATGGATTTAGGATGGAAATGGAATGGATTTAGGATGGAAATGGGATGGATTTAGGATGCATTTGGCATGGAGTTCTCCTCCTGGGAATGGGATTGGGAACAGTTCCCTGGATTTCTGTCTTTTAGGGCTGCTGGGATGAGGGAATCCCATTCCAATCCCTGTGGAATTGGAAAATCCTGACCTTGGCTTTTGTTTTCCAGGCAGAACCCGGGAACAGGGAAGTGAAGAGAGAGGAGGGGAGCAGAGCCAGGTAGGGCCTGCCAGGATTTAGGGGAATTCTTGGGAATTTTATCCCTTCCTTTTCCCTCTTGGAATTATCCACGTTCTGCTGCTCCTCCTTCCCAATCCATGTGTCCCAGAGCCAAAAAATTTGGGATTCATTAAAAAAAAAACCCATGGAAAAATGGAGTGAAATCCCAGTTTCTCCTTGGTTTTCTCCCCTGCAGCTCTTCCCTCTATCCCTGCCTCTGGAATTCCTCTTCCCAACCTCTGAATTCCTGGAAATTTTTAGGAATTTTTGTTAAATATGGCTTTGATCCCTTCTTTTCTGTGATTCCAGCTTGGATTTCTGGATGAGTTTTGTTGTTAACAACTCCAAAATTGTCTAGGAATCATCCAGAAATTTAAGGGTTTGAATTTAATTTAATGAATTTAATTTAATTCCCTTGTGGAAAAGTTCTGTATTCCCAGATCCCATTTTTTTTTCCTTGTCATTCCATGAAACTGCAGAATTTTGGGAGTGTTAATTCCCAAATTAATGGGAATCTCTTTCCTCACACCCATTTCTTGATTCCAGACAAGTGGAATTAAAATTCAAAAATTTAAAATTCAAAAATTTAAAATTTAAAATGTTAAAATTTAAAATTTTAAAATTTAAAATTAAAAATTTAAAAATTAAAAATTAAAAATTAAAAAATTAAAATTAAAAATTAAAAAAATTAAAAATTAAAATTAAAATTGAGACTAAAATTAAAATGTGACTTTTCCATGAATCCCAGCTCCTGAAAAGTTGGAAAACTGACATTTTTCCTTGCTCCACGCATTTTCCATGTAATTATTTTATTCTATTTCCTAGGGAGCAGAAAACACTGGAATTATGATTTTAATTACTAATTATTATTTATCTGAAGCTTTAATTAATTAAACACCACCTTTGGGTTTTGCCTTTCCCAGGAGTTTTCCATGAATCCATGGGGGAGTTTTCCATGAATCCATGGGGGAATTTTCCATGAATCCCAGTGGAAGACAAAACAAACTGAGCCCAGCCAGAAATGTTGAATCGATGGGAAAATCCCTTTGGGGGATCCCAAATCTCTCCTGGACAATCCTGACTTTTCCAGGTTTTGGAGGAAGGATTCCCTGCTGGAATGGCTGCTCCAGGCACCTTAATTCCAGCACTTCCCAAGCTCATCCTGTGGGATTCTTTCCTTCAGGGAAAACTCTCTGAAATTCCCTGGAAAACCCCATCCCCTCGGGCTGTGTTATCCCAGGGGGGTGGAAAACAGGGATTTGAAACCCAAACCTGATCCCAAATCCAAACCTGTTTTGGGATTGGGAACTGCAGACAGAGCAAAGCTCCACGGATTCCCTTATCCAGGAGCTTTTGGTTGGATATTCCCATTTTTCCCTCTGTGGGATGGAAATTTTCCCAGGCCTGAGGTCTCCAAAACGTGAATTATTCACCTCAGTTTGTCCCCTTTTACCACAGAATTCCCAACCCCAATTCCAGGAAAACCCCCACCATGGTGGCACCCAGAGTTTTCTGGGAATTCTAGAATTCCTCCCACAATTTGATTCCTTCTCTTTCTCAGCTCTGCCTCGAAAAAAATTCCGGAGGCTTCGGGAACGCCGCCGCAGAAAACAGCTGGGAATCCATCAGGAGAGCCCAGGAAAGGGCAAATTCCCACCTCAGACATCCCAGAGAAGATTCCAGAGGAGCAGCTGGAGATTCCAGAGTCTCAGGCAGGAGGAGCAGCCAGGGAAGATGTGGAAGGATTGGATGCTGGAACTGGAATTCCCATGGATGCTGCGGAGGAGGAGAAGCCGGCGCCGCTTTCCGGAGCGGGGAGGGAAGAGGCTCGGGATGAGCCAGAGCTGGAAATCCCAAAGGAGGATGAGGAGCTCTCTGCTCCCAGCGTGGAATTTCTGGAATCATCCAGCAAAGCAATCCCAGCAGGTGGAGAAACACCGGGAGCCATCCCTGGAATGTCCCCGAGCTCGGATGAGGCTCCGGCGGCATCAGCCGGTGTCACCCAGCCCAGCACGGAGCTGGAAAAATTTCCCAGTGCTGAGGCTGGGAAAAGCAGCTGTGAAACTTCCACGGAGAGGAAAGCTGTCCCAAAAAGTGTGGATGCTCCAGGGAAAAAATGGGATGTGGCTGGAGCAGAGAGAGAGGGGACGGCAGAGGAATCCCTGCTGAAAATTGGGGAAAATCCGGGCAAGATTTGGGGCAAGGCTGGGACAGAGCTGGAGAAAACACCTGGGAAAACTTCATCCAAAGGTGGGGAAAACTCTGGGAATGCTGTCAGCAGTGAGATCCAGGTGGGAAGTTTGGTTAAAATCCCACAAAATAAAGGGATGGGAGCTGCAAAATCCGACGAAAGCCGCGTGGCTGCTGCTGCGCTAAATCCCAACGCATCCCTGAAGGAATCCTGCACTGGGAAAACCCTTTTGAAGGCGGTGGTGTCCATCCCAGACATCCTGAAACAGAGAATTCCCGTCAGGATCACCGAGCCTTCCCTGGGAAAAGCTGGGGAGCAGAAAATCCCCCTCAGAGCTGGGCCAGAGAAGAAAATCCCACCCAAAAGCGCGGCTCAACCCGGAGCTGGGAACAGCCAATGGAAAGGGAATGGAAATTCTGGGCTGGATGCTCAGGGAGACAACGGGAAGGGCTCATCCCAGCAGGGAAAAGATTCCCAGTTGGAATCCAGGCTGAATTCCAAGCAGAGCCAGCAAGGGGAGAGCGGAACGTGCGGCACGAGGGAAGATCCAGGCGGGAATCAGGTGAGGAGGGCACCCTGGGCTTCTCCCACTCCGGCTTTTCCGGGATCATCCCTTTTCCATAAATCCCCCAGAGGAGCTGCTGGGCAACAGCAGCTTTTAGCTGCAACAGCAGGGTGGAAGTGCTTGGGAAATCCAAGGGAAGTTCTTGTGGAAGCGAATCCAAACGGAGCAGCTCCAAGTGGGAATAAATTCCGTGTCCTCTGGGGAGCTGGAATTTGCTTTTCCAAGAGGCTCCTGAGGCAGGTGTCACCTGTTGGTGACAAATCCCTGGAGCTGTGGGGACATCCCAGAGCAGCTCCTTGATGCAAATGAAACTGAGGATTGGGATTTCATGGAATTTTTTGTCCCATCCTACAGGCTCCTGGCAGGGGCGGTGCCGCAGCTTGGAAAAGCGGCGCCGGGAAACAGAAGGAGGTAAGGATGGAAAATTGTGGGAGGAAAAGGATGGAAAAGGGGATTTTTAACATTCCAGAGGGTGGGATTGGATGGGATTTAAGGTCTTTTCCAACTCCAACCATTCCAGGATTCTGTGACATTCCTGCTTTCAGGAATTTCCTCCCACTGTGGGCTCTGGGATGCTGGAATCCCTTTGGGATCCGTTTCCCTTTGGATCCCAATTTCCAGCCAGAACTGCCAGGAAGCCCCAGCTGGGATCTGAGTCCATAAATCCATCCCCAAATCCCAGTTTCCCAGCTGGTGTTAAATATCCATGAGGGTAGGATGGAATGTTTTGGCAGAAAAAGCAACAAAAATTTGGAATTTTCGATGGAAGGAATCAGGGGAATCATTTGGGGTGGGACCCCCATTCCTTTTGAGCCAGAACTTTGAATTGGCAGGAATTTTATCCATTGACTTTTATCCACTGGTTTTCATCCACTGAATTTTATCCATGGAATTTAATCTGCTACATTTCATCCACTGAATTTTATCTATGGGATTTTACCCGTGGAATTTTATCCATTGACCTCCATCCCCTAAATTTTATCCACTGAATTTTAAGCACTTTATCCATTGACCTTCATCCACTGAATTTTATCTGCTAAATTTCATCCATTGAAATTTATCCATTGAATTTTACCCAGCCACTGAATTCTACCCATGGGATTCTACCCATGGGATTCTACCCATGGAATTTTTCCCCATGGAATTTTACCCATGGGATGCTACCCATGGAATTTTTACCCATGGGATGCTACCCATGGAATTTTTACCCATGGGATGCTACCTATGGAATTTTTACCCATGAGATTCTACCCATGGGATTTTACCCATGGGATTTTACCCATGGAATTCTCCCCATGGAATTTTACTCCTTATCAATCCAATTTTTCCAAAGGCCTTTGTCATCCAGAACAAACCCTGACCTAAATTCCATTAATTACTCAACACAACGCTTCCATTTAAACCCTGCCCTTTTTTTTTTTTTAAATTTTTCCCCCCCTCAAACTAAACTCGGGATCATTTCCCCCTCCCTCCCCCTGGAGATGACAATTAAATATTCCATCCCCAGGAGGAAGAACTCTTCCCATTTAACCTGGACGAGTTCGTCACGGTGGACGAGGTCCTGGATGAGGCCGAATCCCCGGCGACGCCGCGGCGAAATCCCCCGAGGGGGAAGAGAAAAGAAGCTCCCAAACCCAACCCTTCGGAGCCGGCGTGCAAGAAGAGGAAAGGGAAGAGTTGCGGAGTTGAAGGTGAGCTGTCCTTCGTCACCTTGGATGAGATCGGGGAGGAGGAGGAGGAGGAGGAGGAGGAGGAGGAGGCGCCGGCGCCGCTGCCGGGCGTGGATCCCCAGGGCCTGGTGGTGGTGGATGAGGTGGTGGAAGAGGAGGAGCTGTCGGAAGCGGTGCTGACCTTGGACGAGATCTCGGAGCAGGAGGAGCCGGGCTCCCACGGCAACGGGGAAGAGCGGGATCTGAAGGCCGAGCCCTTGGTGACGGTGGATGAGATCGGCGAGGTGGAGGAGCTGCCTCTCAACGAGCCCGCCGAGCTGAGCGCCGCCACGGAGCCGAAAAACAACCCCGGAGATTGCGGAGCTTCCCAGGTGCCCGACGATCCCAGCGCCTTGGTGACCGTGGATGAGATCCAGGAGGACAACGAGGACAATCCTCTGATGACTCTGGATGAGGTTAACGAGGATGAGGATGATTTCCTGGCTGATTTCAATCACCTCAAAGAGGAACTGAATTTTGTTACAGTCGATGAAGTCGGCGACGAGGAAGAGGAAAATTCTTTCCCAGGGAAAAACCCACCTGAGGATGAAGATGATGAAGATATTGTTGCTGTTGCAGGACCAGAAGAAATGGGAATTCTGGGAGATACAAATCCAGAGGAGGAAATGGCTGAAATCACTAAGCCAAAAGGTGAGGAACATCAAGGCCAGCTTGGAGCCACCTGGGCTGGTGGAAGTTGTCGCTGTCCATGGTCTTCAGATCCCTCCCAACCCAAAGCATTCCATGATTTCATTCCATCATTCCATGATTCCGTGCCATGATTCCATGACCCCATCCCAACGTGCATTTCTGTCTCCAGCAGCTCAGCTGGGATCAGAAGATGCAGAACCAAAGTCTCAGCAGAAGAAAACGACTTTGCCGGGTGTCCCCAAGACGCAGAGCGTTCCCAAAGGTAAATCCAAAGGGAAATTCCCCGAAACGCTCCGAGGTTTTCTTTCCAGATTCTTTCCAGCCTGTTTGAAAACTCCTCACAAACCACAGTGATCCTCAAAACCAGGGATGAGAATCTGTGGGTTTTTCTTGGCTCCTCCAAATCCATGTTGAACCAGTTGGAAGCCTCACATGGAAAGTTCTTTTTTTTTTTTGCTGAAATTCCCAAATCCAGGTGGAATTATTGTTGATCAGCCTGGTGCAGTGTGGTGTCTCCTGAGGGTTCCCATCCTCTGGCGAGTTTTATTCCCAACATTCAGTGTCTGGAAAGGAGGGAATTGCTGCCAGGGCTGTGAAATGGGGGATTCCAGAGGGTCATTCCTGCAGGAGCTGCTCCAGCTTCTATGGGGTCATTCCTTCAGGAACTTCCTGAATTTCCATGGGGTCAGTCCTTCAGGAACTTCCTGAATTTCCATGGGGTCATTCCTTCAAGAACTTCCTGAATTTCCATGGGGTCAGTCCTTCAGCAACTTCCTGAATTTCCATGGGGTCAGTCCTTCAAGAACTTCCTGAATTTCCATGGGGTCATTCCTTCAGGAACTTCCTGAATTTCCATGGGGTCATTCCTTCAGGGATTTCCTGAATTTCCATGGGGTCATTCCTTCACGATCTACTCCAACTTTTCCATGGATTCAATCCAACTTCCACAACACTGGTTGCTTTATTCCCATAAAATATTCATTGGCAATGGAGATGACCCACGGATCAACCAGCTTGGGTGACCAACCCTGATTTATGGAATGATAAAAGAGCTGCCATTTTCCCCCCTGAGGAATCTCCTCAGTTTTTCCTGGAGGAACTGGAGGCTGGGCTGTTTCTTGGAGCTGTGTGAGTGGTGACTGTGGTGTTTCCTCAGCTCTGGATATCCTGGTCCCAAAGGCCGGATTCTTCTGCCAGATCTGCTCCCTCTTCTATGCCGACGAGCCCTCCATGATCAACCACTGCAGGACCGCCCTGCACCGGCACAACATGGAGGTACCGCCCCGGAAAACGGGAATTTCCCCCCCGGATCCTTGGCTTCATTCCCCTGAGGGTTCACATTCCGTGGGGTTTGGGAATTCGCAGCTCGTGGGAGTGTGGAATGGTTTTATTCCATGCCCATGGAAATATTTTTATTCCACTCCCATGGAATATTTTTATTCCATTTCCATGGGAATATTTTTATTCCATGCCCATGGGAATATTTTTATTCCATGCCCATAGGGATATCTTTATTCCATGCCCATAGGGAATATTTTTATTCCATTCATGTGGAATATTTTTATTCCATGCCCATAGGGATATCTTTGTTCCATGCCCATAGGGAATATTTTTATTCCATTTCCATGGGAATATTTTCATTCCATGTCCATGGGGAATATTTTTATTCCATGTCCATGGGGAATATTTTCATTCCATGCCCATGGGAATATTTTTATTCCATGCCCATAGGGATATCTTTATTCCATGCCCATGGGGAATATTTTCATTCCATTCCCGTGGAATATTTTCATTCCACGCCCATGGGAATATTTTTATTCCATGCCCATATGGAATATTTTTATTCCATGCCCATGGAAATATTTTTATTCCACTCCCATGGAATATTTTTATTCCATTCCCATGGAATACTTTCATTCCATGCCCATAGGGAATATTTTTATTCCATTCCTATGGAATATTTTCATTCCATGCCCATGGGGAATATTTTTATTCCATTCCCAGATTTTGGGGAATCCTGATGGCTGAGATTTGCTTCCACTCAGGACTTCCCCTGTGCCGATGCCACGCTGGGAGCCAAACCTGGGGAGGTTTTTATTGGACAAATCCCACCTTGGCCATGGGAGGATCTGACTGGACCTGGCCCAGATTTTCCTGGCCCAGGTTTTTGGGGATAATCCTGGAGAATCCCTGCAGCACCACCTCTTCTTCCTTCTCCACAGAAATTCATGGCCAAGCAGCAGGATAACGGCGGGGAGGAGCCGAGCTCCAGGTGATGGAGCTTCCCAGGAACCACATTTCGGGGCCAGGCAGTTCAGTGTGGTTGGAATTCCTGTGTCATTTGGGATGGGGAAGGAGCATCCATGGTGTAAAAAATCCGAGCTGGGAACAGACTGAACCCAAACCTGGAGAGTATTGGATTTGTGACTCCGATGGTTCAGCGTGGGAGAGACTGTTCCAGGTGTTCCCAGGAAATAAATGTTCTCACTGTATAGTTACCCCAGGGATTGAGTTTGGGGTCATTCCTTGGGGTTTGGTGACTCTGGATGATAGCCAGAGATCCAGGGAATGGATGGAGGGAGTCATGGCAAGGGTCTGGAGCAACTGAGGGAGCTGGGGAAGGGGCTCAGCCTGGAGAAAAGGAGGCTCAGGGGGTAACTTCTGGCTCTCCAAAACTCCCTGGATTCTTGGAGCCAGGTGGGAGTTCGGATCTGCTGCCAGGGAACAGCCTCAGTATCAGATTGGATACTGGGAAAATTCCTTCTTGGAAAGGGCTGTGCAGCCCTGGCAGGGGTGGAGTCCCCATCCCTGGAGGGATTTAACACCCTGTGGATGTGGCACCTGGGGACACGGACACTGCTGGCCTGGGCAGTGCTGGACTCCGTGGCCTCAGAGGATTTCTCCCAACCCAAACAATTCCATGAATCCCTGCCCTGCACCCAACCTGCCTCCAAGCCATGGTGACATTCCAAAATTGGAGACCCCTCCTCAACCCATCAGCAGCCAACAGATCCACAGGAATTCCAGAATTCCTTTAATTCCATGGCTGGGACTTGGGCCTTACCTTTTTTTGGGGAGTACATGGGAACCATTTCTCCCCTTGGTCAGAATGGGAAACTGGGATTAACAAGCTGGGAATGCTGAACTTCTCCAGGGTTGGGATCAGTGCCGGGGTCCGGAGAGCGGACGTGGGTGTGGGAAAGGCCCTGGAGGTTGGGATGGGCAGGGCTGGAGGGCGCTGACCCCAGCACCGATGGTGTGGGTGGGGATGTGAGCCCTGCCCCGTTGGCTGGCTCCTGGTCAGGGAAGTTTTTCCCACTGGGACATCTCCTGGTTGATGAAATCTTCCCATTGGGACAGAGTTTTGTATCCTTTGGCATTCCCTTGGCACTGCTCTGGGTGGCTCTTGGTGTCCCCTTGGCTTGGGTCTTGCTCAGTGAATTCCTCCATGTGGGACATCTCCTGATTGATGGATTCCTCCACGTGGGACATCTCCTGATTGATGGAATCTTCCACGTGGGACATCTCCTGATTGATGGATTCCTCCATGTGGGACAACTCCTGATTGATGGAATCTTCCATGTGGGACATCTCCTGATTGATGGAATCTTCCATGTGGGACATCTCCTGATTGATGGATTCCTCCATGTGGGACATCTCCTGATTGATGGAATCGTCCATGTGGGACATCTCCTGATTGATGGAATCTTCCATGTGGGACATCTCCTGATTGATGGAATCTTCCACGTGGGACATCTCCTGATTGATGGATTCCTCCATGTGGGACAACTCCTGATTGATGGATTCCTCCATGTGGGACATCTCCTGATTGATGGA
>VWYI01020229.1:0-42646 GCA_013399455.1 Anthoscopus minutus
CTCTGAGGGAGTTATTATAGTCTTTTTTCAAATCGAGGGGCGCTTAGCCAACGAGGGGGAGCAGATCCCATGAGCGATACAATTCTCTTTTGCCCCATGAGGGGCAAGACGGGCTGTCCTTGCAGCAAACACAGTTAGCACAGTCAGTTCCAAGAGCAAACACAGTTCAACGCCTCATGAGGGCTATTGTTCTCTCCATGGGCCAGGGAGAACACCTGTAGGTCTTGGCAGCTCAAGTCAGTCCAGGGAGGGGGTTGGAAAGGATCTTCTCATGACAAACATGAGGCATGTAAAGGGACTTTCGGGCTGACTCTCACACCAGCACACACAAACCCCTATACTTTTTAAATAAATGCCCTAGTCAAACCATAAATTTTAGTTTCCTGCAGAGATTATTAGGAGATATCCTTTGGTCCATGCTGTGAGGCAGGTCTGATCACACCCTTGCAGCCTTCCCTTCCAGCCTCACACCTCCAGGAAATCACTGGAAGCAGTTACTGTTCTAATCACAAGTTTCAATAACCAGCCAAACGTATTGCACCTGCTGTACTATAGAAAGTATAAAACCTTTCTTTAAATTCTTACATTAATAAAATCTGTTGGAAATATGAATAATTTTTAATTTTTTAATGAAGAGAAATCAATCTGTCCCAACCCTACCAGAAGCCACAGTCCTGTGGCACATGGTAGAACTCTAATGGATCTTCTGGTGCCCATTTGTCCAATCAGCCTGAATTCCAAAGCTTTAAACCATCCCTCCCCTCTGGCCAGGCTGATGCTTGTCTTACACTGACAGCCTCTGGTTCCCCTGGAATCCAAGTGTCTGAAGGCAGGGCTGAAGTGCAGCTGTAACACTCAGATACTGTGCAACCATCTGTGCAGTTTTGCAGGAACTGTTCATCTAAATGTCTTCAGAATGCAGCACTGATGAACCTTTTCACTTCTGCTCAGTATGTGATAAGAAAGCATTTTAGCCCAAGCTGTGGCCCAGATGTATTGGACACTATATGCATTACTTCGGTTTTGTTTTCATTTTGGAATAAAAATTAATAAACACTGCTATTTAGGAGTGAGCTATGGATCAGCTCACTCCTCTGCCATGAGATTTTCTCTGTGGCTCCTTCCAGTGACTTCTCAACACTAAGCCACCACAGGGTCATTCATGAGCTTTCAAAAATCTTCGGGTCAGGGGTTACTTTGCTAATTTTAAGACTGAATTTTCTGTCCACATAGGAGAATGACTGTACTGATCCCTGCCATCTCCTCTTCCCTCTTCCTCTTTGTCCCTCCAAGCTTCCAAAGCTGACTTGAATGTGCTGTCCAAAACTGAAAGCTCTCACAGGAAGTCACTGCTTCACTAAGTGGCATCTCTGTTCTCTCCTGATATTGCCTGAACGATTTTATTTCATTTGCATACTTATCTTCCTATTGCATGTAACTGTGTGTCTAAGTGGATAATGCAAGTGTAATAATACCAATTGCCAGCCTTTCAAAATTATTCCAGTGACACAGGTCAGTGACTTACCTCCACTGAGCCGATTGTCAGAAACTCACCCTGTTAAGCTGGATGAGAGCAAAGGTAAACTAGGCAGCACCCAAAACAGGATCTATAGAGAGCACAAACAGCTGGGAAGACTGACAAAATGATTTTACATTAACACAAAGAGGTGACTGGTTACACAGTGAGACTCTGTGTCATGAAATAGTTCATTCCTTTGTGTTCACTCTACTCACTGCTCCTACTTAAAAGCTCAAAGTTTGTTCTGTTTCAGCTTTTCCTTTTGAGTAGAAGGTGAGAAAGTAGCATATTGTCTGTGCAAATAGAGATAAACAGGTTATCTACCTGTCTAGAAGCAACAGCAAAAGTATGTTATGTCTAGTTTCAGACTTTCTTCTTTTTCTAGAAAGGCAGTAGAGGCTCAGAGGAGTGGTTCAGAGGAGTTGGCAGTAAAACCATGAAAACTGGGCTAAAGGAGCATGAGGAATAGCAAGTTTGTAGAGCTCAGTGGCATGTGAAAAACTTCCAGTGAGCATTTATCTCATTTACATCATGTTTGCCAACAGCTCATGGCACTCAGGAACAACCACTATGATAGCTCCAACAACAAAGGCAATTTTCAGGGCAGAGAGGAACAACCGTAGGCCATTCTGAAAGGCTGATGAGGTAAGAGCTCAGACTGAGCACAGGTAGCCTCAGGAGTCTTTCTTTCAAAGGATTCCAAGGAATTCCCTCTGTAGAAGAATCCCAATGCCTTCTGACAAACCAACTGAGCAATTCCTTAACTCATACAGAAGATAGATAAAGAACTCTCCTGCACACAAAAGCTCAAAAGGTGAAATAGAACAGTATAACAAGTGTGTGCACACACTTAGAATGTGTCAGAGAAATTTAATTTATTTTCCTCAGACTGAAGCAAAAGAGAAAAACTCAGAGCTGTTTGTAGACCCCAGGTAAATCTGATACCTATGTGCAGATTTATTGGCCAACAATTAAGTTCTCCTGGCTACCAGAGGATATTTGAGTCTATTCCCTTTCCAGTGAAGAATATCTAGAAACACATCATTATGTCATTTCACAATTCATGGAAAGAAATATATTTTTCTTGTCCCTGTAAATCCTGTAAAGTCCCAACAACTAAGTAAAACTGATGTCAGAATTTAATCATACCTTAATTTAAGGTGTGACAAAACCAGCTGGTCTCAAAGGTAGAACACCTTTAGGTGACAATCTCTTTTCAATTCCTGTTCAGATTTAACACACACTTTTTGTTTTTCTATGTAAGATGCCACAGGAAAAAGAAGACATCTGTCTCCCACACTATTTGACTTTAGGAATTGGAAACTTGCTACATTTTCATTTGCACTAAGAGAAGTAACAACAAGATACAAATCCAGTGGGTCTGAGCAATTTTGGAAGATGCAGTAGTAGGTAAGGAGATCTTTTGTCAGACAAGAGGCTGGAAGCACAAGCAAAGGTCATGTTTTTGAAGCAGAAGGTTTTCACTTTCCCTTTCCACTGCTGAGAAGATACCACTTTAGGAGAGACAATGCGTTAGGAAAGGCAGCTCTTGGATACCTATTGGGACTACAGGGACGCAGAGCAGCATAATAAGGTCAAGTGTGAGAGGTTTTCTCCCTTCTGGAGTGACAAAAGGGATCACAACCTTTACTTTGGGATAGGCTCTAAAGCCCTATGGTCCATACCTCAACACATAACCACAATTCAGCCTGAGAAACAGTTCAGACATCACTCAGATGCTCCTACCCTGGCCCAAAGGACAAAACTAAAAAAAGTTCCTCTGTCTACTGCCACTACTTCTAGATAAGTAAAACTTAATGCTCTCTACATAACCCCCACCTTTTGTCAAAACACACATTGTCATTTTTTTATGTGAGCTTGCACCCTCACCCAAGACACTGACTGGGAGAATGCAGAAAAACACCCAAACAACTTGCTTCAAAACCAAAAATACTCTTAACACCTGGCCACAATGGCCAGCAGACAATCCAGATCAGAGTACAGCACCTGTAATGTGCTTTCTTGGATAAACCCATAAGGATGAGGGCAACATTACAGACAAAATAATGAGAATCAGAGTAAAGCCTTTCCCACCCCACAGAGAGACACAAACAGCTCCACTAACTCAGTGGAATGACACTGTGGTGTGCCTTGCTGCATTCAAATGAAATGGCAGAGAAAACCTGCTGGAAGGAGAGTTGTTCTACTCTGCACTGATAAGGGCTTAGTGATTTAAAGACTCATCAGAAGGACAACTGCTGAGGTTCTGAATTGCCTGTTAGAAATAACTCAAGGAAGCTGTGATTTACAAAGATCCCAAAATTTGCCTGGTTGGGCTTTGTTTTATTGTTTTGGTGATTGCCTATTTTTATTTGTTTGGCTTTGGGTTGTTTGCTTCAAGCCAGTAGAAATTTAGTTTTATTAGTTATTTTAAATTAATATTTTCGGCTTTTAAAAAACCAATCTGATACACGTGGCTGTGGGGTTGTCTTTTTCTTTGATTTGGTTTATCTCTCGTCTCCAAAGAAAGGATTTGTTTTACACAATTTTATCTTCCAACCTAGTATTTATAGCATTTATATCCTAACCTTTTATACCAGCAACTGTTGAGTTATCTGTCTGCCCTTTACTTGACTTTATTATATGCACTGAGAACAGGGTGGATCCCAGAGGTATATACTTGTTGAAAAATCGACTCCTACTCGTTTTGATATAATAAAAGGGGTTTAATTAAAAAAAAAGACAATTAAGAGACAAAGATAAAGCAAAGGGTTAAGACTGCCAGGTGCCTTGACATTCAGCCAAGATCATACCTTACTAACAATCCTGCCTTAAAAGCACCAGCCTGTTGCATATTCGTGGTCTTTATGCATTCTTTTAAGTTTGGATGTTCTTTTGCTTAGCTTTAACTCCCTCCCCCCAGGAGATCAATCTTCTCTCTGGCTCCATGGTGTCTCCTACTGCTGCTAACAGAGGTTCCCTAAATTCTTTCTTTGGGGCTCTGGTCACTGTTATCTTCATCTGGTAAGACAATTTAGGAATGCCAGGGAGGTTTTCTGGTTATCTTCTCATTCTCTGGATTGTATGTACAAAAATAGCCCTTATTTCAATACTTTATTATAGCCTAACATATATGTATATATGTATCACATTACTACTTCCTAGTTTTGTTATAGAAATAAAAGAAATTATGCTAGTACATCAAGGTTTGTCACCATTTTACATAGAGCATTCAATTTAATATTAGTGAAAAGCTAATAATATAATATGTACTTATAACAATGCTCAGTAAAAAAAAAAATCACAGGTTTTAATCTGCCATGGGTCTCGTTTCACATCACATGCAATGATTTGTGCATTTCTTATTTTTTGATTCAAAACTGCCTAAAGTGAATATTCCACTGACTTCCCCCACACACCACCAGGTAATTATGGTCTAATGGGTCTGATACCCAGAGCGTGGCTGCTGAGCATACTGACATTCTTCACAGTCTAAAACTGTTTCTATAAGGTTAAGTCCTGCCCGTTTAGCTCTTGGATGCGAGCCCCACTGCACAAGTAGGACAGGACTACCACCTGAGGGAAGGGGAGGAAAGCTGGGCATTAGACCAGATGCGTCATCAATCTGTGTTATAAATGAAACAGCCGAATTAAAATTATAAAAGGAATTTATTTATAATAATAATAATAATTTCGTAAAAAAGCCACCACCAAAAGAAATAGTGCCAAGCCTGGGATCGACACGGTGAACAGAGCATGTGTCTCTCTCTCACCCTCCCCTATTCATGAACTCCGGTTTTCCGAAGTGTCCTTTTATGCAGTTTTTTTTTGCCCTTAGGCTGTGTCGAAGTTATCTCACTTCTTCAGATGTGGAAACACATTCTCCGTTGTTGTATCCATTTCCCAGTCAGGCTGAAGGGATTCTGATAAGAGGAGAAATGTTTAATGCAATTTATGATTTACGGGAAGTTGGTATTGAAATTTGGATGTCTGATGACTCCCCTATCTTGTCGTGGTCCTGGATCAGGTGTTGATGGTGATTATTGGTCCCGGCCATCTCCTCCAGGAACCATTCTCCACCCGTTCTTCAAATATAAACGGTCCTTTCCTTCAGCCTTGGTTTCTGTGTTGAAATTCCTGAAAATCCTATTGCTGGTACAAGCTATACTTCAAATTCCTATGTGTTATAGTTTTCAGATGTAAGAAATCTTGTATTATTATATCCAACACCTAAATTATAGTTTATTTGCACGAATTACACATACCTATATATTACAATCTGCATCTCTCACAACAGCTTAATTAGAGACACGGAGCTTCAGGAAGACTCCACTGCACCTCCTGGAAGGATTTAATCGCTGGAATGCCAGCTTCCCCGTGCTATGGCTGAAAACAGCACTTTATCTTCCATTTGATGTGTTCACAGCCCTCAGGTGGAAGACAGCAAAGTGACCAGACACTAAGAAGTACAAATTTTTTGGTGATATGACCTTGCTTCTCAGTAGAACTGCTTAGGCAGATTGTAACTGTTTGGCTCTAAATGCCACCTGGGAAACAAACAGGATACAGCAGTCCCAGTCCAGCAGTAAGATTTCATCTGTACCTAAGGTTGGGCACAAAAGATAAGTCAGTGGGGTTTTCTTTCCAGACTACATATCAACTTTGATTAAGTATTGTTTTATCATTTTATGTTTTATTATTTCAGACATTACTTTTGAAAACTGCTAGATGCTGCTAGAATATACACATATGCTAATACAGGGATTTAAACTGCAATCCTGGTCCCTGGAATTAGCCTTTGATGCAATTGCTTTCTGACTGCTTATTATATATAAATAGAGAGCTGTGTCCAGTATGGCAGAATCTTATTTTCTCATGTTTTTCATGGGGGGAAATGTAGAGAAACATTCAACTAGACTCACATCAGGGCCCAGACCAAGGAGACTGACTCAATCCCATGCTGCTCAGTGAGAAAGTTCAGGGCATGGTTCTGCACACATTTAACAAGCATGCAGCTCTATATATTCTATATTCTCAAGAACAAAGCGTCCTGCATAAAAAGAGCTTCTTCCAGAGCACACTGTGTTCTTTCTCAATGCAAATGTTCTTTAAAATAAGAAAAAGAGGCAAAAGAAGGAAAAAGGAGGAAAAAAATGCAACCAACCAAACAGAAAAAAAAATATGTTCCTAAGCATGCTTACAGCAAAGGAGAATTTGGTCAAGACACCCAAAATGTCTGCAACTTGTGTTATCAGTCTAGCTAATATTATTGATTTTTGAGTGGTTTGAATGGGGAAGTTTAAGCACATCCTAAATATATAGCATTATAAATGAGAGATGCAGTTAAAAAGAAGTATGATAACAGGCAAAGTGACACTGGAGCAGTTGGGTTTACACAGTACAGACTTGATCCATAATCTACTAGAGATTTCATATGGGAAAAAAATATATAGACATCTTAAAATGGTATTAATATACTTGATTCTTAGCACTGATGGCTAAGCATGCGAACACTGAGGGAAAAGAAAGCCCCAAGCAGACTAAGACCAGCTTTAATTGCTGTTAATCCGCAAAGACACTAACATCAGAAATATCACCCTGGCAATTTCATGCTTACCAGCTGCAAATCAAGCTCTGTAACATTTAGTCTTTGTAAATACTTGCCCTTTGAAAACCTCTCCTTCCCCTCAACAAATCCAGTCTCCCAGCTTCTCCTGGCTATTCCCTGCCTGGGGAGTTTTCCTTCCAAGCACCTCTCTCTGCTCTGAAGTTTTTCCTTCCCGGGAGAAGAATGTTAAAAACAGGACCAGACTCCCGGTAATAAGAGTGATTTCAGCATTTATTATAAAAAGAAAAGGGCCTAAAGCATGGGGGGCCCATGAGCCAGGAAGGAGCGTTCCTGTCGAGAATGCTGCAGCAGCGGCACCTAGGGTCCTCCAGAGCAGCGATGTCTTGTCCTCGGTGTTTCGGGTGGAGAGGCACGACACGACTTTCTTCAGTTCAGAGGCCTCTTTTTATCCTGTTTTTCCGTCCTACTGGATTGGTTTCTTGTTTGGATCCTTCCATTCGCATGAAGGTTTAAGGCGCTCAATTGGTTCATCATAGCTTTTCTTTAGGGTGGCTCCTTTTGCTGGGGGTTGGTGATTCACTTTTGTTATGTTTATTCTGGCCGGTTTGGCTGGGGGGTGTGGTGATTTTAGGCTGGCTCGTTTTGCTGGGGGTTGGTGTATGATACACTTTCATTATGTTTATTCTGGCCGGCTTGGCTGGGGGAGTGGTGATTTTCTTATGTGTAATACAGCATTTCTTATAGCTACCGTTTTAACCCGTTTTACAATAT
The DNA here is from genome assembly GCA_013399455.1 of Anthoscopus minutus. NCBI lineage: Eukaryota > Metazoa > Chordata > Aves > Passeriformes > Paridae > Anthoscopus > Anthoscopus minutus. Next base: position 7,860 of record VWYI01020229.1, read on the forward strand.
AATAACAGTACAAATAACAAATATAAATAACAAACTAACACTACGTGCTTAACAATTATTTTACAACAGTTTCTAGCTTATTTTTAAGAGGGAACATCAGCTTTCTCCTGACAAATTAAAACCCGAGAGCCCAGGGCACTCCTGCGGATTGGCACAGTCTGCAAAAGCAACCAGAACTGGCCCAGCAGAGCTGCATGGTTGTCATTAAAGACAAAGCAGAGCACCTAAAGAACTGTTGAGATCAAAACAACACCCAGGCCAGCCTAGAAGCACAAAAGCTACTTCAGGAGACCTAGATCTGCTTTGTTCCTAGACAAAGGCAATATTTGCACCAGCTAGGCCCAGAAACCTACACTTCATCAGGTGGCAAGCACTAATGACCACTCTAGAACAATATTTACCCTTCAAGCCAGCAGCACCTGAGAACTCAAGACCGAATTTTGCCAAGCTACCATATCCAATAAATTATAGTGTAAATTGATTTGCTTTTGGCTACTCATGTTTGTGTGATTCTCTCATATACAAGAGTCTTTCAGCAGAAAATTTCAGGCATTCCTGAAATCTTTCAGAATAAAAAGTAAAATAAGAGCAGAAATTATAAAGTGAGTTTGCTTCTCAGAAATCATTGAGGATGACTAATCCATTTTCTCCCAGAAAGAATGCCTGTCATCACACATCCCATCTCTTATACTCTTTCAGACCCCCTAAGTAACTGGACCCACCTCCAGAGGAGTACTAGAAATTCCAGTTATGCTTTGTGCTTTCCAAGAGCAAAATTACATGGAACAGTTTTTGCTTGGCCTTTCCTTTTCCAACATGTTATTTCTACATTTTTGAAGAAATTATGTATAATAATGATAAAAAACATCTATTAAGACTTCTTTCTATAGAACTTTTAGTAAGTCTGTTTGACATTTCCAAGAAAGCAAATTACTGGCATTGAGGCATTGAATTTATCAACTATTTTTTGTACTTTCAACACAAAGCATAAGGGAAATTTTTCCTTCCATGGAGGAAAAAGAAATCTTAGTTGCCATTTTACTACTTCAATTGAGGTGACGATTTCTTCTTTGCAACAAATTAAAAAAAGAAATGATGGAGGGAAAAGCCTACAGGAATAGCAGTTTATCTAAAAATCATCTTAACTTTATTGACTCTGTGAGACTATTATTATCTGCAAAACACCCATGAATAAAGATTTTAATTATTTTTCCTCTGAAAAAAATAAGCCACATTTGTTCAGACTAGTCAAACTGAGGATTCAGGCAAAGCATTCGAGCACATTTCCAGCTCCTGTTCTTTACATGTAGTTGTTTATGCAGTGAAGCTGTACCCACACACACCAGGCAATGGCTGTTTCCCATAGACACTTTTTAGATAAATGGCTGCGCCTAGAGAGAGATGGTCCTTTCAAACACAGAAGAGAGCACTTAAGTAGTACAAATAAAACAAAAATCTGGAGATCCACAGCACTTGAATAGTCAACAGAACTTTCCAGACCACACAGCCCAGGCCACACAGCTGATTAAATTAGCACTTGATTACCTGGTGTTCCAAATCAGCAGATAAGGTTCAGGTGGTAGGTGGAAGAAAATCAAGATCACCTGATGTTCATCAACTGAAGCAGCTGATTACCCAAACACTCTTCATACTGTGTTAATTTGACATTAATGGCATTAATGGCATTCACATGTCACTCATATTGGTCAATTTTGACTGAAGTTACCTCATTGCCTCATCATTCACTAAGCACAACTTCTCTTGCTCCCACACCTCTGCACACTCCATGGCTATGCTTTTATTCCAGGTAATTAAAAATAAAATTTAAAAATTCATTTTTCCACTGAAGAGTCTGTCTGTTCCTCCAAGAAAAAAACTTTAACATTAATTTAACAGCATTATTAGTCTGTAAATATTATGCTCTGACAGGTATTCCATTTCTGCTTTGTCTCTGCTTGCTCAGAAGCCTACTGCCTTAGAGAGGACATTTCCAAAAACAGCTCTCTCCAACCCCATCAGAAACTGGGAGGTGCTGGCTTACAGGCAGCAGAGAACTGTCTATATCCTGTGGTTCCAGGAGTCAGTGCTTAGATGGAGCTGTGTCATCAATAATGCTTCTTCCAGAAGCTCTGGGCCTCACCAGAGGCTGGCACAGTCCTGTGTAAAGCAGAATTTCCTTGTCTTTATGAACACATCAGGATTCCTAATGATTCTGGATTCTTCCTCTTCCTCTATCCCACTTTTAATGCTAACTACCCACTCACTTTTGCAGGCCATGCAAATAAACTTGCTTTCTCAGGTCACCACCCTCTATATCCTGCCTCTCCACTCCCCCAGCAGACAGACTAGTAGGAATTATTTATCACTGTGCAATATGTACCTACAGGTCTTTCAAGTATCTGACATAGGATGAAGTATCCCAATATCAAGTTTAGTGCTCTCTTGTTTTCTTGCGAGGAAACATCATGTATTTTTCCCCTTTGATAGCAGTAAAAAGATGAGGAAAGAAAGGATGTTATGTATTTTCACTAAAATTTTCTTACCCTGATGCTTTATGCCATAAATATACTTACTGCCTTATCACTAAATTTTATCTTGCTGACTGAAGTTTCCTCAAGAGCCGTAGGATTCACCGTGGGAAGTATATGGTCTGAATGCCAGCAGCTCCTGAAGAGCTACTGAAAGGCCAAATCACCTCCTTCATGTACTGACTCTGAAACAAAACCTGAGCTGCAGGAGGAATGCTGAAACAGTGGAGAAGCTCTGGGGTATCAAAGGATGGGAGATGTGTTAAGGATACAGACTGAGAAAGTCTGAAAGCTGCTGAGAGTGACAAGGAATTATCTCCTTTGCTCGGGAGAGGTCCCACAGGGGCTCTGGACAGCACCAAAGGGACAGGCCCGAGTTACTCTAGATCACCGCACCCTCAAAAGCAGGAAGAGCGCTTGGAGGCATGGAGGCTGTGACCCAGGTAGCTGCAGGCTGGAGGGGGCACCAGTCCTGACTTGCACAGTCCTTTGGGTGTCTGCAACTCCAGCCCTTTTGTTCTCTGGCAGGAGCTTTGACAGTGCTGGCCTCATGACAGCTGTGTCACTTCAGGCACCACAGAAAAGCAGGAACTCACATAAAGGCCTCCTGCCACATGCAACCTCCCATCACCTCTCACTTGGGAAAGGGAAAAGAACTAAACACAGAAATTAATTTGACGGTAACCTTGAGAGTTTGGGGAATTCTGTGGCTTGCCATATAGCTACAGAGGGATTTTTTGCACTGGGATTTCATAGAATCTAACTGTTTGCTATTTAAACAAAAAATCAACTTTTAGAGCCTGCAGCTTCCTCGGACTGAGTCCCCTTGAAATTACAAAAGTGATTGTGTTTGAATAGCTGGCTTTCTACTTCAGTGCTCCACTTCACTCTGATGACTTCTACACGGAAATCATGCTTTGGACATCACGGGTAGATGCTCCAAGCATTACTGGACTGCCCAAACCTCAGCATCTCAGCCTCACTGCTAGTACTAGTCAAGGCAGAAGAGAACTGAACTGTTGCGAAGAAGAATAGTTGTTTAGACACCTTTGAGAATCCTTATGCACACTGGAAAAGTCTCTTCCTATTAGCAGTCATAACTAGGAGTCACTTAACCTTTGACTGTATAACACAGTCAAATTCCATGATATATTGGGTTGCCACTGTAGAAATAATTAAGGAAGACATTGCAGGAAATAATAATTTACAATGGCATGTCTGCAATCCCATGTTGCGGTGTGTTTTGAGTTTATGCTTATCCAGTTTATTCCCCTTATGTTATAATGGTTCACCCCCTTTCGAGAGAGCTCTGTTATATTGCCCCCATTACTGTCAGTCTTCCAAACCCATGCCCACTTTCCTGTCTTGTCAACCCAGGGCACACCCTTATTTCCACAGAGTTCCCCGTCTGTCACCCAAACCACTCCCTTAGCCGCATCCCACTCTCTGGAAATCCCCTATTCCCTTGGAATCTGTTGGTCCATCCTGGTGCCCATCATCCTACCCCGCCTCCCTGTTTCTCCCTGATTGGTCTTCTTCGCGACCGCCCCTCCCTGGTATAAGTTAGTGTTTGGGCTCCCTTGGAGGTTCTCACAATTAGCTGCGGGCTGTTTTATGTATAATAAAGTGGTTGCTCCTGAAATCGTTCCCTCGAGAGTCCTCCTTCGCCCCTGCTCCAAGGATCAGCTCGAGAGAGAGAGCAGAACTGAAGCCGCCTATCTCCCGCGGCCCCTGAACTGGGATGCTCCTTCACTGGGAATTTGCCTCGGCCCGGGAGGGAGCTCCCATCTGGGGACCGCTGCCCAGGGTTGGCAGCCTGCGAAGTGACCAAGGCCAAGAAGGCAAAACCGAGGCAATCCCAAATTCGCAGCATGTTCTACAGCTGTTAATGAAAAGCAGGTGAACGAGAATGGTTTATGTGATTAATGTTACAGTCCTTCCCAGTGCAAAAATGTCACGGAGGGCAACACTGTTAAAAACTGACAGGAGAAGGGAGAATGCCTGCAGTAACAGAATGCACCTCTCTCCTTGCTTAATTTCATTTTAGAAAGGTATGGGGCTGATTAATTTCATGTAAGCTTGCTAGGTTGACTGTCCTTATAAAAAGAGCAATTATACACACACTTCAGGCATGAAGCAGCACAATAATTAATAATTACCACTTTTAAGCTGCCATGCAATCAAACTTAATTAAACATTCTCTATACTTCACTAATCTTATACAAACAGAAGAAGAAGGGTGTGGCAAAGAAGGGGCATTTTACAGAAGGTTGAGCTTTTTACTCTGTAATAAAAAATAACACTGTACCGTCAGCTCTAGGTTGTCATGTCATTACATTGTTCCTGGCCAGAATGGCCTGGTCTGAGCCACAAGATGAGCAATAAACTGAGGCAATTACACATTTCAATTTTGAGTGGCATTCTATGTAATACTGCAAAATGCTCTTCAAAAGAAACAATCCAAGGAAAGGGAAATGCTGACATTTTAGAGCAGAGAGAGTAAAGAAATCTGTACAGAAAAGCTGGTTCAAATGTAAAACAAAATTTTTAATGAAAACACAAGTCCAAGGTTTCTCTTTTCCCCCAGCAGAGGAACTGTTGTAGAGATACAATAGAGGAAGGGCCAAGAAAAGACGTGGGAATTTTGTTGACAAGGAGAGAAGACAACTGTGATGAAAGAACAGTTGTGAACTTACTCCTGTCCTGGTCTGAGATACAAAAAAGCTTTGTAGAAGCACAGCCGACGTATTTCTGCTAATTATTTATTCATTCCCAGAAAGCCGCATCACATCTACTTTCTCTAGCTGCATGTTAATATGTTAAATGACAACATCAAGACAAAGAATTCTCTCAAGTAGCAAGGATTCTGTCTTCCACTGCTCCCTGAGGCAAAGGCAAAAATAACCCCAGCGAAACAGGGACATCTAAAAGCAAAACCTGACTACACTCTGTAAATATAACGTTTAACTCATAGAGTCCTCAGATTTTGGCCCACCCTCATAACCCACGTGTGTGCACATACCTTTCTGTTCATTTTCTTTGCTACTAAGTCCCGATTCCAAGTACCACAGAAGAAATTTGAGCAATTCACAGCAAAATGGAGCTGGGAAAGTCAGTTTTGCACTTTTCCACCCTCATTTCTTCCAGCTTGCAGAGCAGTTCTGCAGAACTCAAACCTGTCATTAATATTAGGAGAGGGGTCTTCACATGGTTTGAAACTATCAGCATGTTATAAATGAAATAGCCAAATTAGAAATATGAAAGATTTTATTTAATAAAATTATGCGAAAAGCCACTGTCAAAAGAAATAGTGCCGAGCCCGGGATCAACACAGTGAACAGAGCTGTGTCACTCTCTCTCTCGCCTTCTACGCCCTCCTCTGTTCACGGCCATTGGTTTTCCCAAGTGTCCTTTTATACGGTTTTTTCTCCCTGAGGCTATGCTATGTTGAAAGTATTTCCCTTCTTTTGACTTGGAAAACACAGTCCCAGTCGTTGTCTCTGTTCCCCAGTCCAGCTGAGAGGATTTTGATAAGTTGATATGATTTGCTGGAAGTCTGTATTGAAATTCAGATGTCTGGTGTCTCCCTGATTTTTATCATGATCTTTACATCAGGCATTGATGGGATCATAGGCCTCTATAATCTTCTCCAAGTGTTGCTTGGCCTGCCTTTCACATGTATATGTGTTCTAGTTTTTGGTGATAACATTCCTGAAAAGTCCTTTTTGTCAGTTGACAAGGTTTATCAAACTTCCATGGGTCATGGTTTTTTTAATTGCGAGAAGTCTTATATTTCTTATACTATTATACCCATCACCATAAAAAAAGCTTTATTTTATTTTTGCACAAATTATGCATATATTACAAGGACAATGATGGGACAAAGGATGCTTGAAGACAAGGTGTTATTATTAAAAAGATGGGGAAAAACCTAATAACAATACTGAGCAGCTTTCCAAAACACTGAGTGTGTCCGAATGCTGAGAAACTGAAAAGTGGTTGAAAGTCACCACACTACAAACCCACCCCTGCTGCCTCGTAATATTTATTTACCATTGCCTGATGATAAACTGCAGCTGTGGTTAAAATGTATCAAGAAAAGTTTTATGTTTGGTTCTCATTCCAACTCCCACAGCAAGTAAAATACCACAGATTGATAAAGTCTAAACCACAAATTTCCCAAAACACAGTGCTGTATCACTGCTGAGAAGAATTTAACTCTACTCCAGCGGAAAACAGGACAGAGGCATTTCTTTCTGGAAGATGACACTGTTTTTTCTGCTTTGTAGGCCAAAACGAGTAAATGAACATGTTGAAAACATTGGAAGTGCAGCATTTAGGAGAAGACTGTTACAGGCAGTCTGGGTTAGTTTGCAGACATGCCTGACAGCCCAGGCAACGCTGGTTTTGGCCAGTTTGCTCCTGCTGCCAGCCCTCTGTGCCACCAGAGGCATGCAGGGCCATGAAGCCCCTGCCAGGCACACAGTGACAGGGCCAGTGCTCCAGCTCCCTTGCTCCATGGCTGATTTAGAAGCTGAGGACACTGAATCAGAGCCAGCTACCTCACAGCTGCAGGAAGCCTCCAGGAGACCAGTCTCAGCTGCTTAACCCAACTTGATAAGCTCCAAAGGATGTTTTATTTCTTGTCTGGGACATTATATCATTTTGTTAATGGTCTAGAAGTCAACAGTCCTCTATAGCTGACAATGCTTAAGTGTTCTGTGATTTGAATTCAGAATCAGCAGCAGAGAAAACATATTAAAGTTACAGTTTCTGCCTTATGATCCATTGCCCCATACCTGCATGTCCAAAAAAAATTCCAGACCAGAACTTGTCCACAACTAATATACCCTTTCCCCTCCCTTTGATTTAGGCTCTGGTTTGGAATTATTGATTTTCACTTCCCCTTCCTCCCGCTTGTTTTGTTTCCACATCTTTCAGTTAGATTTTGTAGTATTACCTCAAGTCCTGCTGCTTTCTGACACAGAGGCAGCGCACCTCCTTCCAGCCCCACGAGTGAGACTCCCACCTGCTACTCAGGAACTTTGTTCAGAGGAACAACTTCCATGTTACCTTCACTGTGGGAACAAAGAAAACAGTCACATGAAACTAATTTCCCAATAGGAATGCTAAAACCATTGCAGTACTGTGGGACAGCAATGTCAACCCACCCACACCATCTCCGCTCTGGCAGACATACCCAGCCCAGCAAACATACCCAGCCCAGCCCAGGATAGTTTTAACAGATCCAGAATGCATGTGATTGTTTCTGTGCCAGTTTTCTTCTTGCATAGTTTCCACGGTGTCTTGGCATATTTTACTGCATATCTGTAACAGAAACCTTCCCTCTCCTGAACGTACAGCATGCAGGGAGTGAGGCACAGACAGCACAGGGTTTTGTTTAATGCTGGGGAGGTTACCTCAAGGTTGTGTTTAACTATGGGGGGTGATGGTCTCTTGCTGGTAGGATATAAAATACGGTGGAATTTGGTATTTGCTGGATTTCAAGGAGTACTGCAATTTACATCAGCCAAATTTGTAATATCACTGAAATACTTACAGAATGAACAGAATGACACACTTCAGTGTCAGGCCTCGCTCCCCACACTGGCTGTTTCCTCAGGATTGCTCAGAAGGCACAAGCAGGCATCATTAAAGATATGGGTTTTTTTTCAACTGGATTTTCATATTACTTCTCCAAAAGGCACAAGAATTCTCAAATTTAGAAGCAAAAAATACAGAAAAAGTAAGTACAGGAGGAATCTTAAGGTCCTCTAAGTGCAATCTCCCCCTCAATGCAAGGTGCTCTGAGGTCAGGTTAGCTGAGGATAAGCTATATGCTTTCAGGATAACCTATTTCAAAATTTCATCACCCTCATGATCAATTTTTCTTTCCTAATAATTAATTTCCCTTGTTGTAATTTGTCTCTATGCCTTTCATCCATTCCTTGAAGACTTCCTGGAACATATGGGCTCTGTCCTTCATACACACTCCCTGCCATTACATTTCTAAGTGTTCTTTTCATAGCTGAGCCCCCAGCAAGGCAGACTGAAAGAATCCTCAGTACCACTTCTATCTTTGCAGTGTGTGGCCATCCCGCCACCATCACCTTGTCTCTAATGTATCTCTTTTCTATTGCACACCTAGGCAAGGCCTGGTCCTTTTGACAGCTCAGACAACCTCAGGTCTCGCCAGTATAGCAATACCTACCTCACATTGCAAAAACATTGCAACGTCACAGTTAATAACTGCACTAAACATTAAGTGAGAAAATAGACAGATGTGGGTGTGCCCTGCTGGAAGCAGCCTCCTTGCCACTTTAACAAGTATTAAAACAGAGTAATAAAGATCCCTTACGGCTTCGCTCTGGTGCAGCAACAAAATTATTAGCTGTCCTCTCAATCTTCTTTATTGCAACAATAAATGTGGAACTGAAAATAAGAAAGAAAAATAAATCCACTTGGCTCAGAGGCTACTTCTTGGCAATCAATACATTCTGAATAACCTGCCTCTATAAGAGGTAGCCAAGTTTCACAGCATCTTCCTCTAAGCAGTGATGTTCATAATGGTCCCTCATTTGAAAGGCTTAGTTTCCATCACTGCTGGAGCTCGGCTCCATTCTCTTTCCCCAGACGAGAAGAAAAAGAGAACAGACTGAGGCAGCCTTTGACTACACTTTAACTTACCAGGCAATTCTTAACCTTGTCTCTAAGCTGATTTACAAAGATCTGGGGGTACAGAAAATGGCACAAAGTCTGTAGAATTACTCAGAGGCAGAGCTAATAGTTCTCAGTAAGGAGGAAAAAAACCTTTACAGGTGTCTTTTTTTTTTTTCTTTTAACCTGGTAAATTGGTATAGGGAAGAGTGCTTTCTTTGCAAGTCAATGCAAATGGACCATGAATTTTCATTTTTCAAACATTATCAGTCCTAGCATAGGTTAAGATGTGCTCTAAACCCTCATGCAAAGCATGAGACAAGGCTTGTGACAGCTGTTTTATACTACCCAGAAACAGAGTGCTCCCTGATTTTATATACTGCGCTTCTAACTTCTCCAAAGTGCTTTCCTTATAACATATTAGGCTGTAGGAGATAGTTTCAAACATGCTAAGGGTTGCTTCATTCCACACTTTGCCACATTGCACCTTACCCTTAAACTCCACAAGCCCAGGTCTCCCAATGCACTCCCTCCAATCCTCCAGACTTAGCTCTGGGTGCAGATTTCTCGTCTCTTCTGGCAGTAGCTCCCACAGAGTCCCATTAGCAAAGCTATTAAAGCACCTTTAAGCTCCTGCACAAAACTCTCCAGCAAACCTGGAACTGCCCTGCAGAGCTCCTCACCAGGATCATCAGTCTACAGCAGCAGACAGAAAGCCACTCTCAGGCACAGAGCAGCCTCACAGCCTCACAAATACCCCGCAAAGCACAGAGGCCATTGCTGGGTGTATGTTAGATGCCCACGTGCCAGACAAAAATGCTTCAAGGAAGGCACAACAAAGAAATGCTGGAGAGTCAGCTCAAGTCAAGGAAAAAGAATACTTTGAGAAGCTTCCAACAAAAAGCTGTAGACAAGCAGAACTGCCTTGTGCCTCCTGTGGCTGCTGGGATGTTAAGTGACTGTTCTCTCCACTCTCTGAAGGAGTGTGGGTGTCTGTGGACAATGAGTGCTCATGAACATTGATTAGTTAACTTGGAATTAGGGACTGTCTTGGTTTGTAAGACAGGTATGTGTCAAGGAAGGCAGGAACCTCCCTTGAAATGAAGAAAAAGAAAAATGTAAGCCCCCACCCTTCCCCTCCAAATTATTATATTTTGAAAACACGGGGCTCTCAGGCAGAGATATGGGAATAGGAATAACTGTTCTTTACTAATATGTATAAGGTAAACCAACAACAATAACTACAGTATTAACAACATAACAGAAGAGAGACCCCTTCTCGGCCGAGATGGCAAAAGTGGAGGAGAGGCGGTGCCTCACAAACCCCTCAGCTGGCACTCAGTCCCGGAGCTCCTGCAGGGCTCTGAGGAGAAACACCTCGCTGGAATGGCNGACCCAAAAATCCCGCTCCCCTCCCCCAGCTGCCCTCTGGGTCCAGCCGATTCTTTGTCTTTTTTAAGCACAGAAGAAGTACCAACCATCAAGGCTTTTCTCTCAGCTAAATGGGGAAAAATTCCACTAGCTGAGAAAGATCATGCACACAAAAGAAAACGGACACCTAACCCACAACAGGGACGTTCATCACAGCAGCATAAATGTTACAGACTGAGATGTTGTGCATTAGGCAGCAATTTCACTGATCAGAAAGACAGGTTTAAACTGCAAACAACTATCCATTAAAGGATTGGCACAGGTAATAGATCAGCATATGGACTCAGGCCTCATGCAGCAAAACACATTCTTTAGTGACCCAGGCTCAGTTCATAACCACTTAAGGTAGGAATCAAAAGGTGGCAAATCTAATCTGGTGTATCACAATCTGTTGCAGTGTGTTACGCAATTTCCACATGTTTTGGATTTCCCCAAGCCACTGCATGGTCGGCTCGGGGTTTCTGGCTACACATGGAGATTTCCAGTGGGGCAACAGGTGATAGGGTTACATGGGTGTCCATCTGCCTTTTCCCACACCTCCTCTCCCTGGATTGGTAAACTGGCTAGCCCCTTCCCCTTGCTCCAGCCCCAGGGATAAAAAGAGACGGTGGGCGGAGGAGCAGGAGAAGTTCGTCCTGGGTTTCCTGGAGTACGCATTGTTCTCGGCAATGGAATAAAATCGGAACCTGAAACCCAGAACGGAATTTGCATCTTTCTTTCACCTCGTCTGGGTTCTGCAAAGAGGAACACTCAGGAGGTAAAAGGACTGGCTTTTCTAACTTGCAAGGGGGAGTCCTCACTCGCTGCAGCTCCGACCGCAGCCTGCCCGGACTTGCTCGACCACGTGGTCCTGGCTTAGCGGCAGTCGCTCAGAAGCCGAGAAATCAGGGCAAAGCTCCCGGGGAGAGTGAAGAACCTCAATAACAATCCTAGTCCTCTAAGGCACCTAATCCACAGTTAAGATTTAAATTCAGGGGAAGGGCCCAAAATGTTGTTAAGGCTTTTATTCAGTTGGCAGCTTTCCACAACCTAAAATTAATCAGGAAGCCTGGGTCCCTGAGCATAATTTGGTCAATTTAGTCTGCAGAAACAAAACGGGGAAAATAGGGAGCACTGGCTGAAGGCTGGCAAAGCACATCTGGAAAAGGGAAAGTAGACCCATGCATCTGAAGCCTTTTCAGACATGGTTTTGACAATGCAGTCAGCCCTGAGACACAGTTCAGCCATGCCAACGGTGGCAGCAGCTAAAAGCACAGAAACAGGTACTTGCCGGACCAGAGAACAACCAATTTATGCCACAGTCAGTACCTTGATCCAAATCCAGGACATAAAAGCAGAGGCAAATGGGAAGCATATGTAGCAGCTCACACAGGGTGAGGTTAGCACCGTATTTGCACAGGGTGATACAGAGAGAGTGGCAGAGTTATAAAGCCCTATCCTCTTGTTTGGTTGGATGCTCAGCTCTGAGTCCCTCAAGGTGAATAGCAATTTCTTCTTGTGAATGAAAGAGCATATCATCAGCTTGCTGTTAAGAGGTGATTAATTCAATACTGAAAATGAATATTTCACCTTTTGACCCTTCAACCTTGTTCAGTCATATTACTTTGACACACTACTAAATCTCTTGTTTGTACCCATCATCAAGCTTGTAAAAGCTAAAACCAGCAGCAATGCATTTTTTCTTTTAAGAAATGTGCATGATTGAAAGGCTAAAGAAACCTCCTATCTCCTGTCTTATCCGTCTTTATAAAAGTTCTCTTTATGATTTCAAAATGACAAGAAATATGCTGTGGAATCCAGTGATAAAATATCTGAAAATGTCTGGAATACTGGTATCAACTAAAGTGCTTCAGCATTCTACCCCTTTAAATATCCCCATCTGTGATGGGATATGTCATCTTACTTTCACTGAATTCTGTGAAGTCCATGAACTGAACAAACTGTATACAAAAATAACATCAAATAAGATGGAATAAGATTCTAGCACTTTTTTCATTCCAGAACTGAGAATAATAACAAAATCAAACAAAGATTTCACTGTAAGTACCCAAGTGCTCAAAATCCAAAAGGAAATTGAGTAGCCTTTGGAGATAGGCAGGTCAGGTCACACAGTGTCAATCACAAGATTTGACCTGCTAATACAAAAATAACCACTGATGACTCCTACACTAACTGAAAAGATTCATAATATCAATTGGAGGGAGAATCCTTTAAACATTTACTGGCACTTCTCAATCTGCTTTTATTACCTTACATTGATAAGTACACCTCACACAGGCTTGAATTAGTTATACTGCAATTAAGATGTGGAAAGCAGCCTCTGAAATGGGTATCTATTAACTCTTTCAATAGTCTAATTAGGACTGCAAAACAAGGAATACATCACAAGGCAATACACATTTCAGGCAGTTAAAAGCAGCAGCTGACTGAAATGGAACATTACTACCTCTAAAAACCTTGGAGAGAAATTCCATAGAAAGAGAAAATTTAAAGGCAATCCTTTTAAAAAAAACACCTAGCAAATTAAAAAACTTTGATATAAATTCTTCATTAAAATAATGTCTTACTTGACCCTTTCATAAAAAATCCTAGGGGATTTATTCAATTGCTTCTGCAATCCAGTCACTCCATGCTAATAAGGTACAGATTTAGCCTGTAAATATTCTTCCCCTAGAAAAGTTGCTTTCCAGCTTATACCACAAAACACCCTCTCTGCCATTCATCCAGCAGCTGACATCTCTCCAGTTCAGTTCATATTTAGTTAAGACATTTTTCAATTAGAAAACTAACTGAAAGCCAGTCCATATCTAGTTGTTTCCAAAAGGTTGTACTTGCTAGGACCACACCTACCTGGATAAACCTGTGTTGTGCATTCTCTTCCTGCAGCAATCAGGGCAAGGTTGGTATTTTGAGCAGCAAGATAACTGACGGCCCTGCTAATATGTCAGTGTCACAGAGGCTTGAAGAAGGGCTCAGCAGAAGGGCAGCTTGTGTACTAAATGCTGTCACCTCTGCTCCTACCACACACAGGGACAACCTCGGAACACCACACATCTGCAATTTAACTGCCTTTGACCTTTTCATGTTTTCAAGTTCAGGATTTAACTGCTTGGCTCCATTAGGAACAGCAGGAAGTGAGCAGTTAAAGCCCCTAAAAGGGCTTTGAAAGCTACCTGCTGAATGTTCAGGTATCTCTCTTCGATTCAGCAGCTGGCAGGAGAGAGGGCAGGCTGAGGAACCAGGGAATAGTTACTGCAGGGAAGTGTACAGGAGGAATATATGAGCTAAGTATGGCTGTTGTAAAACCATCAGCTCTAAAAAGACATTGAAGAAGAGTCTGGCAGCTCCCTCTTCGTGCTTCATTATACAGGGCACTACTCTTCTGCAGGGCTTCCCAGATGTGAGAAAAGTTACTCAGGCTTCCGAAGCAGCAATTTATTCTGCTCTTGCAAGGCAGTTTGTTTTGGGCTCTTTGCAGTTTGGCTTGGGCTTTTTCCTATTGCACCCTGCAATTTGACACTGAGCCTGTAAAACTGTCTGAGCAGCTTCCAGGGCAAGGTGGATCCTCCAAGCATCTCTGGCAGGAAATCAGCGTCTGGAAGGCCTGAAATGCATGTCAGGGCTAAGGCCATCCTGTGAGCTGGGTCTCAGGGCCACTTAGAGTAAGGAGGATGCCTTTCAATGTAATACTTAAATCCCAGAGAGGTGGCATGTTATTTCAATGGGGTAATTATCTCAGTTATAGACAAGTCTATCCACTCCCATGCAGTATCTGCATTCCTCCTCCCACTGCCTTGGAGCCTGATTTGTCTCTGGTCAATACAGCTCAGTTATTTTCTTAATCTATTTGTAAATCAATTCTCCTGATTGACGGCAACTGCTGGATGCTGGAAACAACATTGTAGAGTTTGCATTGAAATACAAATTGAGGTTGTTGTTGCAGCAGCAGGTTCCTGGAAAGATCACAGCAGAGACCCCACCCTGGCCACACCTGCTGAGAGGGTTGGTCACTCTCTCAAGAGAGAACTACTGTTCAAGAACTACTGAAAAGGCCGGGAGTGATTTCCAACACAGGAGCCATTTGACTCTGCAAGCTATAGTTCCTAAAAATATGGAGAATTTGTGTCTGTTGCAAAAAGGGGAAAAAACCACCAAAATATGAAAAATTAGCCAAAATTTTCATGGTTATTTTACAGCAGAAAAATTCTTTTGGGTATTTTTTTACAGTGATTTCTAAAGACCCTTTGCTCCATTCAGGAGGTCACATATATGTACCCCTTTGATAACACAAGTGGATTTTATTTTAATTACAATTTTAGTAGCTTTTCTCATTGCTAAAGAAAATATTCATGTCTTTAAATCAAGGAATCCCTCCCACAAACGATATGTTCTTACATCACTAGAGTGGCAGTCTCAGATACTTACAGGTAAAATGAAACATCTGGGATAGTTAAAATCCTTAATGAGTTCAGGTTTTTCGCCCAGATCAGACAGGGGGAGTGTGCTAAGCCTCACTGGCTATTCACAGGGCCAGCTACAGTCGTGACCCATGAAAGCTGTAAAAGAAAACAAGCTACTTGGCTGAGTAAATCTTCACCATCAGAACAGAGCTCAAATTGACAGGTTTCAGTTGATTTCCCACCCCAGTCACTGTAAATTACAAGCTCCTTTAATTACTACATGCATGCAAGGCGTGGAAACAACAAGATTTAATTACCAAGCTCCCACCAAGAGTGACCTAGCTTGGCCACTGCAGCAGGAGCTCTCAAAAAATGCTGTTCAATAACACAGCAGGTCACCAGCATGGCAGCATCATCCTCTGGCACTCAACCCAGCTGCAGATATGCAGCTGCTGGTGGAAGCAGACAGATCTCCTGCCTGCCTGCTCCTCTTCATATTCAGGCAAGGGGTTGGCACTGCTGGTTGACCCACAGCTGGAATGCTGCTGGTGGCAAGGAAAACCCTTGCAACTTTTCAGATGGGCAATGTCTGTATTGATTCTCTCTCCCCCACCTCTCAGACTCTCTTCTCCTAACTCCCCAAAAGATAAGGTAGAAAAAGTGTTCCAGGAGAGTACTTTTCCCCTCCTGAAACACACCCATGGCTGGTGTCTAAGGGAGACTTGGGCAAGACTGAGACCTTGCTGGGAGCTCAGCACCCTGGAAGCAGTTATATCTGGGAGGGAGGAAGGCAGGAACTCACACATCCCCAGGACTCAGCCATTTTCACTATAGGAGACCATGCCCAGAGCCCTGGTGGGTCCAGCTTCCCTGACTCAAAACAACCTATAAGTGGTAAATAGTGGAGGAGAGGGACCATCTAAGTTCACATCAAACAAGCAAGGCATGCAGAAAACAGAAATAATGCAAACAATTTTTTTTTCACTTCTACACCATGCACATGCACACCCTGCAAGATCAGTCAGCAGTAACAGCCCTCAAACAAAAGGCAGGGAATAGTATGGATTGAAACAGGGACCTAACATTGCTCAGCCCCTCTGAACAGTGGTTCCAGTCCAGCAGCAGTTGTGTTGAAAACTCAGCTCTGCAAGAGTTCCAAGTAAGCTTCAGGTAGCAGCTTTATGAGTCCCAAACTGCAGCATGATAAACAGCGTGTACAGAAGCCACTACAGTCTATTGGGAAGGATATTAAGACCTTCTGGTAAGGAACTTCAGCAAACACTTAGCCAGCCTGAATTTATGATCTGATACTTCAATTCTTTGCTCCAGAAGTGATTTGCCCGTGGCTCCTTCATACAAGCTGTGCTTATTTCTGAGTATGGCTTCTGGAAAAGACAGACAGGAGTCAGCTGAGCATCAGCTCAAAAGTTTCAGTGGCTGCTTTACTTAATGGTTTTCTATTAATTCTTTATTGAAAAAAGAAAAACAAAGAAAAAGTGTTAGCTTCCTGCATGAGCAAGGAGAAGAACCAGCAATGAAGGTAAAAGAATAATTTAGAGCCGTGAACTCAAATGAATAAATAAATTGGAGATCTGTTCAGTCACCACCTCCCAGAGCTGAGGAGAATTATAAACCAATTAAAAAGTACACATCTGCCTCCAAATCAGTCACATTGAAAGTGAAGGACAATTATAGGGCAATGATTGTCAAGAGAAAGTGGATCTTCCTGGACCACCTTTTATGGCTGATCATGAAGCAATTAACTTACAAATAAAGTAACCAGTGTCTCGGTTTGTAAGACACGTATCCGTCAAGGAAGGTAGGAACCTCCCTTGAAATGAAGAAAAAGAAAAATGTAAGCCCCCACCCTTTCCCTCCAAATTATTATATTTCGAAAACAAGGGGCTGTCAGGCAGAGATATGGGAATAGGAATAACAGTTCTTTACTAATATGTATAAGGTAAACCAACAAATACAGTGTTAACACAGAACAGAACAGGGATCCCATCTCAGCCGAGATGGGAAAAGTGGAGGAGAGGCAGTGCCTCACAAACCCCTCAGCTGGCACTCAGTCCCGGAGTTCCTGCAGGCTCTGAGGAAAACACCTCGCTGGAATGGCAGGGATGAGCAGAGAGTCCCGGGCCGGTGGAGGAGATGGATCAGCAGCTCCGCGGTGGCAGCTGGGGCTGCAGCACGTCCGGCAGGACAGGGGAGCGGAGGCCACAAACGGAGAAGAAGAAGAAGCAGAAGCAGAAGGAACAGCCGCTCCATCTGGATGATGGCAAAAACCTCCTCTCCCAGCAGAAACAGCTCCAAGAGTGTCTGTCTCGCTCTCCCGCACAAGGACCCAAAAAGCCCCGCTCCCCTCCCCAGCTGCTCCCTGGGCCCAACCTATTCTTTGTCTTTTTTAAGCACCGAAGATGNCCACGGAAGAAGTACCAACCATCAAGGCTTTTCTCTCAGATAAATGGGGAAAAATTCCACTAGCTAAGAAAAGAACACAAAGTAAAAAAAAAGACACCTAACCCCCAACACCCAAAATGACTGTATTATAAACCAGTGGTTACAGTTTTATAAAGCAACAGGCTCTAATTGATCAGCTGAGAACACCTTGAATTTGATTGATGAAACTATGCCTCAGGTTGCCAATAAGAGAGCTTCTCCTTAATTAATAGTAATGAGCACCAGCTCAGAAGCTCACATTTATCGGACCCCACAGGGGCACCAGCTGAAGCAGGAATCTCAGCAGGCAGCTTTTATCCAGCCAGAAGCAGAAGCACAGAGGTTAGTAAGAGACAGTGTTTACAAGAGATGCATTAATGATCTTTGATGTTCTTTCATAATGTCTCTAGTGCTGCCAAAAATAACATCTTTTTGGGCTTTATCAAAGCACCAAAGCTCATGAACCTGCCCAAAAATGGCTGCATCCCTAATTTCCACAGCCACAATTCGTTAATAACCTATCAGAGAGAAGTGAGCAAGCTCATTGTACCTGAGAAATAAAATGCATTTGTTTTTCTGTGGCAGAACCTTCTGGAAAAAAGAAAAAAAATGTGGCCATTCATGACTCATTAAGATAATGCAAAAACATTTACACACAAATACAGACAGCAAATCCACTGAATGCTCACATTAGGCAGGAATCATTCCACTTTGGTTTAGGACACCCAGAATCACCTATTTGCATAGAGCAGATCATTTGCTTGCAGGATTAAATCCACTAAAGCACAAGTGGTGATGCCAGGTCAGAATTTTGTCCCCAGCTTCATCCTCCGGAATCCACCAGCTAAACTCCAGGTCTACACTGAGTCTGACATTCAACAGCCTGCTTGGCTCAAAGTGCTGGCACCCAAACAGGGAAAAGGAGCATCTTTTAGTCAGGGCACTCATGTCAGTGAGGTCCTTGAGAGCCCGTAAGGTGTTGTTCAGCTGGCAGTGAAACAAATGGAAATGTCGCTTGAATGACTGATGCTGTGCAAAGTAAACGGAGACAGAGATTGAAACGGCTTCCTTGGAACATATGAGGCATCAAGACAGAAAAACAATAAACCATTTCCATTTTAAAAACTGAGCAACTATTTTCTTCAATCTCCCTATTTAGAGGGAAAAAGTAAGTGCCAAGAAACCTCTGTACCTTTCAAACCCCTCATGAATTACTCCCACATACAGCACCACACATTGCTTATCCTTTCCATGAATCTGGTCCAACACCAGGTACTCCAACTGCAACCTTTTAGCTAAAATCCTCAGCACAGAGTACCATGCACATCAAGACTGCAGGGCTACAGCATCTCTTCCAGAAACTTCCCCAGCAGCTGGTTATTCACAGCCTTGCCTGCAGTGCAGTGCATGGAGTTCTCCCACACTCCCATGTGCCTCAAGTATCCTGGCTCCTGTCCCTGGGAGTGCCCTGTGTCATACATGTGAAATGGCCAAAGAGGAGGGAGCTGGGGCCTGTCAACCACCAGTATGATGCTTACCAATGGCAATTCCCCTTCTAGAAGCCTCCAGCAATAGGGATCTTGCACCAGAACAATGCTGCCTTGACCTGGCTGCAACGTGCAGTTCCCTCCTGGTCTTAAAAAGCTTCCAGGGTTCACAGAAATCCCAGGGCTGCCTTCAGCAAAGCCCCAGCCTCTGCAAAGCATCATCCCCCAGACCACATGCCAGTGAAGCACAAAATTAAGAGAGATCCTGGACTGAGGGAGTGAGGTTACTTAATCCCTGGCACTGCTGGCCACGTTGAGCATTGAGATTCATGGTGGTCACTGTGGTCACCAGAGGGCCAAGGCACCAGTGTGCATCCAACCCCAACTTTACAATTGCTGAACAGGCAAGTAACAAAATCTACAGGACATCCAACACTGGGCAAGTGGCCAGAGATTTCTATGTACCTTCCAGCACAGCAAGAAAGGACTTTAGCATTTTGCAGCTAAAAACCAAAAAAAAACAACAAAAGAGCCCAAGGGAAAAAAAAAATCAACCACAGAGACCATGTCAGAATAAATAATAAATGGTCCATTTGATTTATGGCCATTAACTTCCAAAACAAAAGAAAAAGGCAAGGCAGAGCTCTGCACAGAGCTGTCAGCAGCTGGGCCTGCTCTGGGAGTAAGGGCTGTGCATTTCCATCAGATGTCACTCAGGTGCCCCGCCATGGCAGCACACTCAGCTGCAGCCAGACAGAACACAGGCAAGTGCCAAAGGTGTGCTGAGAGGTCAGGCATGTGGTGGATGGAGGGACCTTATCGAAGGTAGGCATCCTTTTCAAAGCTGCAGTTTCAAACAGACTTATAAATAGCTTAAAATTAATTCAGACTGTGTGCTTCATATTTCCGCAAAACCACCCAAACCCCAAAGCTGAGAAATAATTATTCCCACACCTTTGATAGCACAGAGGCTGACAATAGGGCTTCGGACAGCAAGGAAACATCTCTGAGGAGCAGACTCAGGACGAGTAAGAGGTTAATTCCTTGTCAGTCTGCACTCTGCTGTTGAAAGGTTTGTGTCCTCTGTAGTTAGGCAATGAAAAGACAAACTCAGTAATGCCCATGGCTCACTATGCAAGAGAGGAAGAAAGAAGTAGCTACCAATAATCAAATCACAAAGATCAAATGTAATCTACGACTGACAGGAAAAGCAGGCGAGGTGACATGGAGATCAAAAGCTGACCTGAGTAAACTAGCTACAGATGGCTTTAAAACAGAGAGGAAGGGAAAAGATTCAGAATTCTTTAAATTACTGGGCTGATACATTTATATTTACAAATTAAAGGAATCTACACATATAAACAGCTAGAACACTATGCAGATGCATGACAGGCAAGAGCATGGACATGTATGAAAATGTCCCAGGGAAATAAAAATATGTGTTTGGGTTCAGCTACTGTGCATTGTCATTGGGCTGGGATAGGGATAGTATTTAACATAGTTGTCTGCTACTGGTCTGAAAGTTAATGCAGTCTCAGGTAAGTCTGCATTGGATCCTGCTGTCTCAGAGTCTCTCGTGCTCAAGATGACCCCAAGATACATAAAAAGTCCCTTTTCTCCAACCCAGCTGTCCAAGAATGACTCTGAGGTCTTCGGCTCTCAGTCTCAAGGTTGTTTATTGTTGGTTATGAGAAAAACATTTTCAGCCTGACGTGCAAAGGTCTGTTCAGCAGACCGGATCAAGGCACTCTGCCCTCCCCCAGGGCTTGTGCTATCTTTTATATTATAAACTACATATACTTTATTTACAGTTACTTTCCAATAGCTATCATCTACATTAGACTGTGTCCTTTTACTCTACACCAATACCACCCAAAAGATGGAGGCTGGGAAGAAGAAGGAAGAAGAACAGGACAACGCCCAGTTCCCTCCATCTTGCCTCCCAACTCACCATAGTAAGAATCCTAAATCTAAACTTCTGTGACTTTTACTTCCTCACAGTGGTGGTAATTTGTTCCGTGGATCAAACTCAAAGTCACAGGGGTCTCTGGCTGCATGCCAGGGTCTCTGACCCCCCCCGCCAGGGCTTCAAACCCCCCTGGCCAGGACTCAGATAATCCAGGACTGTCAGAGGGATGTCCTGGGTCCCCACACTGCTACGCTGCTCTTACTCCAAGAGATTTTACAAGATTTGATGTTCCAGATTTCTCCCACACCTTCACTAATGCAGCATCCTCCTGGCCCTCAACAGCCACCGCCAAACCTTCTACACTGCAATAAGGCAGCACCACCTTCCTGTTCTTCAGACTGGTGGTAGATACCAATAATAACTCATACTAAAGTAGCTGTGGAACATAGGAGTAAAAGCCATCACTACTTAAAAAAATCCAACCAAAACCCAAAAACTCCCTCTGCTGGATTGAGTCTGAAAAGATGAATTTTTTTACAGAATGGTACAAAGCACAACTGTCCTGAAAGGTGACAGCAGCAGCATGTTTGCTGAGTTCCAGGTATTTCTACAGAGCTAACATAAATAAAGCCCTGGTTGTTTACTGCTAAAGTTAACATAAATTGTCATTTAAGTGTGATTTTCTTGCTATTGGTTAAAATAAAGATTCCATTTGAGAAGAGCGATGAGGAAAAATTGTCTGAATAAACACTATAAAGGAAAAATTGTCTGTGAACATGGGGACTGGCTAATGTGGACTCAGTTTCCTGAAGGGTCAGAGGGACATTTTTAAACAGCTGCACTTCCAGGGGTTATTAAGAATCTTTTCCTTGTGTATTAGAAGAGAACTGCTAGAAAAATAAAAAAGGTTGTGTCCAAGGTTTTACAGAGCTACAGGTCAAACAAACAAGAGACTCCCAATGAAAAGACCTAGGTCTAATACATCACTGATTTAATTCCCTGAAAAATTGCTTGCTTATATCTATCTCAATTCAGGTGAGTGAATGTGCAATTGGTAAATTCTTCTAACCTCAGTTAATACTTATTCTACTTAAAGAAATCTTTTCTTAAAGTTAAATCTGATCACAACAGGCTTCATCTTCCATATGAAATAGAATCTGAATAAAGTTTTGATGCCAAGCAGAGGTGATGGCTTCCATTGCTGAGGGTCTGAGGAGGAAGTGTTACCTACTGGATGCAAAATTCAAGGAACCATATGAGCAAGTAGTTAATTCTTTTTAAAGGTGTAACAGAAGTATGTCCAAGAAATCAGGCTCATTTAAAACACAATGAAAACAGGACCAATAGTGAGACCAATTTCTGCTTGTTTCATCTGTGTTATGTACAGGAAAGTTTACACGTGATTAAACAGAAAAGTAAATTCTCAGAGGTTCTCCATGAGTAATTTTCTAACAGTGATCACGAGCAACACAACTTGTGTTGGGGTAATGAAATGATAATTTCTTCCCAGCAAGACTTTCTCTGCGGGGTTTGTGCCCTGAAAGAGCAGTCAAAGATTTCTATAGAGGCTTGGAGTTGCCAACAAGTTTGAGCATTTAGTCTTTTATCTCCCATCTCTCTTGCAGACTTCCCTCCAGAGCAGTCAGTGAGCTGAATGATAAATACAGCCGGCTGGAACAAAACAAGACTGTCACAGAGACCAAGCTGGGAAAACAACTAATTTATTCCAGTTCAAATTACAAGATTCTTCAGCTGAGGTTTCCAATGTCTGTTTTACCCCCTCCACCTCCTAACAGTCGAAAGCTTCTCTCTACTGAGCACTGTTGCCCCCGCTCAGTGAAAACAATAAATCAGTAGTGCTTAATTTTGGGGCTGGCCCATCCGAGCAAGGAGGAGAGGGTGAGGACACGCCGGCTCTGTGCTCGTCACATCGCCAGAGCCCCACCGATGGCTGAGTGGTCACACACCTGTGTGACAGCCGGGGACAGGAGCTGGCTGGGCCGGATGCTTGCATTACACTGCCCTCTGCTGTCACAGGAGCCTGCGCAGGAACCGAACGTGAAAACATCCACTCGCTCTGAGCTGACCAAAGAGGACGGTAATGGACGGGAGTGTTACTCCAGGGGATCTTTTCCACACAAAGCATTTAATCTTCCGCACTGTTATCCACCTGCCTGCTCTGAATGTACAATTAAAGTAATAATCCTAATTCTTGTATTTTTCTGTTAGCAGAGTTCCAAGCGCTTTTATTGAGAAAACATATACTATAGATTTTGGGGGTTACCCTTCAGACACTGCTTAAAACATGTTTGCTAAGGCCAGGGCAATTGGTAGTGGGCTTAGAGCTCTTAGCACAACATAGGGACACATTCTCCTACTAACAGTAACAGCTGAAAAGCCCTTCTGTAACATTTATAATGTAGCCATAAGAGTATTCCTAAAATCTCTTCCCAAATTTGCTAGTTTGTTCCTGCACTAGAAGGATAGGACACAAGAAACATTAAAAAATGATGCATTGTCCTTCTGTGTCAGCAGCATAAGAAGTGTAATACAGCTCTGTGTAATAGAGCCTTTCTTTCCTTCAAACTAAATACCTTTTTATGAAATCAGGCAATATTACTTGGCAGAATAATAACTCACAAAGATGAGAACATCCTCAAAGCAGCTCAAAAAAGTGTCATTAGAAGCACATTTTAAAGGAAATATTTTTCATGCCTAAATACAAACTCCAAACATACACTACTTTTTCAGTGCCCTGTATGTCCCAGAAATAATGCCACACACAGAGGTTTTAACAGGTGTTAATATAATGCTCACAAACAGATCTTAACTAATTCCTTTGAAGTCGGGAACTGAATGCTGGGATGAAAAGCACAGGAGCATGATTGGCAGAGAGCTTGTGCATCATTAGGCTTCTTGCATGGGAAGACCAAATCTGCAATAGCTTATAAGCATATGGTTTGGACATCAGACTTTCTAGAAATATAAGAATGTTGGCAGATCAGCTCAGCCTGACAACCTTCTGCTGCTACTGTGGCAATAACTGCTTCCCTACACCTGCCTGATCCAGCAGTTAACATAAGGGGCTGTCCCCTGTGACTAGGGGCTGCTGCCTCACCACTGGGGACAGGGAAAAACAGCAACAACCCCCAGAAACTACGCAGCAGAGAGTTATAAACCAGGGCTGTGCTCAGAGCTGCCTGTTGGAGAAGCTAAGATTGAGAAGCTCTATAAGTATGAATGCTCAGCAAAAGATTCTGAAAATATGAAACTCATAAGCAAAGTAGAAATGAGGGTTTAGCTTCGAGACTCAGGATACTGAGTCAGTTACTCTATAACCCAAGAACAATAGCCTAGCCAGCTAAAAGAGAATCATCTGGATTCAACAAAACCCCTTTGCTGATAGAGAATCCAAAGGCCAAAATACAAATAAAAGTCAGTTTTACCACGGATGTTGATTGGGCCAGACAAGGAAGAGGAATGTGAATTCAGATATGATAATAGAGTCACTCCTATAGGCCGTATGTGAAACCCCTTGGATTTTGTATTTTATGTTGGTTGATTAGTGAAAACCAGAATATTAATTATAGAAAGAGATATCATGTATTGTATATGAGAACCTCACTCTCCTAATTCTCAACTCTCTTAATCTCTCTTTATTCTCTTAATTCTTCCTCCTTTTTGCTGGCCCTCTCTGGCCTTCTCATATCTCTTCCTTCTCCTCACTCTCCCCTCTTAGCTCCCTCTCCTCTATCCCCATGCTCACATGCTCAGCTGTTTCTGTCTCTGAGCACGTTATAGGTTGAGGCTTGTAGCTTCACACGGAGCTCTGTCCCTGTTAACAGTAAACCATCTTTCCCCTGAGCTGCCTGGCATGGTTGACACCTTACAGAATCCCTGAGGAATCCCATGCTACTGCCACATCTACTTCTACAGCTGCCTGTAGCAGTCTCAGTGACACAGAATCACCTGGCCAAAGACTAGTGGAATGAAAAAGGAAGGATCCACAAACTCACAACTGTTTGTATCAACATGATGAACACCTTAGGGATCCTGGGAGATGGGGCCACCTGTTCCTACCACCCCACGAGACTGCCAGTGTGCTGTTTGGGACACAGATTTGCACGAGGACTTCCTTACAGAGCTTCAGAGAACTTTGCTATGCCACATGTAACTCACACAGAGAAACCATTCCTTCATTTACGCTTCATGAATTCCTGCAAATAGCTGCCACAGAACTCTTATAAGGTGGAAATTCACTGATCTAATAAAAGAGTCCCAACAAGGTCCACAAAACTCACATGCAAGGAATCACCTAAAAAAATTTCTTTAAAAGACTCTCAAGCAGGTGAACACAAGAAGATTAATACAATGTTCAAGAAAATAAGGGTGGATTCATTTCCTCAGGGAAATTCTTTTATGCTGTCAACATAGAATCTTGCAAGCCTTGACTTTGCTAACACTGGTACTATTTTATTTATGAGGAACCTAAGGCAGAGAGATTAAAGGAATAATTAGTATAGTTTATCAAACTGAGTAGCAGTTAAAATGGAATTGTGGGAATTGCTGGACTTTTATATTACTAAGCATTGAAATTTATCACATCAAATGATCCAAATCTTTAAAGGCTCATAGTTTTTATAGGCATATGCTTTTGATATAGCTAAATTAGTATGTTTACCATCCCTAGACTGACCATTGTGTACATGAAGGGTGCTCTGCTGATCAAGAGGAAATGCACAGGCTGCTTTTCAAGGGTGTCTCTAACCGTAGCACCCAAGATAATGATGTTATCAGGTCTCTTCAGAATAAATCTAAATAATTGTTTTGATTGGAGAGATGCTGAGAACCACGTTGTCAGAATGTGAAGCTCCACTGAAATCTAAATACTTCTCCCAAATTGCTTCATTTCTATAGAATTTTCTAAAAAAGAAACCAAAACACACCAAAGTGAAGTAATGTTGGAATGTCCCATGCCTACAACTGGTTTTAAATGCCTCTCATTTTGGACTATTTCAGGGGCTTGCACTGTAATAGGCTTTAAAAGCCAACTTCTGTCATGAAATGCTTTCGACAACTGGAGCAATTCTGAGCCTGTGACAGCGGGAAGCATTTTAAACAGCTCAGAAGTTTTCAAGTAATCAAATTCAAAATCCTTAAAGCAAGATTTCTGGTCAATTACTTCTGCCTTCAGCATCTTACTAAGAACTCATACTGCATTTTCAGTGAGGACTTGGAGCAACCCCACAGGCCACCCCACATATTGTGTGAGATCTGAGGGCTCTTACTGCCTGTGGCTTCAGAGAAAATTATTAGAAATCCTAACAGATACTCACCCTTTTAGCTTTCAGATTGACTGATTAGCACTAAATACCTGAGTAACTAACTTTTAGAGCTGGAGCATTTATATTTAGTGCCTTCTACTACAAGCCAATTCTTGTTTGAAATAGCAGGTAATATTCATAACCCAAGGCAAGCAGCAACTGCATAAATCTGGTTGATGCTACAAATAGTTTGATATTAACTTGTCTTGTGGTTCAGCTGTATTCAACTGTGCTCATAAAATCTCCAGATTATTTCTGTCAAAGGGAAGGTGCGAGGGGTGTTCATTATGGGTTGCAAAGGGAGGGAAATGCCTGAAATGTCTCCTTCTCTTTCACCTTCTCCCCATGTGTAACATTCTGCCCAATAAAGCAGCTCTGCTCAGGTCAGGAGACCACTGCTCTCAGTTTGAACAGCAGCAGATTGCTCACCACTGCCAGCAAGACTTTTCCTCTGGATGAGGAAGACAGGGAAACTGTCAACAACAGTTTTTAGGGACACTATTTCCATAATCATTGCATCAGCATTGATGATCACATTGATAAGGATTAGACATCATGGTAACACAGTCTGGTCCACCAAGTAACAAAGAGCGCACTTGCCCAGGAGGTCTACAACGCAGGAGGATTCATTCACACTATCTTCCTTCTAGGGAAGGAAGTTCAAACCTTCTTGGTTTGAACTTGGAAACCCTGTGCAGTTCTTTCCACCCCCAAAACCCAGGCAAATTTTGAAAGGCAATCTTGAAGCTAACATTAGGTTAAAGTTTACAAGCACCTGCCTGCAGTATTTTGCTCTTACTTTGAACTATAGGATTTTCCTCCCTTTTTGATCATAATTTCAAACATGAACATTCATCTACTGAAATACGTCAGATTAATTAATGGAACAGATTTTCTTTCATCTCAAGAACTGCAAACCATTCAAAGCATGGGTAAAATACTGACATACAATTAGGACTTCATATTTACACATATTGTACTCATTTGGATTTCTGTGGCGAAATAAAGTATCTTATGATCATGATTTTAACTCACTAAATACATAACTAATAAATACTCTTTCTAACTGCACTATAGGTGCCAGAACATACCTTTAAGAACTAGCTATGTCACTCCATGTTCATCTGCAATCAATACATTTAAATGCTTAGCTTTTATATGTCTTTTTTTTCCCTCCTTTTCTCTTTAATAATAATCTCATGAGAAAAGTCTGCCATTTACATTGGAGAAAGACAATTCCAAGGAAAAAAATCCACTGTAATGGGAAGCCTAATCTCTATGTCCCCCTAGATTTTATATCTACAGTTCTGTCTACATTTTACACAATGACTTGAAAAAACATAGAAATGAATAGTCAAGAGAAAGAGATACTTACTAGAATTATGACTTTTATTTTTATCCACTAGAGCAACATTGAGGAAAGAATTTTTACATACAGGTTTTTAAATCAACTTTACAAGCAAATTCCAATATACAGTATTTACTCTGGCCTGGGTTAAAAAACCAAAAACAAAAAAGCAGATAGTAAGGATACCTCTTGTTTTAGCTAGTATTGAAGATTTTGCTACACAGGAATTATGTTGGCTTTATGGTGGTGCTTTTACAATTAAGTAGGCAGTGAGCAGCTTTACTGTAAGTGACTGAATTTCCTTGATAGTACAGCTGTAAGATTACTACAGTAAGCCCTACCACCAGGGTCACATTAAATCCACTCTGCTCAGAAATAGCCTCTGTAACAAGGTAAGGAACAGCTACGGAAGCCCAATTCAAGAACTGATTTCCATTTGTACAGCAAGAAAATGTCCATATTAAGAGGATTATGTGCTGTGCAAAACCAGAAATACTTTCCCCCCCAACATGCAGCCTACCCCAGTATGATACTTTAGAATGTGCATATGGCTGTGACATGCAAACAGATGAAATCACGCAAATGGTATTTAGTTATCAGGCATTGTTACAACAAATCAGCATTTAGATCAAGGATTAAATGAACTGTACTGACGTATGATGCAGTCTAGTTGCTATGCCTACTCTCAATGCTACAAGATGGGAAGTTAAGGAACCCTTTTTTTCCCAAACTGTACGAAAATTGTGTTGTTTTGGATTTTCAGGGCCTTGGTTATTATTTTCAGAAAGTTGGAGAGATAATATTGCACTTCTTTTCTCAAAATCATATTCCGGGACCATTATTCTTTAAGAGCTATGCTAGTCCTAGGGAAGTTTTGCCATTGGCTTTGACTGGCAGTAGGAAGTGCTAGCTTCAGGGAAGTGGAAGGTTCTGGAATCCAGCTGTATCATCAGTGTTTGATTTCCACAATTAAATTAAGGTCATTGCACAACAAAAACTCAGTACACACATGCTAGAGTGCATATTGATCATGTGAAAGTGATGTGAAAATACCTTGGAAACAGCAACACTACTGGGGAAATTTGTTTCAAATGAAACCTACACACAGCAGGAGGCATCTAGATTATTTTAGGCACAACTCCAAGCAATAAAGCTCATATAAAGTGCAATTCTGTTCTTTTGTGTTTATTCATTGTTAAAACACATAATTGCCTCTGTATACACATACTGAACAGAAGTTTAATACTTTTGTGAATATTGCACAAAAGAATGAGAAATCAACACTAAAAATATGGCAATAAATCACTTCTATAAACCTAAAAAACACCCCTGAAGATACCAAATACTTAAATAAATATGTTTTGGATAATCTGCACCAGTACTGATGATATATCTGCATCTTCCATAACGTAGATATGATACCTGAAAACACTCACTTAATCCCATTTGATGAGCACTCTCAGTGCCCTCATCCATCATGCCCCAAACTTCATCTTTCGCCAAGGTGAAGCTTCAAACCTCACTTCACCAATGCTCTCCCAGCTGCCCACCTCCTGACAGGCTTTTCCATACTCTGGACTTACTATATATGCAACAGAGCCTTCCCTGGTAAAGTCTGAAGAACCCAAACATGCAGTTGTCTTAGAGGGATGCGAGGTTAGCAGCTGAACACAAACACAAGCCAGGCTAGTATCTGTCTCATCCATGATCAAATCCTGCTGGCTCCAGCACAGTGTCTCACTAATCTGTCAGAATAAAATGGGGAAATGCTATAAAAAAGGACTATAATCTACTTATGTTCCTTTAATACATAGATACACACCCATATAAATATAACATTTCCTTCGGGAAAAAAAAATTAGGACCTGTCTTTTTAATGAGACCTTGATCATCTCAATATTCTTGGCTTAATTTGCTTTGATCATCTCCTTAATTTTCAGTACAGGTGCAGATATGAATAAAGGTGTAGATATATGTACTTTTAAATGTAAACATAAAAATTGAAACATCACTAAATTCAGGCTGGCAATACCTCCAGAATAAGAAGCAGAAGATGATGAATTTCTGTCAATAACATTAGATGAAACTGTATTTTTACACAGAATCATATACAACTAACAATAAAATCAGCTTCTCTTCAAGGAAAGTAAATTTAAAAAACACACCTTCTGTATGGACTGGAAAATGAGAACCAGGAATCTGGTCATTCCCTTACCAGTCTTTAAACTCCTGAGAAACACAGTTAGCTGCCAGGAGCTACTTTTGGGGAATATAAAAAGTGAGTTTTATTTCTTTTTTATTACTTAAATACATACACTAAATACCATTAATTCAATGCTTTTCATGGAAATTATTACCACAGCATAATTTTTACTACAATCTCAAGTTGTGGTGCCTGATCCTATACCAACTAGAACAATTAACATTATTTGTCTTGTTATGTCTTGCTTACATTGTCATCGCCTCAGTCCACAGAAAGTCCTGCAGGTCCCTTACTTCAGACTGATGAAAGTAGTTCTGTAAAAGAATCTCCCCCTACCCCTTTTCCCCCCGCAAGCTTTTCATTTTTCCACTTCATTGTCAGTTAAATAAAATTACATTGTAAGACATCCAAAATAATTCTTGAATATCAACTATGTGCTGAAAACTCAGGTGAAACAATTATTTTTTTCCTTCACCCAACTGAGGATATCCATCAGGATATGCCCAGTTAAAGGGCTTATATTATAGAAGCTGAATATTGAATTCATTTATGAAATGTCTACACCTACTCACTTTAATTCTCTCAAAGAAAATACTGTAATATGTAAATGTCCTACAGCCAGAGCCTAGAACAAACTTAACACTATGTTGCATTTTACTGAGATTATGTGCTCTTCAGGAACAGATTCTGAGCCAAGTTGTTGCAACAGCCTTCTGCTGCTCAAGAACAGGAAAAAAAGAACCCAACCAGTAACATCCAAAGAGTCATGAGAAAGACAGGAAGAACTGGAGAAGGGACAAAACATCAAACTTCTGGAGAGCTTCTTACTGGATATGTGGATGTGTAACTCATATCATGTGTCATGGTCCCAGAGTGCACCAAGCCTACTGTTAGAAAAAATACTTCTCCTAGAGAGCACAAAAATGTAAAATTTTTTTTAATGCTTAATTTCCCCAAAAAGCTCCTTACCAGTTATCATGCATTTCTTCAGAAATTACAAAAAAAAACCCAACAAAACAAAACCCAAAAAAACCAAAACACCAACTCAAAACAAAACAAAAAACCAAAAAATAACATCTTTGAAAAACTCTTTAAGAGTACCAGCTCTGGATTAGGACATAATAGGATTGCTCAAAGCATGTAAGTGGGGTTAATTATTTTTTCCTTTTTAAAAAATAGTTGCATTTTTAACATAAGTTTTATTCTGTAAAATAATTTTGAATTCTTACACATATGGCAAAGTTTGTGCAAAATTTCAAGTCAGGTACTTCAGAGCCTTTCAATATTAAATAGAAATCAATAAATACAAGCAGAACAATAAAAGTTTAAAATATTCATTAAAATGCATGTTGTGCAACCTCAACACAGGTGTTCTGGACCCCTTACTCCCAGAGGCTCCCTACTTAAAAATTCCTAAGAGCCTGCATTGGAAGGTTTAGACAAATATCCTTAGCAATGCATTTCAATAATCTACCAGGTAATGTGTCTATTCAACACAATAAAAACATACCACAATCATTTAACAAATGAAGATGTTTAAGTGAGAAGATTCGTTTCACCCTGTGAAATCTGCTAAATGTCTGTGAACAGTGAAAATGGGGTAAGTAAAGAACAGAGCAACTTCAGATTACAGCAAAACAAAACAACACAACCCACCCAACCCATCAGATTAAATAACATTAAATATGACAGTCTTGAGAGGATGATAAATACAAGGATTTTTGCATAGGCCTCTGGAATACAGAGTCAGAATTATAGCCAATAAAATATCTGCTAGTCAGTCTAATTTTCTACCACTCTGACCTAATGAGTACTCAGAACCAAGAAATTAAACAGAACAGCAATTTCATTGTCTAATAACTCAAACAGAGGTAAGAAGTAATTTCTGCCATCCTGAAATAATATAGTGCAGCATTCTGGCATTTGTGGTCACCACAGACTTCAGTATTTGCTTAATTACTAAGATTGCAATACCATCTTTATTACAGACCGACAATAAAATAAAGCACTCTCAAGAGAAACTGCACAGCTCATAACATTAGCCTCAGAACATGGCAGGATGGAGAATGCAAACTCCAAAGAAGAAGCAATTTGGAACAGTGACTCAGGATTTGAAGGCTGCAGGTAAAGCAGGCTCCAAGGCAGTCACAATACAGGAAGTGGCTAATGGCATGGCATCGTGCAGTGAGATGTGGGAACGGCCTCAGTGTGTCTTTGGTTTTGGGAGGCGGGAGTGCCGAGCAGGGGGCATGCTGTCCCCAGAATGCAAACCTGTTGAGTGTGTCTGCACATTTTCCTTTCTGTGGACCGCTGGCCTTGGGATGTTAGACTTTAGGGAGGTGTTCTGAGGCTCTGGAGGTACTGGTATGGATTTCTGACTGCTCACTTGCTTGGATTTAACAAAAGACATAGTTGGTGGGCGAAGTTTAGACACTTTCTGACTCTGTTTACCCTTTAGGTTATCCTGCCCAGATGTTGGCTGTGGTTGAGTCGAACTACTCAGTGGTAGAGGCTCACACTCCTTGGAAGCAGCCGAATGATCTGCAGATCGTATGGGAATGGCCATGGTAGGAGGCACTAAAGCATTTGCGGGTTTTGCAATTCTCAAAGTCTTTGGCTGAGCAGCCTGGTTTGTGAATGAGGGTTGATCTTTTATAGGTAATCCAGTCGTCTCCTCTGGAGCATCAGCTTGTGTAGAGGCCTGAAAGTGGGAATGAGGTGCCAATGTACCTTTCTTATTAGTAGCCACCTCTCCAGGGTCTTCAGTGTTTTTGTTTTTCAAACTGTCCAAAGATGATGCCTTTTCATCTTTTGTGTTTAACTGTACGCTCATTAAAGAGTTTACATCATTCAGGCTATTTCGGAGAGGGACATTTGCAGCATTTGGATTCTGATGATTTCTATTGTCATGCAGATCTGGTTTAGGATATTCACTGTGGGCCTCGATATGTGGAGTTTTTATTAGTTTTCCCTGGGCGAGGTCTGTGGAACTGGGAAGGCTGCTGGAAGGCTGTAGTACTTGAGGCTGTTGAAGAGAAAATAATACAAGAATATATTAGGCAGAGAAGATATCAGATACATTCAAATTCCAACGTGAGCTGACTGGATGCTTGATAAGGGATATCTGGGTTTTTAGATCAAAACTTTGACTTTGGCAAAACAGGATGGGTCATGGGATGTGCACAAACGGAATATGTAACTGAAGTGGAAAAAAATATACCAGCACTGAAATAAACAACATAAAGACAAAAAAGGAAACACATCAGCTTAAAAAAGAAACATGAAGAAGGCATGGTTGATGGTTTCACGCAAATCTGCAGGACAGTGCAAGAATTAACATCGGTGCAGATCAATTCTAATGAAGTGCTTAACCCAACTCAGCACCTGTGTCCAGCTTAAATTTCTACTCACTGTATACTGACCTCAACTAATCCAACCCTTTTACTGCACAGGCAGGAAAGGAGTTGGGTGGACCACATGAACTTACAGGCTGTTTCCTTGCCTTACTGAGGCCAGAAAGTATGTGCTAATCAGGCTACTGACTAAGCTTAAATAACTGTTTTATCTTGAACTGATTTAAAATGGGCTAATAAAGAAACAGAGTTCATGTGAAAGTCGAGACCATACTACCAGTGATAAAGAGATATGGGATAAAGAGAACTATAGAAGATTTTTACATTTTATCAGAAGATACAATCTAATCAGACACACATCAGACAAGAGAATTGCCAGTACCTCTCCTGGGTAATTTTTATTCTCTTTGCTCTGTCCTGTAAAGAGACTTAAAACATTAATGGTGTACTAACTTCACAATACATCCTAGACCTGCAACTTGGATACAGATCTTGGAAGCATTACTAAAAATTCTGGAATTTATGGCAAAATCCAAAATCTATTAAAACCTAAACTACAGTTTTAGCAGGTTTGGATTATTTTTCTCATTTTCTTTACAAAGGAGGGGAACTTAATTCCTACCAACTAGTCATCACTCATCTACCTGGATTCTTACCAGCTGACAGGTTGCATGTACACTGTAAACAGGCTTATTCTGTTTATTAGTGAAATAGGAGTAAATAAAAAAGAAGCAATGTTTGTGTTCGGGACATTTGACTGTAAGTGTCATTTTAGTCACTCTCCTGAATGATTCACAAGTTCTTAAGAGAAAATCCATTATTTGTCTGGTCTTTTTAGCTCTTATTTACATCAGCAAAAAGAATCCAATGATAGCTGTGCATGCCAGATTCTTGTTACACATTTACGGCCATAGCCAATCTCAGGACTCTTCAGGCTTTTCATCTTTTCCCTGGCAGGATTACTACTGAAAACAGAATCCCCAAAATTCCTCACCAAGAAAAAAAAATAAAGGTTAATGAGAGGAGAATCAAGGTTTCTCAGTCTGTTTTTTATTTATGAGCAGTTTTTCCCTTTAGAATGTAACAGTTGTCTCATAAGGAAAGGCAAAATCCGGAGCAGTGACATCAGCTATCAGTGACAGACATGCAAGGCAAATATCCTGAGCAGTCAGACAGTGATTGTTTTGGAAAGAGAGAAAAGATTAAAGAAAAAAGGCAAAGAAGCCTCTAAAATGGTGTGAAATGAGTACCAAAACATTATTCCTTATGTGACCCAAAAGTAGCTTAACTTAGTGAATCCTTCTTAATCATACAATCCTACACGAATGAAATGCTAAACACAAGGAATAGTTCCCATACACTGAGAGCTTAAATAAAATTAGCCCTCCAGATATTTTTCCATTTTCCAGTGTTTATGTTTGGGTTACAGAAGTTATTATCCTTTCAGTTTAGGAGTTGACAGATGTTAGCCAAAATGATTTACTGATTTGAAATCTCATCTGCAAAACCAAAACTGCCAATAATGGACAAAACCAAAGCAGTATGTATCTGATTCCCATGCAAATACTACAACAAATAAATCATATTTGCTAATCCCACTTGAAGTAAAAAAAATTAAAGCATTTACAGACCACAGTATTGTGTCAAATGTGGAAAAATAATTGTCGGAAAATTTTTCTCCCTCAACTAGGAAGGGTTTTTTAAT
>VWYI01020229.1:46679-103278 GCA_013399455.1 Anthoscopus minutus
CCAAGATATTTTAGGTTCCGGATCCAGAAGATGGGAAAGAAGTGCTTGACTTCCATGTCTATACAGAAAATATAACCAGAGAAAACCAGAGACTACTTCATGTTTCCATCATCTTCTCTGAATTACTGCAAAAGAACACTGACATTAATGTTTCAGGCTGTCCTACACTCAGTGGTGATGTCTAGCTCACTGTTTGCCTTGAAATCCCGTATTTGGCATTTCATATAAGCTCAAAAACCTGAACACTGAAACCACCGAGCCAAGTGGGGAAGAAGGATACTAGTGACCTTTCCAGTAATGTTCCACTTTACAGAACTGTGCACACAGAGATAAATCATTGATTTTTTAAGAATTTAATTAAAAATATCTAAGGAATCTCCTAATTTATACCATAATTTTATTCCCAGTGTTGCTCTATAGAGTAGACCTAAGGCTTTAAGAAAGCTAGGAACACTCCACTCAAAGTGGAAACTTTCCTAAACAATACGTTAGTTACAGTTCAGGTTAACTAGTCAAGGGCCCATTTTCATTTACTTTATTTCCTTGAATAGCAATTCATTGAATGCAATATATAAGATGCATATTAAAAATTCCAATGTGCTTTAGTAATAAAAGTTTACTATGGATTCCCAAATAAGAGGCCACCCTTGTTAGTGGAGGGATGAGGTGGAGGCTCAGAAAACCAGGGAGATTAGCAAGCAAAGTACTCTTCTTCAGCTAAGTAGCCACTGTGAATGATGTGACGCCAGGGGCTCATGTGGCAGCTGGGACACCAGCTATTCTCCTATTCTGACTCTCCAGTCACCAAACCCCAAAACCGTAACCAGATCTAGACCAAGATCAGGTCTAGAATTGATCTCTTTGAAGTCAATCTCTGTTGACAGGACAGAGAATCACTCAGGCTATGCTATGGCTAGCCCCTCCACTCAGCTACAGAAGGCACAATCATCAGATTTCGAGGTTCTACATTGTTACACACACGGAGTCCCACATCAAACACCACAGAAAAATTAAGCACATCCCTTATTGCACAGAGAAAAGCCCATGAAACAAGCTGTGCAATCCTGATGAGCTGTTTACATGAATATTGTCACAGAAACATCAAGAGAGTATTTGAAGCACAGTTTACAGATTATTAGATTTTTTTTTTCTGGTGATTGATAGAAGTAAGGATCATTGCAGTGTGAAATGTAAGCTTAGTTTTCCAAGGTGCAGCTTGCTCTTCAGATCTCCACTGGCCCTGGAAATCTTACCTTGTTTCTATAATTTTACTTTTTCTTTATTTCTTGTCCAAATACACTCTTGAGCTTTGCTAGGCACTGTAATTTGCAAATTACAGTACATTTAAAAATATAACTTTAGTGTTAAGAAGTAGTTATATTTCTTCACACACTTATCTGTTCAAAATGCAATACCAAAGCACAAAATAAGACTTACCATTTCTCTATGTCTACGTAAGCATACAGTTTTAAAATCAGCAATTGTCTTTTGTTTTGCAGATCCAAGCCAAGTAAACAAATGCTTCTTATATCAGCCCACATTGTAGCTAGCACATAAGGAACGTTAATAAATCATGCAAGTTGTGCAACAGACAGTTCAATGTAAGAGAAGCCTTTTTACAACAAAAACCGGCGGGGGGGGAGGAGGCAAAATTAGTTTGAGGGAAGCCATTCTGAAAAGTTCAAACTTTTTGTGAGAGAAAATGCAAGTGACACTTTCCCACCAACACTTTTCTGTACAAACACAACGCATTCACATGAATACACCCACAAACGGTGTGTGCAAACAGAACATAGACGGAGACAGGATAGTGCATCACGGCCATGGAAAACAGGGAAATGCAGCAAGCAAGACTGATATTAAGACAAGACTGGAAATAAGGGCCTACTCAGGTTTGCCTGAAGAACTGCTGAGGTCTATTGGCATTTAATAACTGTTATAAAACTAAAAGTTGTAGTTGCTCATATGCTGGCCAAAGGAAGCAGTTTGTTAGCCACAGACTATTGTGTATGACTGGAGATCTGCCTGAGAGAGGAGACTACAAGATAAACAGTGCGTGCAAAGGGGAAGCTTCTACTGGAACACGGTGAGGGAGATGAGTGAGAGGTACAGACTCACTCTGTCTGCGGTGCGTTGGAACACTCCGAGGGATGCCCTGGAATGAGCCCTGCCAGGGAGAGAAGGAGGGAGCAGAATACCCACCCTGTGCAGAGAGAGAGAGGGGGAAAAGTATAATAAAAAAAGAGAACAGGGAAAAACAAGACACCAAAAAGCCACACCATTCCTTTTCTTTTTCCCCCAGAAATGTATCATTATGTTTCCAACTGTTCTACTTTGTAAAAGCAAATATTACACACTACCAAAGCCCAGATGCCCTAAACTAGTCAGAAATCTTACAAAATACCTCAAATTTTTTTCAATATAAGCACACATTTGTGTCCAAGATAGTTTTAGGGGGAAAGTAGAGAAGCTGAGATATTCATGATTAAAAATGCAGGATAAAATTGTATTTATGCAGCTTTCAAAAGTATTTTAGAAATGCCTCCAATCAGAAATGCTACCAAGTAGCAGCTTGCATAGTTCTAATCTACGGGAAAACCAGTCAACTTTAGTTTACAACAAAAATTTATAATGCACAGAAACAAATTTTACAGCAAGTCCTGGTGCTTTAGAGGCCACTTTACTCCAATTTCATCAGCATTATTTATTGTGGAAAAGAAGAGGTGACATAGAACTGTTTTTCTTGCACTTTGCTCTTGGAGCTTGAATCTTCTGTGAAAGGATCAGGGAAATGTACAGATCCATGCAGGGCAGGGTTTGCCTGTCAGACCTCTCAAATAACCACAAGTGTAACACACTATGGTTGCTACATTCTCAAAACAAGAAAAAGTAATTTTCTTATTACTCTTCCTTCTTCTCACATCCTTACCTTTGCAAATCCAAGCTGCAACTTCCCTCTTAAACAACACAATCTTGATTTCCTATTTCAGCAGGACAGGTTTAAGCATTTACAATCCTTTTACCATTTAAGCGGCTGAAAACTGCTTTTCTAAGTCCTGGAACACTGGTACTATAATAATGACTGCCTCACTGCCTCCTGACCAACAGCAATGAACTGTGGCTACTCTGTGAGCCAGCAGGCTGAAGGTGTCTGAACAGCAGCTGCATGACAGAAAACAGGAACCCAGTTTGCCATTTCTCTCCAGAGCCTCTGCTGCAGACCATACTGCCATAGTGTAAATAATAAAGAATTTGACTTCTATGCTTCTTTTAAAACAGTGTTAAACATCACATTATTTTTATAAATATTCTGCTTTTATTTGTCTTAGGAGAGTTTTAAACACTTCCCTGATCTTCCAGTTATCCTTACCTAATCACATTTTAGCCAGCACTATTCCAGGTTTCAGTACTGCTAAGATGAAACTTAACACATGCATTTAACCAAGGCTTAGAATCTGCTAGTCAGAACAATTTTCATCTCAAACAGGAAATAAAGACAAAAGCCTGACAAGACTCCTTTACTGTTCTTTGGAAGCTGAGACAAAACAATTATTGCAGCAAAATCTAAGGGGAAAAATGAAACAAGTTCTTCTGAGTATCTCTAGATGGAGGTATTGATTACCTAATGTGTTCTTATAGTCCTCCATCAGCATTCATTAAGATCACAATTTTTTGACTGCTGCATGTAAGTACTGGAACAGTACTAGCTTCAGTCAAGCAATGTGACAAAATAATAAAATACGCTGCATCAGCTGAATAGGTACATACATTAAATACATAAATAGTCCTGGGAACACAATTCATCAATCAATGACTGATAAGAAAATTATCATACGCTTTAGATTTTCATAGCGTGATACAAAAGAACACTACATTTTACAGGTTTGTTCACATTTCATCCAAAATTGTGTCAGGGTTCTGGAACACCAACAAAAACTCTTTCCATTCTCTAAATATAACTGAATCTCCACATAGTAGAAAGCACCTTATCACCAGGCACAAGTCTGATTTTGCACCGACTCATCTGAGTTGGCAATGGGCTTTTTCCAGACTTCTTTGAAATTTTTAATGCATTAAGAATGGAGGTGACAGTTTTGCATCCTCTCCCTTTTGCTCTCTGAAAAGAGAGATTAAGAGAAGCACAAGCCATCTAAGCTACATAACAGTTAAGACACTATTGTAAAGGCAATTAAATATTTACATGTCTTGATATATTCCAGAAATTTTTAAGGTTCCATATTAGCACTTCAAAGCACAGCATTAAGTCTTCTCAATAATTCTTCATGCTACTTTATCATTGTTCTGACTGGAGCAAATGAAGAAAGTACAGGTAACTTCCTTGAATCTTTTGCCTGCTGAACTGAACTGGTCTCCAGGTATACTTTAATCCCCTTCTCCCAAATGCTGCAGTTGACATTGCTCCATATAGGTAAGCTTCAAATAAATGCCAGATTTTTTTTTTGTAATACATACATAAATAAATAATTTTTTTCTAAAAATATCCCAAACAAGGGTTGTTTAATTGTAGATCAAATAAGGTAATTAAAATCAGCATCAATTGAAAAAGTAAGGATCAGCAGATACAGCACTGGGAATGTATTGAGTCTTGACTGAAACTGATTATAAAAATTATACATCACACTGATATAGCACATTAAGATTTAAGTATCTGCAAATATGCCCGTCTCACAAAAAGATTAACTTTTTTTAACAGTAATTAGTGTACAAAACTCCAACAAATTTGCCAAGCTTTCTCCTTTAAACATCAACTCATATTCAACTCCTATTACTCAAATGTGCACTGAGGTTCCCAAGAAATCCAAAGAGGAGGAAAAAAAATACACTAATAAACACATCTCCTCAAATGATGGTACATATTCAAAACACAGAGATAATGTGGCAGTTTCCTACTAAAATTAAGAAAGAAGAAAAACCTGAATCACCACTTATTTATTACATTGCCTATAAAACTCACAAGCAAGGAATTCTATAATTGAAAGATGAGAACATGACTTACCTCAACTTCTATTAAAAAAACCAAACCCATGAAGCAACTTTTTCCACTAAGACTTTAATGTTAGACAGCAGTTTGAACACTCCCTCCCCACAGCTATTATGTTCATCCAGCCACTACCCTTAAATCCCATCCCTCTTATTTTCCAGATACCGGATTTGTGAAGTAGCAAAGGAATCCCAAAAGAGAAGTGAACCAAAATTTTAAAACAACATGAGATTCAGGAGTGGAAAAATAAGAGCAGCTGGGATAAATCAGCCTACAAACCAGAAGTACAAATGTTCTTCCAAGATCCTGATGAATTGCACTATTACTTTATGTTGTACTTAATGCTTTATGAAGTTCTGACTCTGCACTGGGAAAACCTGGTGGCTGTTTCCTTTTTTAAATGCTACTATTAAGACGAAGGCCGGAATTTTCCATTGTTAGTTATGAACAGACTTGAACCTTAGAATAAGAAATCACATGAGCAAAAGCAACTGCTTCTGCTAGAAAAGGAGAAGCAAAATATTTCTAAGGTATTGCAGCACAGTAATTTTAGCCCAACAGCCATATATTCCAGTTCTTTTTCCAAGGATACACCAACATGCAAAACTGCTACTGCTTTAAAAGGTCTTTTCTGCTGCAGAAACTAACAGAAATACAGCAAAGATCCTTTTTTTAATCCATTCAACTGGAGCCTCTGAGCACTTCAATAAAGAGGTGATTTTTTGCTGCCTCTCATCAAGCACTGCCGGTTGTCTCATACACACTCAGAGCTCTGCATCATGAAAAAACCTAGAATGACAGACTTCAGTACTGAGGCAAACAAAATGTTTCTGCAGTAGTCTTCTCTTACTGGCTCAGCACACAGAAAGAGAGCATGAATGAGCAGTTCTGATATGCAATAGTCTTTCTGAAAGTATTCAGATGAAAAACATCACCAACCCAGTTCTATGTGCTGGTTTACACTAAACCAACAAGAATTGCTTGTGAAGGGTTCAAGGACCTCTCTACTGTGTAGTCCCTGCGTGTTATACAGTCACATTATAAGATATATGACCACCTAGTCCAGCTATGGTTTTCTTTCACCAAGTACATGTATAAGAACATGAAGCAAACAACAGAGCATTGGAGAGTCAGAGAAACCAAGGCTGGATGTGAAGATGAACACATACAGTAAATGGACCTCAAAAGCTGCAAGTTTAAATTAACGGTTGTAAAGATGACACAAGATGATACAGCATGTTTAAGGCTAAGGTGGAAAGAGATAAAAACCTGGATTAAAAACCTTCTGGACTAAAATCAGAAGGACAACAGTACACACTGATAAAGGATTACAAAGGTTCATCAAAAGATTTGATGTGAAAGGCTTTGGAATGACAAACTGGAACAAAATTCAAAAGAGATGCAAAGAATATCTCAGTGCAAAAGTAGGAAAAGATGGAGTAAAGAACAAGAAAAATGCATGCTCCCATGCAAACTGACAGGTTCTGTTGCCATTTTAGCAGAGACAAGAGTGAACCTGTACATACATTTAGGCAGCAAAGCTCATTCTCATCACTGTGAGTGGTTACCAAGGGGAAACACCCAGCTTTTACTGTACACACTACCTACTCTTATAGGGAGTGGGAGAGCAACCAGGAACTAGAAGGAACTGGTCCTCAAAGGCCAGATCTTCTGCAGGTATCTTGGACCAAATTCATGGTCTATCTTGCCAGCAAATACTTGTACAAGCCTTTATGCCAATGATGGCTAACCAAGAATAAAACACAAACAATAAGAAGTTTTGAAACATAAATTTTGAGCATCCTGCCAGGACACTTAGAAGAAATACCATGTTACAGACACAGCAGACAGGCAATAGG
This sequence comes from Anthoscopus minutus, assembly GCA_013399455.1. Classification (NCBI taxonomy): domain Eukaryota; kingdom Metazoa; phylum Chordata; class Aves; order Passeriformes; family Paridae; genus Anthoscopus; species Anthoscopus minutus. The sequence goes on from VWYI01020229.1 coordinate 53,541, forward strand.
TAGTTACCTATCAATTTTTAAGAAGTCAAATTTCCCAAACATTTCTTTCCAGCCCCTAGTTTTTATTATGTGAGCATTAAGTTCCAAGGATTAAGTTACACAACTTCCACTTATGCCCATATTTACCTTTAAATATGAAAAACTGTGGTCCCTGAAGAGAACACCAGACAAGTTTATAATCACATCAGAATGGGCCATTTTCTAGAAATATTTAATAACAAAGAAATTATGTGAACATGACTTTTAAAAACTATTATGTTTCATGATATCCACTTATTTATTCAGTGGCAGAACCATAAAGTGATCAGAATTACCAGCCATTTCAAATGGCCAGCTGAATTGCTGCAATTCATATGGTCTTAAATTCCTAACTGCAACAGCTGCTTTCCACTCTCACTGCTTCCTAGTTTATTCTAGCATCTATTCTTTATGATGCACTACATTAACAATGTTAGGCATGTTTCAGTAAGCATTTACAGTATTCCTTGGAACACTAAATCACTGTCTTCCCTGACTGGTACTAACTCTTGAGGAATAAACACATTGTATCAGTTCTGATTTGTATAGAATATATAGAATTTATAAACTGTTGCATTAATTTTGAAAATTTTGATACCTGAAGTACCTAATATCTTCCATAACTTAAATGGACTGATAGGTCAACAGAAAAAACTGAAATAGTTAAATATTCATCAAAATTGAAAACTATTAACAAGCTTAAAGAAGCAAAAAGCTGTGATGCTCAAAGGAGCCATTCTGTCATTGCCAAGACTTCAATTACAATTTGGTTTATGTAGGAAAAATTATAGCAGAACAAGGACATGATGTTTTATATGAAGCATACTTGCACAACCTTGCTCAGAGTAAGCAGGCAGTGTCCTTGAAACTGCCTGAGAAATACAAGATAGCACAGGCAGTGAAGTGATGAACAAAGAAAGGAATGCAAAAACAAGGGGCACTGTTCATGGGATGGGGAAATAGGTAGAACTTAGCATAGCGACGAGCACAATATTTGAATATAGCCATTCACATAGAAGTGTATATTGTAAACAAGTTAGTTTTAACCAATAGTAGATTGTTTTGCCTTTGGAACCCTGGAAAAGTTCTATAAGAATGCATCTATCTGGGTAATAAAGGGAAGCTCATTTTACCTCCATGAGGACTCATGAGTATTCCGATCGGGCTCTTTTTTATAGGTTTAAAAATAAAAAAAACTAGTTAATATAACAAAAAAGCTAGTCTACATAAAAACCTAATAATTTCATAAACCTTAACATTATTTCATGATTTATACCACATATAGGACCAATAAACATGATTTTTCTTAGGCTTTATTCTTATATAATTTTTCTTTATTAAAAGACCATTAAATTAAACTGAACAGGAATGTTAATAAAGCAAAACAATTTCTTTAAGAGATTTTTGGGATATGAGTATGGAGAATATGTTAGCCTTAGGTGTCTCCTTCTATTTATTGCAAAGAAAATAAGAGATTTATTATCAAGAAAATAAGAGCTGATTGTGTTTCCTTTCTACCTGAAGAGAAGTTTTTTGTTATTAGGTTCCAGATCAAAATTATTGTTTACATTTTTATGTCTATTAAGCCATGCAAGGATGCATCCAAATGCATGTTAGCAGAGAAAGCATTAAACTAGAAAGCTGAGGTCTGACCATTAGAACTGAAATTTGGCTGCACCAGCCAGACCATCAACCTCCTTGAAGAAATCCCACATTATGGAGTTCCTGTTTCTGTTGGCTGACAGAAAGCCTGTAACTTACAAATATGCACATGAAAACACTGAAAAAACCCAAAAACATGTCCAAAACTTCCCAGATATCAAAAGGTCCTAAAAAGCAGTATAGATTCAAAAATTGTTAACAGTTCATGAATTTTCCTAAGTCCTTTAACAATTTAATGAGAAACTTTGAACTTGGATAAAAGTACCAAGATGTCTGGATTGTGCGGGTAATGATCATATGCCTAGAAATACTTGTGTGTATGCAGTGGTTTAGACTTGTTAATTTGAGTTTCCTGGCCAACACATTAAATAATGTGGTGGGTTTAGAGCTAGCTAAACTCACCTGTGTACTTACTCATTTTTTGTTGTGAGATATGATTTTAAGAGAAGGGCAAGAACAGGCTCAAACCTTAAGACTATGAAGAAAGTTTTATTAACGAAATTAAAAGAATAGAAAAAAGAAAAAAAATTAGAATGAATTTTTCAGAATATTTTCCCTCCCCTGCCCACTTTCTTTTCTTTCTTACCTGACAACATAAAACAAAACCTGGGATTTTAAATCAGTTATTACTTCTACAATAGTCTTTCCTCAGTTCTCATAGGGCGAGGAGGTTTTTTTCACATCATGGAGAAATTTCTGTATGAATACAGTCTTTTTGTGGTTTTGCATTTTCACAAATAGCAGCTGTCCGATTTAGAAAAACTTCTGTTATTGTGAAATTTTTTTCATTTTCACAATGGAGTGGGAATGGGCCATGTCAATTTATGGGGTGTCATTTTTTAAGAATGAGCTGTTTAAAGGAAAGGTTTTCTTTACTGATTTCTGTAATTATTTTTATTTCTGAGAACAGAGGTTGTTTTGGTTTTTTTCCTCTGAGACACAGAGTCTTTTTCACTCATCTCTGTCTTTCTGTTTAAGCTTTTCAGAGTGTTACTGTTTTTTTAACATTTGCTGTCTCTGGTCAAGTTTATAATCTGAACTCTCTATTTTATTATACTTGTTTTTTCTCATGAATTACAGGAAATATTGTAGTTATAACAGTCTATTTCTATGGCATTACTAAAAGAACTTTCAGTCTTAGTATTAGGACATCCCTTCATTTTATTTTTATCTGAAACTTAATTTTTTTTTCACTGACCCTGGTGTTTTTATGTTGTCATTCTGTGCTTTTCTCTCACTTAAAGGAAGAATCGTGCTCTGCAGGTTTCATCTGTGCACTTGAAGGGTTAACATTTCACTAAGGCCAGCAGGCATTCATGGACACAGTGATGAATTGCAGCTGTGCTGAGTTTTTTCTCCTCTGCCAGGCACCCACTGGGGGGGGGNGGGCTCTCTCTCTCTGCTCGGCACCTGCTGGGGGGGAGGCCCACGAGGAGAGGGCCTGCCCTGGCCCAGAGCCTGGGGAAATCCTGGCTCAGTAGGGGCCGGGGGGGCCGAAGTCAGAGCCTGGTGTTAACAAGATCTTAGTAGTTGTGACTTGGCCCAGCTTGACTGGAGGGGTCCTGCCTGGCCCCCATCCCTCTGGAGAACCGCTGGGGTCAGGCCCAGAGCCCAGAGCCCGGTCCGGCCAGGCTGCGTGGGCCATGGCAGAGCAGGGCCGCCCGAACAGAGCTTTTGATACTTTCTGAAGCTGGAAGCCGAAAGGAACTTTTGGAACTTCCCAGGTTTTAAAATGTCGTATTCACATACGTGGACCCAGGTTCTCAATGGTTTATAAAGTTGTCAATTTTCAGAACTACACAGCTATTGGCCTTTTCTAGACATAGAGGAAGCTCCCAGGAGCCTCTTTCAGGAAAACCATTTCTGTGAATGGTTTTCTTCCTTCTTCTTAAATATCAACCAATATCAAACCGATACAGTGTATCATATACATATCTCCACACACCCAACCACAAATACAGCACAGATTCCTTTAACTCTTCTTAAAGATACTAAAAATACCTTGACCCAAGCTTCCTTCTGACAAAAAAATATTTTTTTTAACAAAACTACAATATAACTTTAAAAAATATACTTGCCAACCTGACCCAAACTGTGCTGACTGAGTCCATGTGCTTGAGACAGCAACTTAAATTCCCCATCTCCTCCAATACCTTTATCTAATCAATAAACACCATAAGTTGCACAAACTAAAACTTGAGTAGTTAGCAACTTTCCACAACTATTAATCTTGTCTCTGAAGCCACGTGGTAAATGAGCTGGGAAAAAAGGAAGATGGAAACAATAGCTGCTAACCTTGTAACAGTATCAGTGCATAGACATCCAATGAACATTACACACATTAAATTAAATTGGGGAAAAAAAACAATGCAAGGGCTCAGAAGCTCCAAAGTAAAATAAGAAGAAACAAGCGGGATGAACCAGGACATTAAATGTATAAGGGGGAGCAGAGGTGTCAAAGCAACCCAAAATCTACTTAAGGTTATAATCTTTTGACAGCGCGTTCTTGTCAGACAAAGAAGGAGGTTGGAAGACATGGGTAAGGCTGTTTGCCAGCAAGTAGTGAACACATAGCATGGTGGTGCTTCTGCCCTAGTGCTATATATTTAAAAGAGCAATTTTAGAAGGATAACAGGGGTGATTCATCTTTATTACAAGCTTACATCAAGTAACCCAGTGTAGGATAAAAACAAAGAAACAAGAAAATGAAACCCATTTTTAACCTTTTAATAACATGTCCTAGGTTTTTTAGCTAGAGCAGTAGCTTCAAGATCCAAATGCTATTTGCTGATGACTAACAAAAACTTTGTTTAGCAAAGGTAATTTCTTCTTATTATATAATATTAAATATGTTGTCCCTCCCCTATCTTAAATATTATAGTGCTGTTCCATGAAGAATGTAAATTTTACATAATGGAAACAAATGTGATCCATGCAACAACATATGGGAATGAAGATGTCTTTTTTCAAAGTGATTTTCACACAATTTTTTTTTTAATGATTCAAGTTACTAAAATGAATAATAATAAAAAAAGAAATGTTAAACAATATTAACTTTTGCTTTTACACTTATGCACCGAAACTTAGAATACACTGTTTCTTTTCCTAAACAACAATGAAAATTTGACCAGGAAAAATCCTGAAGAGATACCTATGACTTTGAAGTCAGGATATAAGAAAATCTCTTAAGTGTGACTAGATATACAGCTTAGATCGACTGTAACTTAAATAATGCAAAGGGTAATTTAAATATTTAAATTAAAGAAGATTTCTAAAGTTTAATTATTTATTTAAAAATAAATGTTTGCAATATTTGTTTACATAATAAGGCTGCAAAAGAATGCAAGGGTAGCACAGCAGAAAGGACACTACTCACATCCAGCACAGAATCTCTTAAACAAGACTAACTTGTGTGAGAGCCAAGGTTATAGAAGTATAGGAGAATGAAAGGCAAAAAGAGGTACCCAAGCATGAAACGCCCACTTTACTCACAGAACTCCTCCTCCAGGAGGTTTGTGTGAATTTATCGGCACATGCACGCACTGCCCCTGGAGGTTTTTGTCTGTCCTTCTGGCAGTTACATCTAGTGGCCTTAATCACCCCCAAAAAGAGAAAAAGAAACATGAATTAGTTAGAAATTAACCAACTGAGCATCTTGAAAAGTACAGTCAAGGCCTAGTGTTCAAAACATCAAGTATGACTTGATTGTAGAGCACAATAGGATTAAACTGTAGAAACTATTATTTACAGTGCTGCACAACTGCTGCTTTTCCCAAAGGATATTGAGAAGTAAACCAGAATAAATACTGACTTTTGGAAAGTTTTTTCACTTACATTTCTGAAACACTGAGTTCTTCAAGTCATCTTTCAATCATTAAAATGTTAAGTTTTACTCATCTCTAAAGCAGAGCTCTCCTGCTGCACCAGTCACAGGTTACTCTGGCAATCAGGTACATGACTGAACAGGCAAGGAGAAACTTCCCTCGAGGACTTTTGGCTGATTGTCAAGAGTGAGACTAAGTGTACCCAAAACCCAACACTTAGTGCAAAATGCTAATAAAGAAGTTAATTTGGTTTGGTATGCTGTGATCTGGGATTCTACTGTTTAAACAGCAGAGCAAATACCAAATCTTCAGCTTTTAGTTTTGTTTTAGAGGGAATGTTCCCAAGCCAGAGCAGAAGAGGATGAAGGCCACAGCTCAGTTTTACTGCACACAAAAGCACATTTAATATTTCATTAGAGATTATGGTCTTAGTTGGCAGATTTCATCTGACTATTCAACTTGTTCTGTATTGTTTCCTAAAAAAACCCCAATCAACTAAGAATACTACATAGCTCAGCTTTAAATTTTATAGTGTAATTCTTTTTTAAGATAATGGACAGTAGAGGAAAGGAGGGGGAAAAAAAATAAACCAGAACAAAAACTTTAGCAGTATGATGGGCCCAATCCTTGTTCATTTTTAAAATACTTTAATTGTAGCCTTATTTTTTCTTCACTGTTATTTTTCAGCAGCTTCTAGAATTTTATATTCAAAAACTGTTTTGGAAATTGAATATTTTCAACAGTGTTATAAATGCTATAAATTTTAGTGCCACACACAAATCATGACCAGGTTATGGAATAAGATCCCAGAAGGATCCCAAACCTACCTTTGTTACAGTGAAATTGCAGGAAAAAAATAGCTGTCTAAGCTCTCTTAAAGCCTTTATCAGTACTGCCTATTGAAGTTGCACTCTGCAGTGCATACCGGGGATTCTGCTAAGTGTTTTGGATTATACTTACAAGCTGCTGCTCTAATTGGTTAATTGTTTCATCCTTTTTCCCCAGTTCATCTTTAAGCTGCCTGATCTCGTTCAGCAGATCATCCATCTGCAACAGAACAGTGGTTTTCTATAAGGACTGCATGATCTAAAACAACATCTCTACAGGACATATGAGATCAGATATGCCTGGAGGTATGGCAGTGACACAGAATATGCTTTCCTGAGGGACTGCAGGCACACAGGCTAGAGTGAAGAAACTTGACCAAAAGTCCTTTTAAGAGCCAAATTCACCCACTAAAATTCCAGGGTAAGTAAATCAGCTGCATTTTTGGGGCAGTAATTAATCTGTCGTGGAAACAAGTGACATTATGTAGATAAACATGCCTAGTCAGCAAACACTACCTGAAGTCCTCTTTATCAACAACATAAATTACTGAACTCAGAACAAGCATTAGATTTTAAGTGTTCTTCATCAAGTATTTATAGCTTTGTTATATTTCCAGTAAGCAATGTTTCCCTCCCACAAATACAGAATTAGTGATCTTTGTATAGTGATTTTAGAGTAAGAGCCAAGCAATGTTACAAAACCTTACCACCACAGAAAACACAACATTACAAGTCTACAACTATAAAAGATGATCCCATTTGCAATACCTACTGTGCTTTCTTCTGCCTTTAATAACCCATTCTAAAACAATAAACTTGCCACTGACTTTGTGGGGTTCACCTAGGTTAGCATTTAAACAAAGAAAGAAGCAAGAAGCAGTACTCCAGCAACTCACAAACTTTGGGTGTGTTTTCTAAACTTAAACAGGTTGGCATCTCTTATTCCTTAGACTCAATCAATGTCATTTACCTTAAAAGTTGATTCAGGTTCTTGTGGTTGTGGACTCGATGGAACTGATATTGTGATGTCCTGGAGTGACACATTTTCATCATTCTACCAGGGGACAAAAACAAGAATACAAGTTTGATTTACTTGTTGAAATAGTAAGTTTCCTTTTTCCCCCCAAAGGAAAGCCTCCCTTGCTGCAGCCTGTGTACAATGCCCAAGTAAGGGTCATGCTACAGAGATGACATTTAATATCCATAACTTGACAGAACTTTACATCTCAGTTTTTTGGTACTGTTTTGGTTTGGTTATTGTGGGGTTTTTTGTTTTGTTGAGTTTTTTTGGGTTCTTTATTTTTGTTTTGAGTTTTGGTTGGTTGGTTTTTGTTTTTTTCTTAGGCTTTTATATAAATGGACTGATAATTTTGAGAACAGTCAAGTTTACACTGTCCAGCACTCAGCTGTGTTCAATTCTCAAGTAGCTGTTTGTCCCTTCCAGGCCCATGGCCAGTAAGTGAAAGATTGATGAAGCAGCAGTTTACATTCCATGTTATGGACAAGTTCTAACTAACTGAGTGCTTTGAAATAATTTGCACAGAAATACCATAAAAACACAAACATTATTTAGTTCAAAATATTTCTAAAATGCCAAAGAAAAAGTGCAGTAATTAGAATCCTAGAATTACTTACAGTTAAACAGTTTTAAAATATATTTATATTGTATTTTATATTTATCTTATATTCCCCAATTAACGAATTTCACCAATACTTTATTTAAAGCAACAATTCAAACAAATACACACACTCAGAAGTGAAGCTACAGATGGTCACAGATGCAATTGTGAAAGAGTCATCATGGGAATGGGAAAAAATACAAAACAAGAAACTATTTCATGCAAAAGTATCTTGCATGGCTTTTGAAAGCTCTGCACCTCCAACCTTTTACTGCTGTTAAAATGCAGGGAAATGGAGCAATAAGACATTCCACAACAACAGATTAAGACCTAATTGCAAAGATGGTTAGTATGTCACACACTCCCTGGTGATTTAAATCAGTACTCCAGGCCTGTGCTACACCTGACTCATTCACTGGTAAAGCAGGGACAAAAGTAACCTACAGTAATTTCTTCACCACTGTCATAATTATCTCAGTACACACGCAGAGAACACAGCACAACTGGAACAGTTCTAACACTAGCAGTAGGAACTCAAGTCCCCGTTTGAACACATGCTAGTGTGTTCACTCATAACCTATGAAATCTGTCTTCTTGTGCTTTTTGTTTCTTGCTCATTATATTGCACATTCATAACCTATGAAATCTGTCTTTTTGTGCTTGTTTCTTGCTCATTATATTGCTAAAATCAAACAGGGGCAATCAGCACAATAGAGCCATCCTTGTACAAAAAAGAAGATATCAGAATTACCAAAAGGTGACAGAATTAGCAAAGAAAATATACCTTGTTATATGCATATGCTATTTTTGGTAGGCTAAAAATAATACTAAAAAATATATCAAATTTGGAAACTTGGAGAGAACTTTAAGTCTTCTTGGAGATGCTTTAAGTCTTCTGGTTAAGATAAAATAAACTTTAAAAAGGTATCACCACACTGCACATCACACTACAACAAGCAATATAAAAATCTGCTAATGTTTTTATGCTTTTAAATGCTAACATTTTTACAGTACCAGAATACATTATTTATTTTGGTACAATCACTTATCCCAAGCAGTGGCAAGTTTATCAGGGTCTGCTGAATTTTTATCAAGGACTAAGTTTTGATTCCAAATTCCAAGCCCCTTATGAAGTACAAACCACTCACCTGAAAAGGCTCCTCTGCTAATGGCATTTCTATAATGATGCAAGCAGAGGGTGCTATTCACCTGCTGTCTGCTTGGCATTCTAGTTTCACCCAGGCTTTGTCAATCTCACAGCCCACTGTCAAACACTGTCACAACAACAGTCTGACAGTTAAACAATGGCTTAATCCTGAAATTTGCCAATATGATGTGCTATTGTTTGTTCATCCCTTTTGGTTCTGTTTCATTCAAGCACAGTAAGTCACTGAGGTGAACTATTTTGTGGCTAGTAAAAAATAATAATTGTAGGGGCAATTTATATAACTTAGTGCATGACACAAAAACATCCTTTTTATTTTGTCTATCTGTTTCTTTCTCAACTTCAGGCTTCTCATAAACAAAAATGAATCTCTCTTGTGGATCTCACCACATGCAAAAAGAAAAGAACACAATGAATACGTATTTCAAAGGTACACAAGTGCCTTACTTATCTAAAGCCTCAGCAAAATGTATTGATGCATTTAATAACTTCACACTACATGGTTAATGTTTTCATTCACACCTCTTCATACAAATGGGCCACATATGATAAATTACAGTGAAGATCTGTGCTTAAAAACAGAACCTCATTTCCATTCACGAAAGATAAGTTGAAATTAAACATTTTTTATGTTGTTTTTATCTGCCTCCCACAGAAAAAAGAGCTTCGCGGATCTCACAATTCTGTGAACTACTTCATGTTTCAGTCTTCCCGACAAGAGCAGCAAGTGCTGATCTAAGGTGGTTGCAAGTCATTGCTGAGTTACTGCAGAGGACAGTCAATCCTTGCCAAGATCAAAGGATCCAAGGCAACAGAAATAGAACAATCTTATTTAAATTTGTATTAACACATTAGCGTCCACCCAGAGCAACAAGTTTATGAAATTAATTGAGGAGAAGGAAGAAATTGTTAAGATCAGAAGAAAACTTAATTCTTAATGAGCATGCATATGAAGTATCTTCGTGAATGTTTGAGGCATTAACATTTACATGTCAATTATCGTTAGCATTAGACTTCCAAATTATTTTCTTCTTACAATACAAAGTTAGCATTCCAGTTAAGCATTAAAGAGAGAATGCTCTGCAGTAGTACACCTCTCTGTAAATACACCTGCATTTTGTACAAGAACAAGCTACATTTTTCACTCCATATAGGTTATTATAACATTACTGAGAAGTCAGAGAAAGTTATACTCACTTCTGTGAAAATTTTCTAAACTCTGTATGAGAGAGACTGCTATTGCTGATTTCACTGTTTGAAGGCACAGGAAGACAGCAGTGTGTGAGGAGTAAGCAGCCAGCATGTGTACTGCTGCCACTGTTAACCTGGTCACACAGAGCTCAGCCAAGGCTCTGTTACCCAAATAGCTATTTATTTTTCCAAGCTGAACTGGGAATGCAGTACCAACCCCACACTGCTGGTGTTATGTTGCCAGCAATACTCCAGCAAATTTATATCCAGTGAACTCCAGTCACATCAATGAACCCAGTACAGGACATTAAGTCTCCCCACGAATCTGCTAGGTATACATTTATTACATGCTGTGCTCTACATAAGTCACACTATAGATGATTACATAATTGTATAAAACAGAATTTAATTATTAACTCTTCCTATTTTACTGTAACTCCTCCTCTGAGACCTCATGCCTAAGTCCTGACTACAGCTCTGTTTCTATCTATCCAAATTAAATATTACTGCTGAATGTCACAACTGGAGAAAGGCAACACATACACTTAAATGTGTAATATTGATGGAGCTAATAGAAGAACATCTGCTTCCATAATAAACTGGACTTTGAAAGCAATTGACATTGTATCTTGATTTTTTTATATTTTGCTAGAAGCTGCCTGTGATCCAGTCCTAGTTAAGAGTTCAGAATGCTGAAGTTCAACTAATTGTTTTCAAAACTATATTTCTCTGTTCAATAAGTAAAAAAGAATTGTAGTATTTTTACACATTCCTGTTAGCATGAAGCTCAATATTTACAGTAAAGGCTTAACACTTTGATATAATGAAAAAATATTTCATACATGTTTCTCACAAATTGTTTAGCAAATTAAGGTAGTAAAGGTCTGAAGTGTCCCCCCTCTGTAGTGGGCTAATTAACTTTTACATTACTATTAATGTTCTTTGGTTACAAGACTGGATAATACACAGGAGAGTAGAATAAATATTCAGAAGTCCAGTGATGAGTTTTGGAAGCAGTGAATCAAAACAGGGCTGGTTTAGGTCAGGAAAATACAGCCAGGTATGCCTGACAAAGTTTGAAGGGAAGAACAGTACCTATTACTAAACTCATTGTTACAGGGAGGAAGGATCAGACATTTGTCAAAACAAGGAGGAAATTTTGAAAAATTGACATATTAAGAGTAACTGCTTCATTCTGTGCATGTAAGTTCTTTTTAAAAAGTTAATCAGAGCTACTTGAGCCAAGGTTTTTATTCTGCAAGCTAGCTGTCATAAACCAGATCAAGATTTTACATGACACACCTTACTCTGCAGGGCCACACACTACTTGGCTATAATGTGCAAGCCTTTACCACACCACACAGATGATTCAGCAAGTTGCCAAATTGTCCTTGTGTTAAAGGCATTAAAAGCCCTAGATAAAGGTTCCCTGCTACCAGTGTATTAGTGCCTGGGGATGTTGGGGGGCACAGTTTATGCAGCCCACCACTCAGACATTAGGTTCTAAGAACACACCTTCCCCTTCTGACACTGCAGTATTTTTGTTACAATTGTTTTTCCCCTGACAGAATCAGGAATACATCTCAGCATGGAAGCAAATGCTCACATTTCTAAAAGGCACAGTCACACCCATGAATTAGCCTCAACATTGATTTGCTTTTTGTTTTGTTGTGTTTTGTTTTAGTGACTTACTTTTAAAGGCAAACAGTTATTTTAATTACATTATCATATTAGAAAAGAACAGCAATGAATCTGGTATTAAAAGACAACATCACACTAACACTTTTCAATGCTAATCTGTATATGCCTCCAAAGAAAGCCTTGTGGATTGTTCTTTATTATGGTAACAAAGGAATTTCTATATATGAAATGGCATACTCCTGCTGAGTCATTTAGCAGTTTACCAACTCTCAAAACTTGCCAAGTTTTGAGGTACATTGAAAAAGCCCCTTGAAAGCTTATGAGAATTCTATAACATAGGAAGGTCAAATATGAACACTTCCAATAGAGATGACCCAGCAGGATTTGCTAAACTTCTCATCAAAACACACAGAAAAGGTGAAAAGAATGAGGAAAACAAAGCCTTAAGAAAAAGCTATTAGCATTAACTTCCTGAATACAAGTTTGATCAATTAGATCAATTTTTATTTTTTAATTATTTTTTTGGCTCTCAGCTTTTTTGAATCTTACTGGATAAAAGCTGGTTTTCACATTCATTGATTTTATTTTTAATTTAACATTTCCTCAGAGAAGTAAAATTTAATATTGAATATATATTAAAAATCTTAGTATTTAGCATGTTTTGTAGTCAGTAAAGTGCTGACAAGGCAGAAAATGTACTGGAAACAGCAATAAAAAGTGTAGTCACTTTCTGGAACTTTGTAATTCATTGCAGAAATGTAATGTCAATATCCCAATAAGGCCAAATAGAATGTAAGCCCATCTAGGCCCAGTTCCCAGTTTATTTTACTGCTTTAGTGATGCAGTGCCAGAGTCCTGGCTAGCTCTCCAGCAAAGCACCTCACCGGGAGTGGGGAACAGCTCCCGATCTGGATGTCAGGAGCTGAACCTTACAGCTGCTGCTCTGCAGCACTTCCTAGCTGTCAGCGCAAGGAGGAGGTAAAGGACTGAGGAGGAGGCTCTCAGTTTGTGTTCCAGGGAGAAGTTTAAACCTCGAAAATCAGGCACTGAGAAGCCCTGAGCACCTCTGTGCATGAGATTTTATGTGGGGGCAGTTCAAGGGGAAGGTGCAATTCTTTGACCAATGGAGAAACCGTGAGGGAGGAGCAAAGAGAGGGGATTGCAATTGAGGCACCAATACGGTAACACATGGGAAGCTCACATAAACCAACAGAACACTGAAAAATAGGGGATTAACATCGACTAACATGGGTAAAGGGGCAGGGTTTGCAATGATGGATAGGGAAGGCAATGGAATAAGGGGTTGGGTTACAATGATAGGCAGCATAGGGGAGGATACAACTTACGGCGGAACCAACAACGTAATGGAGGGGTACTTAACAATACAGTGAGTATTTGAACCAAATACAATGAACAAAAGCACACTGCAACACTTTAGTCCCTGTGGACAAGTCACCTGGTGTAGCAGCCTCTTGAGTTTGAGGAGCTGGGTTTTGACCGCAGTGCAGTCCTGCACCATGTGCTGCAAGGTCATCTCATCCAGCATCACCGTGTTCTCCACCAGTGCCCGTTGTGCCTGGTAACTGCTGCCGGCTCCATAGCTCTCCAGGGCACCCACAGCAGACTCCAGGTAGTTTGAACCCCTAAATAAAAACCAAAACAGAAAAACAGAGATGACAAACTGGAGCTAGACAGCATTTGGTAAAAATGAAAGTGTTATGTAATGTGGGCTATACTTACATACTGTGGCACAGAGCAGAAAGTAAGTGAGTAAATCAGAAAATGTCAATGCTATTTCACTTAAATACAGAGCTTTCCTTTCCACTCCCAGAGACATTTCTCACACTATAAACTACAGTACCCTAAAGCCAGCTAGTTCCACAGAATCTCTATAAAATGCCATTCAACCCTTCAAGGACTATAAGGTTACATTCATTTTACCAACAAATTAAACTGCAAAAAGGGTCCAAACTTACAAAATGCAAGTACTAAGACATTGCAATAGTTTTCCATGGAACACACAAGGTATTTTAATCAACATGTCTAATATTGTATCAACATGAGCAACAAGCAATTGGAATGAAAATGGAGGCATAAGTTTTGAAAATAAATTGTTATATCCCTCAGCGGTGCTTCAACTCAGACATGCAACTATTCTGAAAATGTACTTGTATTCCATACCACTTGAGACCCCTTAGTGCCAAAAAGGAATTGTTTACTGGTGCTTTAAATTTTTGTGAGCATTTAGACAAGTGCTTTACCTGTTCAAATCATTTTTACCACGGATATAATGGTCAGTATGGCCAAGATGATAGTGCTCCTGTGTATTCCATCGTTGTTGTGGTGCTCTTTTCCAGAATCCCTCTTGATGTTGTCTTGCATTTCTGTCTTGTCTGTCATAGCGGTTCATATTTTCACATTCCTCTACAGAGACCATAATGTTAAAAAAAACTGTAAGACTTGTTCCCAGGACCTTGCAAATAAAATATTAACTATGCGTTGGTAACAGATGCAGTGTAAAGTCTGTAGGGTTTGTTTTGTTTTTTTTAACTGATCCAAAACAGTATGCATTTTAGAAGTTTCAAGCAGACTTCTGTAACAATGCCACATTTTTATTAAAATTTAAACTTGTTACAAGAATAGGAGCAACCTGTAGCAGAAACTAAAGAATCCAGCTTTAACAGTATTTTCAGTTTAAATAAAAAATCATTTAGTGGAGGTAGAGATTATAGTAGAAAAGAAATTTAAAAGTAACCATTTCCTGTCTTTCTTATTGAAGCTATGTCCTGGCTTTTAACAAGTTCTAACAAAACACAAACACAGAAAGACAACATTGTAAAAAAAGACCAGAAGGCATTGCAAAAGAAAACAGTTTAATTACTTAAAATACAGATAGTCCTTGTCCTATTCACTTTGTTTTCTTTTGAGACTCAGAGACAATCTGTATTTACCTGGACAACCAGCATGATTTAAAACAAGGAAACCAAGTAATCTCTTTAAAACAACAACTTCTGCAAAACCACAGGAATTCCACAAACATCTTAAGTGAATAAATGCTAAATTTGGCAGCAGCCCGGTAACAACTAAAAAAAAGCCAAAATAGCTTCTACCCAGGCAGTCAGACTCAGCAAAAACAGTCCTAAACCAATATTCTGCCACCACACTTGGTCCTTCACTTACCCAAGGAGTTTTCCCTCACAGTCAGTCCTTTTCTAGGAGCAGCTCCACACAAGGGCAGTGTTTGCCCACTGCCCCCTCAGCCCTGCTGCGCACAAGGCTCCCAACCAGGCCCTCCTTCCTGCTGGGTTCCCAGCCTGTGCAGGGCTGGGAGCCAGCCCAGCGTCACCCCATGATTTACACTGCCGTCCTCACTCCCTGAATACTTGTGGAGCTAGAACTGTTTCTATAAATAGCGGCCAAGCTCCAAAGTGAAACCAGGAGAGTTTCTGAGGACCTAGAAAGTCTTAAGAGGCTGACATCAGTGAAGTCAAGACATAATTATGGGAAAAGTGTTGGCAAAAAGTGCTGTTAAACATTACTAGAACAAGTACTCATACCTACAACTCAGTTTTTATCACCTAGGAAATAACCAAAAAAATTGCATAATAAAATTAACTTATTCACCTTAACTAACAGATTTATTTTCCTTTAGCAGCATCTTTCTACAGCTCATAACACATGAAAATTAACAACTAAATAAGTCCTCAGTAAGTTTACAAGCAATTATGATTTTCAGCTTTGGAAAAGTAAACATTGAGACACTGAGTAAAGACAGGTGGAGATTAACCAAGGAGAAGTTTTGTGTTTTCAAGTGGTCACGTTTACATTAGGGAAAACCTGCAGGTGGCTTTTGAATTCTTCCTTTCAGATCCTCTTTCCTGAAAATACAGACTTTCCAAGATAAGAAGCAGAGACACCCAGTTTATGCCAGATTAATTTTATAAGGAAATCCAACCTCTAAAAAATGTCAAAAGCAGCAGTAATTAGCTTTTGATGTTTTTGTGGTACATATTCACCTTTAAAAACATGCCCTTCTAGCATTTTTTAAATTAATAACTTGTAATGGAATTACTGATGCAAATGCAGTGCATGTTTCATATAAACAAGGAAACTTAGGAGAAATTTATCTACCCTTTAAAATGGTTTCTTAGTTTTTTCCCAAGAGAATTAAATTACCCCTATTGAAAGAATATGCTTTAGGTTTGCATTGTTACCCATTCTGAAAAATTAACTGAGTAAAAAAGTAAAAAAAAAATCATACCTGTCAGGGTTGAAAAGTTGCATACTTGCAATGTTCTTAATCATTTCACACAAGCACTTTGAAAAACTCATTCTGAGATTTAAAAGATTAAGTACTGCACTTCATACAACATAACATTAAAACGTTGTGCCATCATCATGGTGGATGGAAAACTGCTTTATTTACTTTAAATTTGGCTTCATATCTAACATGCACACAGGAGTCTTCACCTGGATAATTCAGAGGTGCTCTCAAAACCCCCTGAATTTCCCCCAACTTCAGCAAGCAGCTGAATGTTACACAAAGTAAGTAAACTCCTCTTCCTTTCAGCACCTCTTTGCACTGGGTAGGGCCTGACAGTGGTCTACATTCAGCGTTTCTGGTAATTTCAAGATAGACTGGCCTCCACTGAACTTTGAGGTAAAACTAATACCCATATTCACACAACAACACCTCTTAATAATAACAATATTCATTATCCTATGAGTAGTTCACGACAAAGCAAATCCCTCAAACTTTTCCAGTCTGAGATTTGAGAAAGTACAGATGTAATTTCCTCTACCAAGTTCATTCTATTCTGGATTTGTTCTATTTCAGGGGCATCTAGATACTTTTACTTTCTCTGTAAAAAGTCGGCTAGCACTGAAAGCAAGAGCGCATAAAATACAATTTGAAAACACATTTCTTAAATTTTACATCTACTACCCTGAAGTGTATGTATATCTATTAGGAGATACCATCATTTTGTAGAAGAAAACAATTGTTTAACTCAAAGAATTACACTGTCATTCACCAAAGCTAAAAAAAATACTGTCCTAGCATTTTTGTATACAGCTGAAACATGAGACTGAAAGACTAACTTAAAACTTTGAAATTGATTCTATAGAAATAATTTTAAGAAAAAAGCAGTGTGAAACAAGGTTGCACTTTTATTCAAGGCAGTACATTTCTATATTCAGAATTTTTCAAATGTAAGAATTGCACTTGGGAAAACGGAAATATCTCCCTTCCTGTATTTCACAAAAGAAAAAGCTGTTACTTAAAGGAAAAAAAAACCCTCATTTTGAAGAGTGCATTGATTTAGTAAGTCAAGAGTCAGAAAAAAGCAACTCAAAACTCTCTTAAACCCATGAAGCAGTTTCAGAGATTGCTTGGCTGCCTTACTTACCTTTGTCACGAGGTGGGTCTTCAGGCAGGTCCACATCAAGCATGAGATCATCATCTTCAAGATCACAGGAATCAAGATTATTTAAGATATCCTGCATGAAAGGAAAAGTGAGATACAGCTGGTCCCATGATACTTCATTTATCCTAACATCACAAAAAGCTTTGTTACATTTTTATTGTGCACATATCCAATGTTACCAGCAGCCTCATCATCATCATCTCAGTGGTGACAATCAGCTTTATATGAGATCATCTATACAAACAACAATCATCACATCTCTGGTAATATGACACAGTAACAATGCTAGATGAAACAAAGCTGGATTAAAACATTTTTCTGCCTGATGCCTATGGAATACTCTGGAGACTCTTTTATTCATTAATATCCTGCCGTCTCCACAGTTGGAAGCATTCTGAAACTCAACTACTTTGTTTACTTGGAATTCACAAACAACTTAGTGATGACACAATGTTAAATCTCCTCATTTCGGCTCCCATATTATCATGAAATCATTGATAGGAAGCGAGGGAAACCTATGTTATCTTGCCTTTTTGGGACAACAAAACTTGAAATATCCTATTACAAGCACCGGAGTCTTCTCTCTGCCTTTCAGACTGTGGTTCATATAAAGCTGTTCCTAAAGGGACTAATAAACCATCACATTGCGTGGGTATGCTAAATGGCAATGGCACAAGAGAAATGCTATGAAGTGTTAGAGCTAAATGAATTACACATATTAAATATAGTCAGGTATATTAAAGGACTGCAATGAGGGCAAGCCCAGTCAGTGTTAAAAAGACTGAGACTGACCTCTCTTGCTTTAAGAATACCATGAGGAGGAGGAAGTGAGGTGGTCAAGGCTGTGGAACACCCAGCTCACAGCACAGTCAGACACTGCCAGCGCTGCTAGACAGCCACAGCAACCTGGGCAGATAATCCACTAACTGAATTTACTAACACCAAGTGACTATCACACAAAGCAGGCCTGAGGAAACTCCTATGGATATCCAGCTCCAGCTCCTGAGTTCCCAGTTAAAGTTATGCTTTTAAGGCCTGTGACCAGACTCAGTCATTTCACACAGCAGAAATATAGATTTTTCTTCAGTTTATTAGATACTGTTAAAGGTGATTCCTGCCATCAATATTGAATAATTTACCATATATTAAGTCAAGTAAGTGTTTTATAATTATTTCTCATAGTAACATGATCATTAAATACTTAAGTGAATACTGGCATATAGGCTTTGAACACACTGCACAACAAATACTCCCTTGCAAAGCCACCCCTTTGCTGGCTATCATTTGTTAGATATGCTTCGTCACAGATGCACAGGTGAAAAGGAAGAACATTAACAGGCATTTGTCTGAAATGTTGCTCCAGATGTTCTTCAGCAGCCTTCCTATAGTACACACAAAGCACTAGTGTACTTTATTATAAATGATGACAAGAGATAAGTATATTTTAAGATTTTTGTGGGGGGCCTAGGTTGTGACACAGAACATGAAACATTTTGCATTTCTGCAGGGCAAGTTATTTATTGACTTAGGAGAGAGAGTGTGAGATGAAAATAGTTAACATGCACTTTGTAAAACATGAGCAGTATAAAGGAAACATGGAATACTTAAGACAAAACCATCTGGTTTTGTTATATTTTAAAGTCCTATCTGAACTGCTGTGCTGGTTCAACTGTGGTTGATATTCAGGAAGAAGGAAGAAAACCACGCACAGAAATTATTTTCCTAAGAGGCTCCTAGGAGCTTCCTCTGTGCATAGAAACCATCGAGAAGCTGGGTCTGCCTCTGTGAACATCACATTTTAAAACCCAGGAAGTTCCAAAAGCTATTTTCAGCTTCAGAATTTATCGGGAGCTCTGCTGGGCCGGCCCCACTCTGCCGCGGCTCGTGTGGCCTTGCCGGCTGGGAGGGGTTGGCAGGCCAGGGGGGCCCAGCCGAAGTGAGGCCAGGTCACAACTGCTGAGATCTCTGTAACACCAGGCCCTGCCTCCGCCCCCAGCCCACACAGAGCTGTGTTCTTGTTGAAAAGTCTCCATGGTGTGACAAGAGAAAACTCCTTGCCCTATAACAACTGAGGAAAGATTATTGTAGAAGCAGTAACTGATTTAAAATCACAGGTTTTGTTTCTACATTGTCGGTTGGGAAAGGAGAGAAGGTGGGCAGGGGGAGGGAAAGTGCTCTGGAAGTTTCATTCTGATTTTTTTTCTATTCTTTTAGTTCTGTTCATAAAGCTTTCTTCAGAGCCTTAAATTTTGAGCCTGTTTCTGCTCTTCTCCTAAATCATATCTCACAGCAAGAAATGAGTAAGCGCACTGGTGAGTTTAACTAGCTCTAACTAACCCACCACATTATTCGGTGCATTGGCCGGGAAATTCACTTTGGTGAATCTAAACCACTACAATTGTTTTATCCACAAATAGCATTCTAGCATTCACAGGAAAAAACAGGAAAATCTACACAGCAAGTCACTGGGAATAGTAAAAAATCCAACTATTGAAAAGCTTCACAAAAAAATAGAAGCCATTTAAAGGAAATATGGGTTTAATATTTGGGACAACAAAATGCCTGCATAGTTTTACTACTTTTGCTTCCATTTATTTACATTTTTCCAGGAACAGGAGTTTTTAATACTAATGTGTATTTTTTTTCAAACAATTCTGCAAAATACAGGCATGCTTGAGAGGCATTTTTGGTTTCCTAGTTGATAATTATTTCTATGCCATGCTTTCATCTTCCAAGTTAGTGTGAACAAACATTATTTTCTTCTACTGCAATAGCTTTAATGAGCATGACAAATAAAATGAAAACAGTGGCCACACACACAAAAGGAAGTGGTAAAGCTTTGCCATTGCTGCACAAATGCATTTAAAAATGCACAATATAAAAATACTGTATGCTAGAATGTTTACTAATAAACCTAGATTAGCCACCTTACTATCTCTGAAGAACTTTGGAAGTCTAATGGTGTCACAGAAGGTCAGTATTTGAGATTTCAGACACATTTTCCTGTCAACAGCTCATTGCATTATGCTTCCCTAATCACACATTCTTCACCATGCTGAGGAAAGGAAACTCCATGCTACAAAAAAAACCCCACAACTGCAAATACCAAGACTACGTAATCACCGGGCCACATGTGAATACACTGTGAGCATTTCCCCCTGCAAGCTACTTGGGAAACACAATACACAAATAGATGTTAGCAATGTAATCCTGAAACTGCCAAAAGATAAAGTACAAGTTTCATCACAACTTCTGTGTATTAAAAGAAGTATTTATTGTTATTCTTTCTACTGCATAAGGACCCACAGGTAATTACATGGGAATATTATAGTTAATAACATGTGCTTAACAGGTTAGCATCATAAAGTGATTCAGGGCAATGAGCTCAAACATAACAGGAAATAAGTTTTTTCAAAGTGTATCAGCTCCAACCCTACAGAATATTACATGTTTCAGCAATTATTACAAGTTACAGAAAAGGAAGAATCCCATTCTATTTGTATAGGTGAAAAGAGTAATGCATATTAAAAGGGGTATGATTTTCACAAGGCTGATTCAGCACTAGGTTTTCAAGCTGGTACCACCTAGGAAGAGACTGAGTTAGGGACTGTGAAATCCCAGGTCCAACTACAGTGCTGCCCCCCCAAGCTCCCTCTCCACAAAGCTCTTCCAAAGGACACAGGCAGCGGTGTTTTGCTGGCTTCCTGCATTTGAAAAGGGAAAGCATGAGGTGAGACAGACAATCTGTGAGACCTGTTGTAAGAACTGAGTAACTCCAGCACCCCAATAGCAGGCAACCCGCATATTGGATAAGGAGAAGGGAAAAGGCTAAAAGGGCAAGGCACACCACATATGTGTCATACCATTTTCAGCAAGTTCACTTCAAAGTTCTGCAAGTAATTTCTAGAGTGATTGTCCTCAGATGCAGTGTTTTACCACAGGTTCAGCAAACACACAAACAGCTCACCCACAATAGCTTGGGATTTTACCCAATTGTTAAAGACATGGAGCCTAGAACCTCTTTCTGGAGATCCACAACAACATCAAGACCACTGCTTTGAAGACTGGAGAACTCTGTGCAGAAGAGCTGCTTTTGCTGAAGCAAAACTTCAAATTTCATTGTAAAATAATGTTCACTATAATGAACTGGAGTATAAAATATTATTTCCAAAATGTTCAGTTTCCAAAAATTCCTCATGCAACATGCATCATAAGCTTTTTCTTAAACTGAAGAGTGCTAGTTTTCAGTCCACCAACCAATCTGAGCTCAATTTAGCTTAACAGCTGGACCTAGGCAAAAGGTCTGATTCTCATCTTTCCCACTTCTTGCTTACAATACTAAGTATTGTAAGGTTATAATGCAACCAAAGTGAAGCACAAAGTGCCAAAAATAGAAGACAGATACGTATTTGCAATTTCTCCCTACTAAACAAAAAAATGTTGACCAGTGAAAGTTTATAATACAATGTATATTACAGTGGAATAAAAAAATTATTAAGTCAGGCACTGAGGTTAGTGCAGAAATGCAAAGTCCTCAAACAACTTCAGAGAGCATTATCAGAATGGAGAAGAGTCTGAGCTCAAAGTACCAATGCCAGGTTAGGATATTTTGCAGGAAAAGCAATTGCTTTGAGGGAGTCATGAACTGATGGTGAGTATTAGGAACAACATTTCACCTGTTTCCATGACTCACGATCTCAGACCTCATTTGTTCGTTCCACTTTCAGGAAGCAGACAGCTAAAAGAAAATAATTAATTGTTTTCACTACTGATTTAGTGACTTATGTCTTGCTTTTGATGAGGATGAAAAAAGACCACAGTCGAAGGTAAGTGTGAGTAAAGGGAGGGAACTACAGGAGAATCTGGCCAAAAAACTAAAGTGAAGCATTCAAAAGTAGCACAGAAACTAACAAGACCTTACTTCAGGTGCTTGATAAATGAAAAGGAAGTGGCTTTTAAAAACAAACACAAAACAGACTGGGTAAATCAGTCATCTGAAAGGCAGCTAAAGGATAACTGCCAAAGTCAAACACAAGTCAAGGCTGACAGAAGAAAAGAGGAAAACCTCCAGGGTCTCTTTCAATGCTATTTTCAGCATATGACAATATCCGAGATAGAGATAAATAAAGAAATAGGAAGTTTACAAAAAGGCAATGTTATATAGGAACTGAACAGAATTCTTAAGTGAAGGTAGAAAACACAAGAGAGAGGAAAAGCACATACTGCTCTGTAGTGATGAAGTGAAAAACCCACTGTAAATGAAGTCCTTAAAACAGAGAAAACCATGCAGGGAAGAGATGGACTCGAACTTTGCAGGTTACCAAAGACAGGATAGGAAAGGAGTACACTGTGCAAGTCACATTAAAGATAATTAGGCCAAACATCCAAGTACTTTGTAATTTTGCCCATGCTCTGTAACTGAAGGTTGCTATGACAACACATGTAACAAGAATTTGCTTTGGAAAATCCCAAACATTTTTGATTTAACCATTAAGTAAAGCAGTCTTAAAGATTTATTGTTCTTGAAACATTTTTATGGAGGCATTGTATGTTCTACCCAAGTTTACTGAAGATATAGATGAATTCATTATTAGCTTAAGTTATTACATGCTGTATCTAAAGCATCTATACTCACTGGTTAATTTTTTAAAATATATAAAATCAGATGCCAGACTGTAAAAAAATCTGAAATTCAATAACACAACAAAAGAAGAGAAAGATGAAAACCTGAAATATTTGCCATTCTGTTGCGATTCCACCAATTCATAAGCAACATCACTTTCAAATACACAGCCCAAGCTACACCCACTGCCATAAGCACCATTCCTTGACTGCCATCTAGCCTCCAGCAATGAGGAAAGCTGAAAGGGGGAAGCAACTTTCTAAAGAATTCCAGCAAAATTGAAGAAGATTTTCCATTTTTTGGTTGTTTTTTTAATAGGCTAGTGCATTTAAATAGTTTCCTGTTTACTTTTAAGCATAATCACAGAAGGCAGTCAGCTGTGAGCATAAACAGTGACAGAGGAAGAGCAGGGAAGGAGGAAAAGCAGTTCTTCCTACTCTCTGCTTCCAGTCTGTTTGCACAAAAAGGCTACCAATACCAGAGGTTCAGCATTGCTTTTACAGTTTATCTAATCAACAATTGAGCATTTTACCCTATTAAGGAATGTGTAATTCCTACAGCTACTCTTAACAGACAGAAATGATTGTGAATACTTACTCCACTGACTTGCATGTGTATGAAATGTACAGTGTTTGTTTTAAAGAAAACATAGATGCTTCAAATCATTCCCAGCTGAGAGAGGAACCAAACCAATAACCTCAGAGGAACAGCATGGGCATGAGCTCAGTTGCTTCCTCTGTGCAAGAGTTCTACCCTAGCAAGACTTTTGAAGTAACCTGAATATGACACGTTACACAGCATTAATGTGTTCTATTCTTACACAGCCAGCTTAATACACTTGTTTCTAACTAAAATCAAAACAATCCTTAAATACCTCCAAACTACTTTGGGGTGATTCTATTTTGATCAATCTCTCCATAAGCTTAGTTACTAACAACATGGGAAGTGTTCCCTCACTGCACTACTGCAAAAGTATATTTATGCCACATTATCCTGATGCATTTCCACAGTGTGAGCCAAAAGCACAAAAGCTCAGAACCAGCTCACACACAGATATGAAGTTACCAACTCATACAGAAAGCATCCCTTAAAAGCCTAGGAAATGAACCAAGTGCTAACTTCTACCAGTGTTTGCTCTCATATTTCACATACCATCACAGCAGCTGCCACGCTCTCTCCCTCTCTCCACAACACAAATCCAAAGGTGTAATTAATGGATGCCATGACCAGAACACATAAGTACAAGTGAAGTTGCCTTCCTTTTTTTTTCCAGCCAAAACAGCGTGAGAAGATTTACTGTGTCATTTCAAAGGAAACTGCTCTCAAAGGCATATAACCTTTCCCATTGCAAAGGAAAAAAGGTGATTTGCCATAAAGGGTTGTTCACAAAATGTCATGCCTCTCAGACCAGTATCACAAGAGGTTTGTGAACTGTAATACACAGTTGTAAACAATGTAAACCTCCTAATGTTTGACAGTAGGCACACCTACATAGCACAGGACAGACAGAAGTGCCACCTCATTAAGTAATTCAGTTTCTCACCACCTCCCCTTGCTGTTATAGTTAAAAACTCTGAAGCTGAAGACTGGAGCAGAGGTCGAGCAGTAGATGATGGCTATTTTCACTCTAAAAGCAGTCTCTAATCTAATGACATTTCCTTTCTCTGCCCTTCTCAGCAGAAAACTGCCTGCCAGCAAACCACCAAAGCAATGGCTGAGGAGCTGACAGAATACACTGAAGTTTGTGCTCTTAGTTCTGTATTGACAAGCAACAACACATAATTTTTGTAGTTTTCTACTAAAAACGGTAGACATATTACTTAAGGATGTTCTCCCACTATTTCAGTATGATCACAAATATCATCTGTTCACAATGAAGACTGAAGGTAAAAAAATGACACTGACTTTTAAGGCGTTGAAATCAGAACCAAACAATCTAGTGGTTTTCCAAATATAAATTTTTAGGCATAGGCTTAGGAATTAAGAAGATGAAAAACAAATGCAGCAGATTTCTATACTGGTATTATTGGAAAAATTAAAACTATGAAGTTAGAACAGTAAATTAAGTAAATTAGAATAATTTTCATCAGATTCTGGAACATGACATGAAGATATTGGGACAAAAGAGCCTGGAGCTTGGACATTAATTTAGGTGCTTAAACAGAGGTGCTTACCAACTACATCAACTTCCAAAAAGCAGCTTCCAAGGCTGACATGTGTAGATTCCAATCCCAGAATCACTACATATATTCCCAAGCACAAAGTTAGACCACAGAAATGGCAGCTTCATAGATAATGTATTTCCAAGAAATCTTTCTGTATTCCAAGTAAAACTTCACACATTGTTTGCCATTTTCTAAAATGCATCAGTAAAAGCTAAAATCTCACAGAAGACTTCCTGTGCTACTGTGATATCTCTTTCCAAGAGATATACTGGCCTAACCCAGAAGTCAGGCTTTCAGGTAAAGGAGTGTGAAGGATCAATGAGCTATTCAACTTGTCCTACAGGACAGAATTTCTTTGGTGATGGAGCTATTCAACTTGTCCTACAGGACAGAATTTCTTTGGTGATGAAGGTAAATAATGAAAATTCCCTAAGGAGAAGCAGAAAACAGAACTCCATGCTACCATTAGTGATGCTATGTGCTCTCTATCCATAAAAGGTGTTCTCCACTATGTTGGGCATAGAGGGAAATGTTGAAGGAGGGATAACACAAATTTCAGAGTATCTGACTCTCTGGTTTTGCTCAGTCTCTCACAGGAGGTTCACAGACACTTTAAACACTGCAGTGTACCCACACCCAGTGAAGAGTACCTGCCACTGAGGGTTTCTATCACTGCCCACACACACCTCCACATCTGCATAAGGTGACTTCTCAAGTGTGTTCACCTTGGTTTACCCAAAATACCTCCTGGGCAGGGAAAATCATGTCCTCCTCCACTGGCACTACAGTCACAGGTACATTCTCAGTGTCTCATTCCTCTGACACACTGATAAACCCTGGTATCCCCTCACACACTTAAAGGGAGATGTTGCCCTGTCTCCTCCTTCATGGTCCTGTTCTGTCACAACAGTTGCCAGATAAAACTTTGCAGCTGCAAAATCTCTGAGGCTTGGTAGGCAGCAAAAAAGGCAACAGCTACTCAAAAATCGAAATCATCCAAACACAGGTATATAACAAGATTTCTAAGACTAGAACAATTATACTTCATTAAATAATTATATCACAAGAATAATGTCTTCTCTCTCCTTCGAACCTTGCAACTTCACCAGAGTATTGGGCATCTAACAGTGTCATCAGTCCTCACTGTTATCACAGTCACTAGCAAAAAAAAAAAATTAAAAAATCTCTAACCACATACGAAATTGGAAATGTGTATTTATTAATGCCATAATGAATTTTAGTCAAAAAGGCACCAACTGAAGTGAAATTACCCCTTGCTTTCAGGCACAGAACAAACTCAGACACTTCTTAAAGAAGTGCTCAACTAAAGTACACAAATTACTTTTAGGAAGATCATGGGAATACAAAATGCAATTAATTCTCTTTATTAACCTCACCTTTTGTATTCTAAGAAAGGAGGAAATGCAGTATGTCAACTCTGTACATTTAAGTACGGCCTGTCAAGAAATATGTGTCTTTTTAGTGCTCTTTTCTGCTTGGAGTAAGATCTTCATTGTTCCTTGTGTTACAAACACGGCAGAGTGACCATCTCCCTTTTAATGGGGGGGCCCGAGAGGTCGCACACACTGCTGCTGCTCCCAACAGATGATGCAGAGGAGGATGTCTGCAGCTTTGCCAAATGACAAGAGCCAGGGCTTCCAGTCTCACCAGAATCTCTGGGAAGACCCTTGTTGGCTCTGGGTCTAGAAGTGTCCTGTTAATTGAGTGCTACTCGGGTTGTGGTGGCAAGACTGAAGCCAGCTCAGGTTGATGACACCATCCTTCTCGTTCTGCCTGTGCAAGTGTGCTATTATCAGTTGCCAGTTTCATACCAGTTTGTTGGTTTGGGGGCTTTTTTTCTTCCTGAGTGGTATAGGGTACCCCCTAATTTGCATACAGTCCTTGGGCGCTATGTTGGGGAGCAACAGAAGCCTTACCCCAGGGAAATGGATACAAATACAGGGACACAGGGCACATGGGGAATTTTGAACATGGACACAGGGTACATGGGGGACTTTTAACAGGGACACATGAACAATTGAACATGAAAGAAGAAAACAGGGACACTAACAACAGGTAACTGAACAGTAATTAACACTTATCAACAACAATGATCCACTGAACAACTCTTCTGGCCAGAGCCCTTGGTTTCTTTTAAATTTATTCTATACACTTTGCAAGATGAAAAGAGAAAAACGAACTGAATTTCAACTGGCCCATTAGATGAAAGGTTTTTAATGTGTGCTTCTTGTAACTAGCTTGCACCTGAGGGACTCATCTCAAGACTACTCTTTTACAAAGTTATGCAAATAAAGAAAAGCTTATGTTGAGAAAAGATTACATACCTTAAGCTTACATTACCTTAAACTTACTAGCACTTTTATTTTCATTACAGCTGTAACCAAACATTGCAAAACTTTAAAAACTCAGCTTCTCACAGAGCAAGAATTATTGTTTTGGCATTAATCTCCTTTAAAGAAAGTTCAATCAAAGAAAGGAAGATCAGTTAAGGCAATATTGAGAACACTTCTCACTAAGAAAATAAATGCATCAGAACTACACACAAGTCAGAAGTCATGTTAATAAATTACTCATTTGAGAAATCAGACTGGCAATTTAAATCTTACTACAGAATCATTCTGAGAAGTGGATTATTTAAAAAATTAAGGTAATTAATACTAAATTACCTGTAAATAACTACTGAAAGAAATTAATAACTGAACTAAGCAATTCTACTTTAGCAAGTTCCTTTTCTCTAGAAACAGAACACATTTCACTGACTACCAATGCTTCAGGAACCAGAAAGCAGTCTGCCCAGTCTCAAAAACTAATTCAGAATTGCCATTTCCCAAGTTACAGTCAAAAAAGGGTAAAAATGTAACAAAGAACAACTACAAAAATCTGACAAGATTTCAAAAACTGCCTGGAAGAAGAGAAAATGTAACTATTTTATACTTTGGCTAAATTTCTGGCAATGTGTCAAACTGATTAATTCCAGTGAGATCCAGATTTCATCCCAAGAGCAATTAAATTCTCAGCAAAGCAGCTAAAACCCACATGTCTCTTCAAGGCAGATTTTAATTATTATTCCATAATCCTATGCCGTTATAATTACATTGACGTTCACTCTGTATACACCCCCAAACACTGGTTTTATTCACTTTAGATATAATGAACACAGCAGAAAGATTCACATTGTTACTGGAGCCTACAGGAAAAAGAGGGCAGAGGACTCATTCTGACAGTACAGGGAGTACTCTGAAAGCTTCCTGTCCAAACCTATTGGCCTGAATGAAATTGCTTTAAAAGAAATGAAAAAAAAAAATCCAAAATCACATTGCAAGAACTTCCTCTCCTGAGAATATTACAGAAATAAACCACAATTATTGGAATGTTTTCAGTTTCAAGTTTTACTTCTTGTGGACTTTGAGCACTAGAATATTGTAGCATCTTTAAAAACAAGCTGATACAACAGAACAATAACAGCTGCACTACCTATCCTTCTTAATGTAAATATAGACTTGCACTTGCCAAAAACATTCAAAGCTTCACTCTGAACAAACATATATTAAAGCTTCTGTTTCTCATGTGTCTACTTAATGCACTCAAACCTTGCTACAACAAGAGAGGGCAAGCAAAGCCATGAGACTCCAGTCAGGATGCCTGTTTTAGGCTACCTTGTTTACATGTATGGTGAACAGTATTTTCAGACAAAAATTAAAGAAAAGAAGAATCTAGCAAGAATCTAGCAAGACTAAACTACAACTAGGAGTTGTACCTCACACTGCTGAGCAGCTTTCTGCCATGAAGCAGTAAAGGAACTAGGCACTGCAGTCAGTAACTGAAACCCAGGACAGGAGCAAACAGCACAGCTAAAATCAAGTGAGTGCCTACAGATAAATACTGGCCTTCCTGCTAATTTACAGAGCCATCAACTGCTCTGCTAAGCATCAGTCTGCTCACAGAGAACTGAACTTGGTGCTCAGCAGCAAAGACCACCAAGAAAAGAAGAGCACTAACAAAATCAGTACTTAGAAATTTGAAAGTTCAGCACTTACAAAGTTATCCAAGTGATCTGTTGACTTTAAAAGTGGAAATGGAACAGGGACAGTGGAATTAGTTATTTGCTGTTATGCAATTAGATGATAAAAATATTTTCATCTTTACAAAAACCCCACACATTTCCTACCAAGGTCCAAGGCCTCCCTATGATATTATTTAAATCTGTAAGACTCTTAAACTTCCAGCACTGGATTACACGTTTTCTCCACAGCTGTTCACTGAGTTCGTAAAGAACAGAAGGACTGTACTAAAAGAAGCAAAATTTATTTTATTCTTCATCTCCATGTCTTTAAAACAAAGATGTACTGAAAACAGCAAAGATTGGCTTTTCTGCTTCCCAAAAAGGAACAATGAGCTTCAGAGGCCAGCAAGTTCCTGCTGTTGCCTTCCTATGCTGGTTCTTATTTCAGAAGTCCAGTTAAAATCTCTTTTGCAAATGCTGCCCTTCCAAAAATGGTCCAAACACTCCTAATCTAAGATCACCCAATGGGAACAGCACTGCCATCTATGGAAAAGCTTAGGAAAAGCACTTAGCATTTGTTAATACTAGGAAGATACAGCTTAAAAGACTAACAAAATAACAGCAGGATAGAAATGAGGAAGAAAAATGCAAATTATGCACTAAACATGACCAATTACTCAGCACACAGTTCCCTGAATTGTTACTTGGCTGCATTGCTTCTACTCACCCCAGCCTGGTGCCACAGGAACTCCAGAACTACTGCTTTGGTGACTGCCCTGGAAATACGAAATCCCACGGGTAGGCAGGCTGGCACAAGCCCAAGCACTCCAAATTCTTAAATCTGACTCTCATCAACTGGATTCTGACACACAGATATGAACTGCTTTTAACTCACCACACTGGAAGGCAGAAACTGAATAATTTGATCACATATTTCCCAGCATCAAAACATATGATGTGTTGACTAATCACAATAATTATTCTCAATGCCTTTGCTTTTCTTGTCTTTATACTCCATACTTGCAGAGAAAAGGAAAAACATGGAACAAAAGCTTACATTAACCTACTCATGATCACAATTTTTCAGATAGAATGAAAAACTGCATCAGAAATTCTTCTGCATCTTCAGATAAGAAAAAATCATTGTTTAATCTTTAGGCTAAAGAAATAAAATTTATCATAATTCCAACAAAACCTAACAAGTACAGGAAGAAGAAACAAACAAAAAAATTCCCACAACTAAGAGGCAATTCAACACTTCAGAGCTACATTTTCCCCTCAAAACCCAAGCTACTAAAAATATATTTCTGTTTTGACAAAATAAAACATTCTATTGATGATTTTCTCATTTAGATAAAAGTCACAGTACAGTAAGTACTGAAATTGTGGAAAAGCACTAACAGGATAAAAAAAATCAAAATGGATAGAAACAACACATGATCTTCTAGATTCAATATCAACTCTTAAAATCTCCTCTTTTCTCCACTTCCTCAAAAATGAGTAAATATATTAGTCCACTTTTAAGCACTCTCAAAAAACTTTTTACTTTCAATAAACAAAGAAATAATCCAAAATAGTGAACAAGAATATCAAAGGTTTCTAATGGACCTCTGCTCCATCTGGCTTACAATAGCTTCTGTCAATCAACACATTGATTCAACAGAAACTCATACCCATGCACAAATTAATTCACAGGGGCTACACTGTTGTGGGTTAGGTGTCCTTCTTTTGATATTTCTCAGCTATTGGATTTTTTCCCCATTAGCTAGGGGAAAACCTGATGGCTGCTACTTCTTGGGTGCTTAAGAAAGACAAAGAATCGGCTGGGCCCAGGCGGGAAAGGGAAGGTGGGAAAAAGGGAGGGTGGGGGGCAGCTGGGAGGGAGCTGGAGTTCTTCTGTTCTTCGGTGAGAGAGCAAGACGGACACTCTCAGAGCTGTTTCTGCTGGGAGAAGAGGATTTTTCACCATCATCCAGACAGAGCGGCTGCTTCTTCTTCTTCTCCATTTGTGGTCCTCGCACCCCCTGTCCTGCCGGATGTGCTGCAGCACCAGCTGACCACCATGGAGCTGCTGATCCATCTCATTCACCAGCCCGGGATTCCTGCTCATCCCTGCTGTGCCAGCGAGGTGTTTCCTCAGAGGAAAGCAGCAGCACCTGGACTGAGTGCCAGCTGAGGGGTATGTGAAGTCCAGCCTCTCCTCTACTTTTCCCTCTCAGCCAAGGCGGGGTCCCTGTTTCTGCTCTGTTGTTCATACTGTAGTTATTGTTGCTTATTTACCTTATTAGACATATTAGTAAAGAACTGGTTTTCCTATTCCCATATCTCTGCCTGAGAGCCCTTTGTTTTCAAAATATAATAATTCGGAGGGAAAGGGGTGGTTTACTTTTTTTCCTTTTCATTTCAAGGGAGGTTCCTGCCTTCCTTCACAGATACCTATCCTACAAACCGAGACATACACGTATCAAAACCTATATATATACTCCAAAAGCACAGTAAAAGGAGTGTCTTCCATTTGTTTGTTACATTTCAGAGTATGCATCAAAATACCTATACTGAAAACTTACGAAGGACACAGTTTAAAAACTTCCTACTTTTCTTGACATATGCATGCATGTGTCTGGGGACAAGGGTGTTTGTTTTTGCAGCGGCCTCCATAAAACTTGGCTTTTGCCTATAAACACCAATAAAGCTACAAAAATCTCCAACAGCTTTTCCAAGCTGGCCACAATTGCCACAAGAAGTTAATAACCACTGCTAAATTCCTTCAAGCGCTAGATCCCAACATCATAATGTAAGATGGAGAGCAAACAATACCACAGGCAGCTGAAAATGTATCAGGAATTCATATTTAGTTACACACAAAGAATATAATTACATATCTGTGCTCAAGTCTGAAAGCGGTATCTATATTACTAAACTGGCAGTGTCTAACATGCCTTAAACACACAAAGCATGACACATTGATTAAACCTAATTAGTTTTGCAAAATATTCTAATTGTTAATATTATGCTAATAAAATCCAAGTAGCTTAATTCAGAACTCTGTACAGATAAAGGAATATGAACAGGACAGACAGACAGAATTTTCTTCAGGCCCACTAAAATTCCAAAGTTAGCTCCTTGATCTCAGATGGAGGATCACAGCAACAACTCTCCATCCACTCTCCTATGCTTCTTGCAGATCAGTTTGAGTTCAGCAGCAAGAAAAAGGTCATCCTGTATATGTGTATCCCACTGGAGATGTACAAAGAGCCCTGCTACAGTGAGCTACAGCCAGGTCTCTACCTCAAAGATGCTATCATTGAATGAAGAAAGAAATCAAATATCTGCTTCAGCTCACAAGGGCCCTATGAGCACACAGTACAGAAATAACAAATGCAAGAAGCCACAAAGGTAATAGCTATTTTCTGGCTTTTTCACTACCATGTTTAGAGATTAGTCTGAGGTATTGAACCTATCCTTTGCAGAAATCAAATTCCTTTATTCTTTGAGAGCACTGCTATGAGATTGCATAAGGAAGGATCTGGTTTGCTCTGACTTTATAATAAGAAAAAAATGTGTGCAAACACCTGTCCAGAAACAGGAGTCCCTAAACAAGAAGTTTCAGTTTCACAAGCTATCAACTACAGAAAAAAGAGGAAACGATTATTTTTTTAAAAAACACTAATATTTAAAAAACATACTTAATAAACAATAAACTCAACACATTATAATAATGCAAGTTAAGAATATACATACTATGCTGTTCATTTCTGAAGAGTCGTAACTTCCACACGGATGGACACTTCCTATAGGTTCCAGCCCTTCTTCGTCCCACATATATGTGCCGTCAGAGCTGTCAGATGGAGAAAGCTCAAAGGAAGAACCAGCTCTGTAGTTCATCTCTGAAGAGATGACATTCTCAGTAGTGTGTTTTGTGCTTTCACTGTTGTCATCCACTGCTTAAGGAAAACAGCATCAATTAAGATTCCAAAACCAATCCAGTATTCAAAAAATAAACGTTAAAATGCCTTTTACAGGTGTGCTACCTTTGCTGGAGCTGTACTGTAATAGAAATTCCTGAAAGCTTTCTACAGTATTGTTCCCTCATCACAGAAGTGGGAAATGCTCAAGCTGGTTTGGCAGCTACAACCAAGGAATCTTCCCATCAACATCTTTGCTAATCTTTTACACTGCCCTAATTCACCCACTGTGGAAGTTACTTTGTAGAAATCTGCATCTCTTTATCATATTAGAAGGCGGGTCAAAAAATACATCCTTTGATCTAGTCTTTCAATTGCAACATCTCTCAAAGGAAGATTTGAAAATATGGCTTTCAAAAGCATCTTCTTGTGTCTTTAACCAATTTTTAAAGAATTAATATGCATGAGAAAAAACAAAAGACCCAGTAACAATCCTCTTAATAAATGAACTAATTCAATGACACATCCTACACTTATTTCCACTACTTAGAAGCAGTTACATGTGTTCCCTGCCTACAGAGGTGGAGGGAGCACAAGGTGAAGTTTTGTTAAAATATCATCAACCCAGAAAATTAATGGCAAAGCAAGGCTACGAGGAATCCAACAACCACACCACAAATGTGTTTAAAGGAGGTCACCTTTTTTATCACAAGGAGCTCTTCAAAGTACTGCTTGGGAAACAATTGTAATGCAGAAAAGGCACAAGCAAACAAATATGCCAGCACAGAACAGTTCCATTCTGAAACAATTCATAAGCAATGGGAAATTACATTAGATAACTTAATTACTATTATAGATTTTTGATTTAGCACCTAAACTTTCAAACAGGACATAAAAAGGTATTTACCAGACACATTTATATCAAGCCAGTCATCAGCATTACAGCAAGATCCTCCACCTTCCTTGAGAGACATAAATGCCTCGATGGACGTTCTGCTCCCATGCTCTAATTCCTGAAGGCAGCTCTCCTTCGGCCGGATTTGTACAGTTCTGTTTGCCTCTTCTACATCTATGAAATCATCACTGAAGTCTTCACTCAAATCATTTTTCTCAGAGGATGACAAAGAAGATATAGATATTTCATCTCCATCATCGCTCATACACATCACTTTTGACCCATGTTTTCCCAGACTTTCACGCAGGCCCTCACCAGGTTCTTTATTTTGAGCCCTGCTCTCTAGAATACTGTTTTTATCCACGGTTCTATTGATATTTGCTGAAATCTCAGCGTTCTCCACAATGCATGTGTCTGGTGCTGCACTTTTTCTGCCATCCACAATGGTATTTCCAGCAAACCGATGCCTGGCAGGCTTCAGCAGAGAAGGTCGACTTAATCTGAATTCATAGGAAGGTGCTGACCCAGATCCATTTGACAGTGGGGGTTTCTTGGAACAAGGAGCTGACATAGCTGAGTACGGTCTGCTAAATCCATGCTTTATCGGTTCATTTCCATTGGGTACATCCAACTGACATGCATTTCTTGACAGCAGAGTAGACCTCTGAGATGTCCTGGCAGTGAGATTTTGACTATGATAAGGCCTTGTAAGATCCACAGCTTTATTAAAGGAATGTGACCTGGTTAGAGATGAAGAGGGGAGGAAGGAATTCTGAATGGAATGTGAAAAACTTTGTGATCTTACCATTTTGTCACAGGAAAAAGCCTTGCTATTGTCTGTAGATTGTGCCAAGCTTTCTCCTGAACTTGTCCTTGTGGCACCAGAATTAGCTCTAGGTCCCTGCAAACCTACCACTGGCCGATTTCCATAAAATCCATTTAAATTTGATCTTGGAGCATTGAGTCCAGAGTATGTCCTTCCTGACAGGGTACCTTTGGTGAATTTAGCTGAACTAGAGAGTCCAGGTATAGACTTAGGGTTTAATTCTTCAGTAGAAGATACAAACATATTGGTTTGCTTTGCTGCTTTTGACACAACTGAAGCAGTACTGTTCAAACCTACCCTGAGTTCATCATTGCCCAATGCTCCTTTAGATTGAGGATACTTCTCAGAACCAATTAGTTTTTCATTAGAGTTGCATTTGGCATTGGCCTCTCTCCCATTCTGATCATCAAGCTGGTATTTGTTTGATTTTTTCCAGTTGAAAGCAAGGGAAGACATTCCAACAGTGCCATTGCACTTGCTGAAATTTTTGCCACCATTACTCTCTGCAAAGTTCACAGCTGTCCCATTTGGCATAGGTTGCAAAACACTCCCTAAAGTTTTCATTCCATATTTCGGTAGCCTGGAAACCAAGGACGTCCTGTTTTGACTTTTTTCTTCCATGAGCTATTGGGTACATTGGTCCTTAAAGGGTGCTTGGATCTAAGAAAGAAAAATAAAACAACATTAAACCTGAATCAACCACACATTAAACACAGTTTTCTATACATTGCAGCTATATGCTTCCTAGATTTCTGTGCCTAACTGATGATGACGATAAAATGCTGACAAAAAGTAGACTAGACACATTTTGTGAACTCAAGTTTCAGCAGTTATTTGGCTGTAACAGTAATATGTTCTTCAGATCACAGCTCCCTTCCCCAACTTTCATTCTCTACATAAACCATCTTTTTTTTTGTTTTCCTATTGTTATCTATAAAGTAAACTTGAGAAGAGGTTGGATAATTTTTTATTGTTTTTTTTTTTTGTTTTATTTACTGATTTTCAGGAATAAACTGAACTTTTCAACTGTTACAAGTACTAAGTTTTAAACTTAAGATTTAGTATTTTTTAAAAAGTCACAAATATGACATAGCAAAAACCTGTGGTCAGCAACATAAACCTGCAAAAACTATAATGTAAAATCTGACTAAATGCTGATTTTTTGAGATTGTTTTCAGTTTCTCCAGTGCCTAAAATATCAGAAATAACCACTCATCACACATTCATCACATTTTGTTCCCAGACCTTATGGATATCCCCAAATTAAGATCCACATTCCTAGTCACTGTTTCCTCTTTGTATGGAGACTGTAGTCTATTTTGGAAATCATCTTATTCACATACAAGACCTGAAGTGCAACAGTGCAACAGTTGCATAAGGTCAATGTTAGTAAGCAAATTTAAAAGTTCTACTATTCAAAGTACAGAAAATATCTTGTGTAACCACAGCAAACATTACCCTAAATTGAGTCACTCCCCAAGATGCAAGACCTCACTAAAAAACACTTACTTTCTTAGTGATACAATCAAAGATATAACCAAAGATAAAATCCAAGTGGCATTAAATTAATGCAAACTGAAATATCCTTAGGATTTGTGAGTGAACAGGATGCTCCAGAGCAGTACTTCTGGAGGCAGATCTACATTACAAAGATAGAATAAGAAAGGTACTGCAGACAGGGCATTTAGGGGCTCCTAACTAGTGAAAACATCCACATTCTGCATTGGTGTGGCATTTCCATTTTGAAATACACAAATTCCAACTTTTCAAAGACTCAGTGAATTCTTGCACACCAGAGACACTGCCCTTACCCAGGTGTGCAAAGAAAGACACAAGTATTTCCTCATGGGACCAGTAGAACTTTTCATTCACCGTGTATGATACCTGCCTGCATGTGGATTGAAATGTCTGACATCAGACTTCTTGCCTACAGTGCACCTGCATACCTTGCACAGGAAAATAACATCAGACTTTAATAGCAACATCAAAGATCTTTATGTCAACTACATGCAATAAAGTACACCTTTTTTTAATAACTCTGGGAATAAAAAATGGCCTTTAACATGCTGATGAACTCATTCCCAGCAAGCATCATATTGCAGATCACCCAGAAGATAACCTAACTCTAAAGAAGAGGCAACTCTTGTAAAGAAATCATCCAAATTGAAAACTTTTAATTAGAAAGCTGCTAATTTAACTTGCATGCTTTATAGATAATTCCCTTTTCACATCTGTCTACCATCTCTTAGGTGACTGCAAAATTTAAATGAGGCCATTTAATTAGATTACTTTAATCCTCCACCAAGTGCTGCAAATTAAATTTGAAAAGGATACCTTTCAGTTCTCTAGGAAGGGCTCTTGCTCATTTATCCTTCATTAGGCAAAGACAACACATTATCTTCAAGAAAACCATACTGATAGCCTAGAACACTTCAGATAATTAAATTAAAAGACAAACAATAGTAATCTGTATTTTATTAGCTATGTATCTGTAACTACTGTGCCACCTTCTCAAGCCCAGGTTTCATTTGTTTCACTGAAACACAATGTCATCAAAAAATCCTACTAAAACTTAATAGCATCATGTCTAGCAGATGCTTCCCAGAAAATGGGGAATTTTCTTATTAGAGTCTCTAAAACTTCCACAATCTTTATATATGTTTATTAGGAAAGATTACACTAGCCTAACAATGAAACTCCCTTATCAAGCAGCACTGTACCTACCAGCTAAGAGTATGATTTCTGCATCCCAGAAGATTCAAGTTCAATACAATTTAAATTGTAGCCAGTTGTACTACAAAGAAATTCAAAGTGTTTTTAGACTTAAACAATCTACAGATTTTTTAAAAACTGACATTTGGGCAAACAAGTTTTATATTCTTTGCCTTGGGAAATACATTTTCTAGTGCACACAAGCCTAATCAGGAATTAAGCTAATTATAAAGAGCCTAGCCTTACATAATGATCCAGGGAATAGGAGTTAAAATCCACAGACCCCATCTGAAGTATAATCTGAATAAATTGAAAAGCTGCTACATCCTTACTTTCAAAGATATTCAAGATCCTGGTGATAAGCAAAATTATATTCTTTTTCATGCTACTTGGTACTTCCTCTACAGGATTATTTATACCTCAATAAAATTCTGCACTGTTAGTTTCAACTGGCAAGCACAACATTCACTCAAATTTCATTCACAGTTTGTTTCAGCACCACCAGGAAGGCAGTTTCTATAAGAATGTACAGCATTAGCTTCTCAGCAAAGCCCAACTTTGAATCTGAGACTGCGCTACAGAAGAAGACAGCTTAAAGATTCATACATTTGAAAGCTTAAGCACCTTAAAATCCTGCAAGCCCTATGATCCCTGCCACAGGAAGATAATGGCATTCTCCATTTCCAGATTCCTGAATGGGACTGAATTCCCGTCCTATTGTCACAGCAGTGTTGAATACCCAGCTGACAGATGAAACACATCTGACAGACTGGTGACAGGCCAGAGCAATTCCCCTCTGCAGATCTACTGCCAGTTTCAGATCTGTGTTTCATTGATAGAAATTTAAGTTCATGTGTATTTCAACTCTGTCCTGTGCACAGCTTATAAAACCACCTTTTACATTTCTGGGTTTTTAAAAATGCATTTCTTCAGTTATGTGAAAATATCTTATTTCCATCAATGGAGGAAGGTATTGAATGGAGGGAAAAATCTGGGAGGTCCCTGAACCAGAAGCAGCAAAAGGCTAAGAACATTGTAAGATGGGCAGCATGACTGCAAGTCAATTTTTAGCTTTAAGAGGACCATGGGAGCTTAACAGAATGGAAGAAACTGGCAAGAGATCCAGCTGGCAAACACCTGCTCTGAGCATGATGAGCCCTGGGGAATTCAAGATTATGAATCCTGAGGAAATTGTGCATGCTATATGAATTAAAATTAATCAGAATGTAACTAGAAATTCTGATGGCTTCCAGATTGAGCTTTGAGTATTTACAACTTTTTGTGCTGTTTACTCTGCAGAGTGGTTTCAGTTCAATCAAAAGTGCCACCTTTACTCCAAGATCCAGTAAGATTTATCAGCTCTGCAGTAAAATCCTCCAAGCCTGCCTTCTATTTCTCCAAAACACCTGTTCTTGAATCAATTCCCAATGCTTTACAAAGGCATCCATCAATTTTAGCCACTCTCCCTTGTCCTATGTCCAAACACCAGCTTTCCTGATACTCAGCCTTCTCAAAGTACCATAGCCAGGAAATACAGCAAGAAATTCCAAGATGGTGAGGGGTTATTGTTCTATTTCTCCAAAATCACCTTGTTTTTCTTTGTCCCAAGTTGTGAGATTCTGTTTCCAGATCTCAAGACAGCTTAGAGATACATCCTTTTCTGGCTTTCCTCCCTCATTCTACCCACCTTGAAGAGTTGATCTATCAAACACTAAAAAACCAGTTATCCAAGATGTACTTGTGCTCAATTTAATGCCAAAATACACTATGTCAAAGAACATGAGCAGAACATAATGAATAAAGGGAGAAGGAAGCAAGAAATACATCATAAAGAGATTGGAATTTCAGTATTTCTAATATTGAGCAATATCTTTAGTCAATACAGCAGAAAATGTGGCATTCCTTGCCATCTCTAAAAGCATTCTTGCTATTCATCAAAATTCTTAATGTTTGATAAGGCAGGAGAACATAAGCACTTACTGGAGAAAAAGTAATAGGCAAATGCAGCTCTGTTTTGTAGAAGAAAGCTACCACAACACTTCCAGAACCAAATAGTCCCTTTGCATCCCTCAGGGCCACACTGTCAATTCACTCAACTATTAATGCTGTTTACATGGGCATCAGGTACCTCAAGGAAGCAAAAAAGGGCTAAGTGTTATCTGCCTCGACAAGAATACTTTGTAATTGTTGCCCATTTGTGATTTTCATATTAGTAAAACAGAAACTATGCATTTTAAACAGCAAATTTTTACATCAAACCTAACCAAAACATTGAAACAAAACAGGGCATGAGTTATCATCACCACCTTTAGATTTTACTGAAAAACAGTCAGGCAAATTTTAACTACAAGAAAAACTTTTGCTAAAAACCTGTTTCTCAAGTAAAGTTGCACTGATTTTTGGCATTCTTACACAACTAACAAGGTGAAAGGCAGTCAAGGTCCAGATGTTTTGCCAACTGCAGCAAGGAGCAGCTTCAACACAAAGAAAAGAAGATGGAAGAGTATAACTGAGGGTACAGAAAAATTATTTCCAGTAAAACAGAATATCAGGGTCTGTGAACATGAAGGAGGAATTGACAATGCAATTTCAAATTCCTCTTAAGTGTTAATGTGTTAATAAGGTTATTATAGTTTGTTCATAAATGAGACATGAGAGATGAAGTGCAGTGACAGTTACTCTTTCCTGCATCAGTGCTGAAAGCCTAATTGCTGTCAGGAACAGAGGTCAGCTAGAAACTGGAATGAAACACAGGAGATGCATGACTTCTCTCTGAACCTGCCATTCATCTGATGCATCCTTTTGGAGGAAGTCATTAATTCCTTTCTTCAGCAGATCTCGTTAAACCTAGATGAGCAATGCCAAGCTTGTGCCTGCAGATAAAATCACCAGGCAGCCCATGCATAACCAGCTCCAAAACACAGGACCCAGAGCACAGTGGCTTTCACAGGCATCCAAAGAACACAAGGCATACATCAGAAACAATCAATTGGTCATAATCATGACAAATACATCTGGCTCCAGCGCAGAAACACCCCTGCTAGAAGGAATTAAATTATGTGGATTACTTCACTCATTATGTTATGCAAGGAACAGCCTCCTGTGAACTGAACCAACCCAAGAGATTCAACCTCAGTAAGTCAAGCTTCTTCACCAGGGTTGCTTAATAGCCCTTAATTGCAAAAATGAAAAAGTTTTCAACATCATTGTTGGAGAAACAGAATACTTTACTTCTCTCTTTGATGATACTTTAAATTGTTACCAAATTTGCAGGGATAACAAACAGAAAGGGGAAAAATTGAAGTAAGAAAAGACAGACCGTCTGCTCGCCTTACAGCTCCAATGCCCTATAATCTAAAGACAAAGTCACACTGTTACAAAGAAGCCAAAACCTGTTAATCATTCACCAGCACCACCTCCTAAGCCCTTCCAAAAACAACCCCAAACGAACATACGGTGACTATAAAGCACATTCATATCTAGGTACTTGCTTTAGTACTTCCTTACATCTAGCAGTATTTATGTCCTGGAAGATAAGTCATAATTGTGTATATGCTTGTGTGCAAGTACATAGATTTTGGAAAGACTCTCTTTCTCATCAGAGTCTTTTTTGCCAAGGTTTCTCAAACAGGTAAATTTCTGGCGTTCTTACATGACGAATAAGGCAGCAGGTAATCAGAAACCTGCCTTTCGGAAGAATTTTAAAGGTGATATCACTGTTTACATCATAAAGGCAATTTAAATTTTATGTGGTGGCTAGGTTGACTGAAAAATCCCAAACATCAGCTGCAGTCTAGAATTAAAGTTTCCTACCAGTGAAATGTCAGATCTTGATCTCTTCCTAAAACATTTTTGATTATGTCAGCATCAAAGCAACTGACATCAGGAACAGGCCCCTGCTTCTGCTGACAGTATTAGTCATTCAGCAATAGCATCTCACATGGGTAATTTAATCCGTCTTGTAAGAACAAATCCAGAAAAATTGCATCTGTCTCAAAAGCAATGTCCTACTGCAAACCAGTAGGAATTACCTGTTCACTAGCAAATATTTCACCTAAAACCAGAAGAATAACCCTTTTTTCCTCAGCACTATCCATTGTCACCAAGTGATTCAAACATACTATTCCCATTGTCACCAAGTGATTCCCATACTATTCCTAACTCTTCTAGGAAAGATTTACTTCATCATTGACTCAGTAACAAACTCAGAGTTGGTTATCAGTTACTGTTTTCTACTTCTTACATAGTAATACATGTTAGTTGGAGGATTTTCTTGCTGATAAGAACAGGCAAGCTGAAAGCCAAGTGAAACTTGGCATACAACTAATTATAACTGGAAATATCCCTTTTTAGACTACCATGTTGTCCATCATACTCCTCTGGTTTGTTTATTCAACTAATGCATGTTCTCCACGTAAAAACACTGAGCTCTCTTGAGCTAGAAGCCTTTCATAATGGTACTAACATATTTTTCAATATAAATTTTGTAATGATTAATTAATGACTATTAACAGAAACAATACTTCCTGTCTGAACTGCTGCTGAACAATTTATCTACGTGGGTATCTTAGGATTAAGAATTTCCATGGGTTTACATCTTCAGTGAGGCTGTGCTTTCAACCAATATATAAGTTGCTTTTTTTCCCTCCCTCCAACCACATACACTCATTCTTTCTTTCTTTCTTTCTCCTGCTGCCTAAGAATTCTAGTTATAGGCTAAGATGAATAGCAAGCAGAGATAGTTGGAAGAGACTGAATGTAATTCATAGACTCACTAGTACTAGGATATCTTCAATAAGCCTGAAGAGGTTCACGTATGATAACTGAGCAAGATTAGACAAGATGAAACAGAAAGAAGATAGAAAAAAATAGTTCTTTTCTTTTCTACATGTTGCCAATGCTATTTCAGCATGGTTTATTTTTTCACAGACAATCATGATCTTGAGACAAGAACAGGTCAGTACATTGCTAGGTATCTAAAAAACATCGCATTGTTAAGTCAGCCACTACTGGGTTAAAAAAATACTAAAAAAAGGACTGACAAAGAAAGTCCTTAACACTGCTATCATGAAAGACAGACAGTGAATCCTGGGTAAACTGGAATTATGTAAACTGTGGTATTTCACTGTGCGTGGATCATGGCACTTCAATGCCCAGTTCAATTCTCCATATAGTTCCACCAGTCAATTTTATTTTAGAGGTAAGGAATACAAAATTCCCATTAACTCGTTTAGTTGCCTTACAATAAAAATAAAAGGGAAGGGATGATCATGGTAAACACAGAATGTGACTTCCCCAACCTTCAATTATATTAAATTCATAGAATTTCTTGAATTTGATGCAGTTTGTTTAGGAACCCTCCACAGATCTCGTCCACTACTTTGTGTAACCTGTCCTTGAGCCCCCAAACTTCTTGCATCTTTTACTGTCTTAAGCAAGGATTTCCAGAGCCTCAATAATTCTGTCAAGGTTATTTCATTGTCTTGCAGAGATTCCCAAGAAAAACGACTAAAACTATTTCTAAACTTCCTGCATTGCCAGGAGAGACTACTGATACTTGCCCTCCTTGCTACCAAACACACCAGTTTGTCTCAGATCTATGTGCTTTCATGAAGATACTGTATTATTTGAAGTCTGACTTCTCTTTAACATCCACCCTTGATGAAAAATACTGCAGCCACACATTCATGCATTACAGCTTTCAGCTGAAATTTGCTTGTTTGTAAACAACATCTTCAAAGTATCACTTTCTTGCTATTGAGTTTCATTTCATTAGTGCTGGACTCAATACAGCTTCTGTCTACAATTCCACTGATATAAATCAGTTCCCAGTTTCAAAACCAGACTCCCTGAAAATATCTGAGTACCAAACAACTTCACAGGTTTGCCACAGCATAACAAATACTAACATGTTTTTGTCAACAGACTGACGGCCCCCAGTATTTTAATGTGTGTTTTGTGTTTTCTTACCAGCTTTCTGATATACCAATAGCTATACTGGAATGTACTTCTCAAGGTCAGTTTCCTACAATGTGGAAGACGCAGATATTTGCTATGTCCTCTGAGGTTTGCAACTGAAGCCAAAAAAAAAAGGTTCTCCGAGAAACTGAGATATAATTTCAGTTGCAAGTGACAGTTTGTCACAGGATCAGTTTCAGAGTTACTCATCTACGCTGTATTTTATTCAAATTTATGGGAAGGTGATACATATTGTTTGTTTTTCTTCAGGACCCCAGTGTAGTCAAAAAAGATATATTTAGCCAAATTACCATTTCTGAAAGCTTTAATGATTAAAAGATTTACACAGAAGAGATTTTTTTTTTCTTTTTTTAATTCTGTTTACTGATGGACAAGGCTGCACAGGTTGAGAGAATGTGCTCCTCCCCTCAAATCTCCTGCTACCAACAGCAGCAGCCTGGGCCTTGCCAAGTTTCTACCTATGCAAGTTTGCCTTGCTGAGCTGAAGGTTACACAAAAGCCACAACATCCCTCAAATCATCAAAAATATATATCAACATGGCTATGTAATAATTTTAGCATATAGGATCAGAAAAAAACAGGATTTAAGTAAAGCCAGTCTTTAAAACAACTTAAAAAAGTGAATTATCATCCAAATCCAAATTGTAGTGATAAACTCTGTATCCATTTGTAATGATAAACTCTGCATCCATTTAGAAGACAATATTTTTGAATTTCCAGCTTAAAGTAGACCTATTATTGAGTCTAGAGAAGCTGGGACATTCAGTTCTCCCTGGACGCTTCCCTTGTGCTGTGTCACAAGCCATCTGGGCTGATTAGCCTAGAAGCACAGAATTTCTTAGGCTTCAGGGGAAAATTGCAGAAATTATTTATAGTTTAAGGGTCATTCCTGATCCATAAGTTGTTCAGCCACCTCATCAAAGTAAATCCTTACGACCCATTTTCTCCGGCTAAGAAACCAAGCCTCCTTGCAGTGAGGACATTGCTGGCATTGCCAGTACTACTTCAATAAAAGCCATTAAAATGCTCTCTACAGAGCAGGACCTCAACATAGCAGAGTGCTCATGAAAAACCCAACAATCTGCAGTGAAACAGGCATTTTAGCAAGAACTTGCGACACGAGTTCCCCATATGAACAGGGATAAGCCCTCTGAGGAAACTCTCTTCAATTCCAACAGGATATTGTCAGCAGAACTGCTGCAGCTGAATCCTCCTTTTAGAATAGAGAACGACTACTGAGCAAAGTCCAAATTTCTGCAAATCCAGTTGCTTTTGATTAAGGGGGAAACAACATTCTCAGAATATCTCCAAAATGCACCTGCTTGGTAGCAGTCTATGAGTGAGCTGGGGTGTGTTTCCAAGAGCTATGAAGAACTGCAAAGACC
This sequence comes from Anthoscopus minutus, assembly GCA_013399455.1. NCBI lineage: Eukaryota > Metazoa > Chordata > Aves > Passeriformes > Paridae > Anthoscopus > Anthoscopus minutus. Next base: position 98,428 of record VWYI01020229.1, read on the forward strand.
TTTACTGACTAACCAAACTTCAGCGTTGGGATAACTATTTAATGCTGTATGATTTTACCATAACATACAGGTGTGCAGGTATCCAGAGATTTACATAATCTGATTTTATTGCTCCAATTGAAACACAATACAGGATTTTCAACCAAATTATCAAAAGCACCATTAGTATTTTGATCTCCTTAGCATCCCTGTTGGCAAGGGACTTAACTCTGCCTGAAAGCTTCTAATTGAGAAGATGGTGCTACTGTTTACAGTGAATAGTGGCTAAAAGAGAACACCATAAGCACTGTTGATACATGTTACCATATTACTTTCTGTAATCTTATATTCCTTCATCTCTTCCTCATTTTGAGAGATCCACACTTTCCAAAGATTCCAGGCAAGCAATATTCATCTCAAGACTGATGGCATGATGGCTTTCTCTCTAAAGAGCCCAAGCCAACATTTCCTACTAACTGGTTTATTCCAAATAACCAATCCCTCTTAAAGGATGATCAGATCCAAAAGTAATGGATTTTACTCCATTGAGCTTTTACACTAACAGTTCCACTAAACAGGATTACTCATTAGTATAACAATACATTAAATGAGATCATCATGTTAATTGAGACTATTTCTACAGTTTCAACAGCTTTATAGTCAAAAGACAATACTGGACAGTTTTTGCAACCCAAACATTGATATTTTTATAATGAAAAATACTATCCATGAGCAGAAAGTAAACCTCAACTCCAAAAGCAACTTTCCTACTCTAAGCTGTATATTGACATAGACCCTTGGTTGACATTTAGGTAGCTGGTTGTTACACATGTCCCATTTGTTAGGCTATCATCTCTTCAGTCTGGAGGCACATAATTCAAAACAGATCCATAGAACTTAGAAGTATGTGATCGTTACATACAGAAGAAAAAATCTCGCCAATTTCATTCATTGTCAGGAAACAATGTAAACAAAGTTTACTGACTCAAGCTAACCCAAGAGTTTTTTGTATTTCTCCATAAGAGAGAAATTTAGTAAAGTCTTGGCAAATATGTGAAGTGGCTCTCAATTGTAAAAATGTAACAAAATAGGAACTTAAAATTCAACTTCATTTCACTTTAAACACCTTCAAACAAAAAAATTATATTCTGCACCAAATCAAGGCTCAAGGCCCACAGACACCAAGAACAAACTTGCTATAGACATGAAATTCTAACTCTGCAAGATGCACCAATTCCCCTGAAAAATGTGCTTTACATTACTACACAATACACCAGATCGACAATCCTTACCTTAATTTGATGTCTGGCCTGGACACTAACGCTGCTACAGCATAAAGTTCCCATTCAGTTTTGCTTTCTTAAACTGAAGATAAACAGCTCGACCTCCTCCAGCTCAAAGTTAAAGGCTGAGGTTGCCTATGTTTCATTGTGTGCCAAAGTACATTTGACAGAATGCGAAGTAAACAGTAGGCTCTGGGTGACGAAAGCAAATTCTTAGTGTCATTGAAGTGAAATCACCACGTACAGCACATCCCTTTGGTATAAATCTCAACAGATCACTGCTAAAGTAGAAATGCCACCATTATAATTCTTTCCACCGCTACTGGCTTTTTTTAAAAATTGTTGTCTTTGAACACACACTAGGTGCTTTTGCTTCTTTCCCTTTTCGGAGATTAAAACCCTCCGAGATACGAAACCTTACGCTACAAGACCTCTGCGACCGGCGCTCGCAGCAGCTGCTCCCAAGGCACCTGCAGGTGCGTTTCCCGAACACCAAATCACAGGGCGCACAAATCACCGCAGAGCCGCCAAGGGGGAACTCCTGGCGCCGGGCCCGCCGTGCAAGGTTGCCTCCGGACCCGTGGCACCGCGGGCGGCTCGCCCGTGACATTCAGCCGGCCCCGGGGTGAGCACTGAGCCCGCGGGGACACGCAGGAGGCCGCCCTCCCCGCCCGCCCGTCCCCCCTCGGCCTCCCGCGGCCCGCACGGCCCCCGCTGCCGCAGCATCCCCAGCTGAGCGGCGATCCNTGCCGGGGCAGGGCCGCTCCGCGCTCTCGGGTCTCACCGCCCGGCCCGCGCAGGGTGGGGCGAAGGGCGGGAACACGCAGCCGCCCGGCGCCCCTCGGCCTGCCCTGACGTCAGCGCCACCGCCCCGCCCGCCCATGGCGGCGGCGCTGCCAGCGCGGAGCGCCGCATCTTCTCCGTCGTACGCATCGCATCCATGGCATCCATGTACACCGGCACCCACGTACCCCATCTCCTGCAGTGCATCTCCCTCATCAACCCCTCTGCGGAGCCCCGGGAGTCACCACAGCGGCAGCCGCAGCTTGGCCGTGTGACGCTGCCACCGGGCGGGCAAGGCCTGCGGGCCGCCTCTGCCAGCCTGCCTCAGCAATCGTCAAGCTCGCTGGCAGAACCGCGGGCAAATGGGAGCTTAAAAGCTCTGCAGGAATGGGCCTGCGGGTGCCGCGGCTCTGTGGCATGGAAGGGTAGAATCAGAGCATTGTAAGGGGGTGGAAGAGGTCTTTAAGATCAACCAGTGCAGCCACCTGCCCAGCACTGCCACTGTAACCCCTGATCCACCACCCAGCCCCAGATTCCTCCGACAAACACTTCCAGGGACAGTGCCCATGGCACCTCTCTGCACAACCTACTCCAATGCCCAACCACCCAAACAGTGAAAAAATTGTCTTCCAGTATCTAAACTGAATTTCTACTGTTTAAGGCCATTTCCTCCTGTCCTCTCTCTGCAGACATGGCAGAAGAGACCGGCCCCACCCCAGTACAAACTCTTTTCAGTGAGTTACAAAGGGTGATGACCCCCACCCCAAGCCTCCTCAAACTTAAACAACCCCAGCTCCCTCAGCTGTTCCTCACAAGACATATTTTTTAAGCTTTTCACAAGCCTTGTTGCCCCTCTCTGGACACACTCCTGCCCCTCAATGACCTTTGTGAAGTGGGGGCCCGGAGCTGAAGGCAGTATTCGGGGTGTGGCCCAAGCAGTGCCTAGCACAGGGATTTGTTTGGGATGATCCCTGCCTTCGTCGAAAGGTGGTGACCCAGCTATACAAAAATCCTGAAGGCCTCTTGCAGTCAACCACAAGAGACCAGGCATTCTCCATTCCAGTGCTCACTGAATTAATCGAGAGTTTAATTTTCTCAAATTTTCTGCCTGCACTAGGAATTAGAAGACACTGAGAAGCTTCAGAAGGAAGTTCCTTGCCAGTGAGGTGGATCACTGAGTCATTACTTACACATCAATGCTCTGCCTTGGGGCTTGTGTTTCTGCATTGCTGCTGGTTTGGGGCCTTTGTGTTTGTGTTGTCACAGCATTTCACCCTCTCATATTGCTATGCTTCAACATCGGGTGTGAAAAGTTTCTTTTCTCTTAAAAGTTTTGATAGCCAATTTTTCTAAGTTTTTGCCTGCCCACTTCGACAAGCCTCCCAGAGAGAGGAAGCTGTGCAGTTGCCTCAGGCTATGTTTGTGTGGGAATGAAACCAACACCCTGTAATTGATAAGCCTTGTTCACCTCTTGACTAGAAGCTGGGCGTGCCCAGATGTCAGCCCAGGCACTGGAAGTGCCTCCTCATCTTTCTAGACATAGGGCGTGAAGACTTTGGTACATTTGCCCCAGAGGCAGCAGAAAGGCCTTTTTAAAAAAAAAGAAGGAACAAGAACTGAAGCTTTTATGTTTTTGTGGTGGTTTTTTATTGTTGTTTGGTTGGGATTTTTTGCTTAAATTTAAATGTACTGGCCACATTAATGCATTTATTCTAAGAATAATCTGAAATATAATGACTCTCCTCTGGTACAGAAAGAGGAAAAAAAAAAGCCAGCAGAGACATTTAATCTCTTGCTCAAAACTGAAGAGATAGCAAAGCCAGGAAATGAAGTCAGATTTCCTCAGTCAGGCATCGGTGCATTAACCACACAATCATCCTTTCTTGCTAGTCATTCTCAGCTTCTGAGTATCAACTACATTAGCAGAGATTTGATTTTTCCCTACTTTGTTCATCAAAACAACTTCCCCATTCCCAGTGAAATTTCTTCCTTGTAACTTTCATCCCATTTCCTTCCCAAAAATTAAAGAAATTATATTAGAGACTCACTGGGAGAGCTATATTTCCGACTGCCTTTCTGCAGGCAGTGGCAGGTGTTTCTTCAATGCCAATACTTGAAGTCCTTGCTCACAAAGCAATTGTGGAGTTCCCCTGGTGCATCTCTGAGGCACAGTGGGCAAGATCAAGGAATAGAGATTAGAGAACCAGGAACACTTGTAACCAGCACAAAGGATGCACATATGCTGTGTGTGCTGGCCTGGAAATGGTGGTATAACCACATTTTTTAACTCAATGTGGCAGGTTCAGTTGGAACTGGGCAGAAACACCAATTACTTGTAGTGGTTTAAAAATTGCCAATTTGAAATTTCCCGGTCAATGCACCAAAGAATGTTGTGGGTTTAGAGCTAGCTAAAACTCACTTGCACACTTATTTTCTGTTGTGAGATATGATTTTAGAAGAAAGGAAAACACAGGCTCAAACTTAAGACTATAAGGAAAGTTTATTAACAAAACTAAAAAAAACAAAATGGAAAGGGAAAAATTAAAATGAAACTTTTAGAACACATTTCCCCTTGCTCACCTCTCTCTTCCCTACTTGACAACATAGAACAAGATCTGGGATTTTTAAATCAGTTATCACTTCTACAATAATCTTTTTCCAATTCGCATAGGGCGAGGAGTTTTCCTTTTCAACACCTTGGAGATGTGTCCACAAGAACAGTTTTCTTGTGGCTTTGCATCTTCACAAAACAGCAGCTGCCCGGTTCAGAAAAACTCTGCTGTTGTGAAACTCCTCCCATTTTCTT
>VWYI01020230.1:0-24171 GCA_013399455.1 Anthoscopus minutus
GGGACAGGGACACAGCGGGGACAGGGAAGGAGAAGCACTGAGGTGCATGGAAGGGTCCCAGCACCCAGAAGCAAAGGCTCTGTCCCACTCATCCTTCACGAGAGACCCCCAGTCTGTCATCAGGGGAATGCAGAACTGCTCACCCGAGCTGGGCAGAGGCACTCAGTGCTCTGGGACAAGCTGGGACATGGATAATCATGGAATGGCTTTGGTGGGAAGGGACCTCAAAGCCCAACCACTCCCACACCTTCCTCTATCCCAGGGTGCTCCAAGCCCTGTCCAACCTGGCCTTGGAGATTTCCAGTTGCTCTGAGCACCCTGTGCCAGGGCCTCTCCACCCTCCCAGGGAACAATTCCTGCCCAATATCCTGTCTAACCACGGGAAGCCATTTCCCATTGTCCTGTGCCTCCAGGCCTTTGTAAGAAGTTCCTTGGGGCTGCTCCCTCAGTGTGAATTTGGCTCAAGGAGGGCAAGCACCAGGCACGTGGCAGAAGCACCACCTCAGGTCCCAGAGCACTTGGTGAACTCCAGCAGCAGCAGCAAGAGACGGCATCAGAATCATGGAATTGTGTAGGGTGGAAAAGCCCTTGGACACTGTTAGAGTCCAAACATTCCCCAGCAGTGCTGGGACTGCCTCATGCCCCCCAAGTGCCACACGCACAGGGCTTTTAAATCCCTCCAGGTATGGGGACGCCACCCTTGCTCTGCACAGCTGTGGAGCTGGACAGCCCTTCCCATAAAGCAACTATTCCCAAAATCCAACCCACACCCTCCCTGATGTATCCTCAGCCATTTCCTCAGGCTGCAGCTCAGACCTAGCCTTCACTCCTGCCTTGCCACACGGCTGCAGCCCACGGGGAGCTTTGGGGCCCAAAGCCCAGCCCAGGGCACTCACCTCCCAGGCAGGGTGGGAAGCCCAGGCCGAACACAGCCCCGATGTCGCCCTCCACGGGGTTGCTGAGGATGCCCTCCTCCAGGCACATGGCTGCCTCGTTCACAAAGCGTGTCACCAGGCGCATCTGGATGTCCTCGTCGGAGCAGCTGTGGGGCACAGGCCACATGTGAGGGCTGGGCTGGGCCAGCACAGCTGGGACACACAGCCAGGCCAGGGCGGGGAATGGCCTCGCTGCCAGTGTCCCACTGCACATGGGGATCAGGGCTAAAGCTCTGTGCTGTGTCCTGAAGCAGGCACTAAGAACCATGGAATGGCTGAGACTGGAAGAGACCGCTGGGGCTCCTCCAGTCCAACCTCGGTGCCCAAGCAGGGTTTCCTGGAGCATGGCACTCAGGAGTGTGTCCAGATGGGTTTGGAATAAATGTAATGGCTTGATCAGCCTGTGTTCAGCAATGTCATGGAATCCCAAATTGGTTTGGGCTGGAAGGGACCCCAAAGCCCATCCAGTTCCACTCCCTGCCACAGGCATGGACACCTCCCACTGTCCCAGGCTGTCCCAGGCTGTCCTACTGTCCCACGGTCCAAACCCCATCCAGCCTGGCCTTGGGCACTGCCAGGGATGCAGGGGCAGCCCCAGCTGCTCTGGGCAGGTGTGCCAGGGCCTGCCCACCCTGCCAGGGAACAATTCCTGCCCAAATCCCATCCAGCCCTGCCCTCTGCCACTGGCAGCCATTCCCTGGCTCCTGTCCCTCCATCCCTTGTCCCCAGTCCCTCTCCAGCTCTCCTGGAGCCCCTTCAGGCCCTGGGGGGGCTCTGAGCCCTCCCTGGATCCTTCTCCAGGTGAGCAGCCCCAGCTCTCCCAGCCTGGCTCCAGAGCAGAGGAGCCCCAGCCTTGCCTCACACACAGGTACTCACACGTCGGGATTTGCTGGCACCCTGAACTTTTCCAAGATCTCATCCATGCCAGAATTGACGCTCCTGTTCTTCACTCCCTCCTGGTACACATAGAAACCTTTCCCTGCCTTGCGACCTGCAGGGATCAAAGCAGACAAGTCAGCTCCTGCCACAAGTCCTGCTTCCTCCTGCCACCTTGGATCTGGTTTTGTGCCTGCTGTTCCTGCTCCCGAAGCTGATCCTCCCAGCACAGATCTGTGCCTCAGCATGGCCAGAGGGAAGGGACCCAGACCCCTTGGCAAGATGTGCCAGGCCCTAATTCCTCTCCTCTAGGTCCAGAGAAGACCAACAGCACCACTGCTTCTGTGAGAGGGATTCCTGCCCCGTTCCCAGGGCTGTTCTCCCACTGCTCTTGCCTGGGGCAGGAGAGGCTGCTGGATGCTGGTGCTTTCCCCAGAGCAGAGGGGACACCCTTTAGCTGAAAACACCTTAGCAGCAGCTCACCCAAGAAGCCTTTCTGCACCATGAGCTTGAAGAGCTCGATGCTGCCGCCTCCGAAGCGCTGCCCAAAGGCCTTGCCCAGGTCCTCGGCCACGTGAGTGGCCACGTCCACGCCCACCTCGTCAATCAGCGTGGCCGCTCCCACCGGGAAGCCGAAGGCCGTGGAGATGGCATCCACCTTCTTTGGGTCAATGCCCTCCTGCAGGATAGGAGGGGAAGCAATGGGATTTCAGGATGAAGTCCTGAAAAGCCAGCATGGGGGGCAGAGAGCACAGCCCCATTAACTGACTGCAAGCAGGAGCCAAGAGCAGCCTGGGCACAACCACAAGACCCAGGGCTGGTGACCCACATCTTCTCCTGTCCACACCCAGGCTGACCCCAGCCCCGGCCACGGCAATTTCCATGACTGTGTGGGAGGTGCTCAGTAGCTGACACTCACCTGGAGAACTCGGACCACCTCGGACAGCATCGGCCCCAGGCACCTGGTGGTGTAGAATCCAGGCCCATCCTGGGGAAAAGCAGCACAGCAGGGGAGGCAGGTGAGCTCTTGGCTGCACCAGAACCGTGGTTCACAGCCCAGGCTGCAGCTCAGACACCCCAAACCCCATCTCCTACACTATGGTACTGACTGCTAGAATAGGCTTGGGTTTTTTAACCTGAAGAGCTCAGAAGTGTTTGCAGGCTTCCATGAACTCCCTGCGAGTTCCCATCCCAGTGTTTTTATTTCAACTAGTGCCTGCAGGTCCAGAGCAGGCTGCTGCTTCACCAAGCCCGACAGGCTGGTGAGGGAAAAGATAAGCCAGTTGTTCCACCTCTGCTGCCCCCACAAAGCCAAGAATAAACAGATGAGCTGCAAACTGCCCGCCAGGGAGGCAGCTGAGGCGGGGATGAGGCTCAGGGAAGCAGCACCGTGTCCCCACAGGTGTTTGGAGATGCCCAGAGCATTTTCTGACAAGGCAGCTTCCCCAGCACCACAGGAGATGTGCTCAGCATTACTGGCAACCTCAGGAAAAAGGCAGGGATACCTTCTTCTGTCCCAGGGTGCTCCAAGCCCTCTCCAACCTGGCCTTGGACAATTCCAGGAATAGGGCAGCCACAGCTTCTCTGGGACAACCTGTGCCAAGGCCTCCCCACCTTCACAGGGAAGAATTTCTCCCTAACACCCAATCTAAATCCACTTTTCCACGTGTTCCTGCCCTCTCCCTCAAGATTTCACCCAGGCAGAGGAGCTTTCCTGCTCACTGACCCTCTGTGCTTGCAGCTTGCCAGGGAGCTGAGGTGGTGACAATCCTGTCCAGACTGCCCTGTCTGAGATGTCCTGGAAGCTGTGTGGGGCAGGAGTGCCAGCTCCTCGTGCTGGCCCTGCACATGTGCCTGGTGGCTTTCCAGGGCTGCTCCGAGGGACATGTGAGGATCACCTGGGCACTTACCCCTTTCTGACCTCCTCTTTACCCTCCCCTCAGTGCACAAACCCTCCCTTTATGAATTACCCAGCCCCTGCTGGGTGCAGTGTCCCCTCACCTTCACCACGATGACCACCTTGCCCTGTTTGAGGCCAACAGCAACAGCAGAAGCTGCCGTGTCCTGAGAGGTTTTGTCTGTGGTGATGATTTCCAGCAGCTGCATCTTGTCAACAGGGGAGAAGTAATGCATCCCAATCACCTGGCAGAGGGAAGAGCTGGCTTCAGATGGATTCTGGCTGCCAGAGGAATCAGCTGGGCAAGCTGAGTGCAGAGGGAAGGCCAGCATGGGCTGCAGGGCCCTGAGCACACACTGTATCCCTCCATGACAGGAGTGCTCTCCAATTCCCTTCTCTCCTTGGTTTTCCCAAGGACACAGCACATGCCCAGGAGCTCCTGACTTTGAGGATTAAGGTACAATTTATACAGGACCACTTCACAGTCTGGCAGCAAAATCTGCCTGGGAGTCCCTGAGCTCATTGCCAGGGAAATGATGGCATGGTGTGAGCTGGAGGGGCACCTGAGCTGGCAGGGCAGCCCCACCCAGCTGCTGTGTCTGCTGGGCCCAGACTGGAGCAGCGCTCAGGGAGTCCCTGCGAGCTGCCTGTGAATGTCTTTGGTGAGGAAGTGAATTTAAGGATGAGAAGGCTTCTATCCAGAAGCTCATTCCAGAGGGAAGTGCAGCGTTTAAGTGGAGATTATCCGGCTGCGTGCCTCACTTTCTGAATGTGACCGTGCCATCAGCGTGTCACCTTCATGCCTCCTGGCAGCCACACTTGGCACCAAGCCCTGTGGAAGTCAGAGGCACCTTGCTGAGTTGCAAGCTGTAAGACTAATTAAAGAAAATGCTCTAATTAGTTAAGCGACTTCCTATGAGTTCCCCCATAAGAGCCATTGCACAGGCAATTTAAACAGCAAGAGGATGTTATTTGCAAGGATGAACAAATGAGGCTCAGTTGGCAATCTGGATGCAACAGAGGCCCCACAGCAAATGAGGAAGAGACTCAGCAGGGCGACAGGAACCTCCAGGAGGTCACCTCACACACAGGCAGCACAGGTTCCCCTGGCAGGGCAGCCCACTGCTGCCTCAGGGCTGTAGGAATCAGTGCTCCTGCTCACATGGACTGAGGCTGGGAAAGCCTTGCAAGATCATGGAGTGCCCAATCCCCACATTGTCACCAGCCCAGAGCACTGAGTGCCACATCCAGGAATTCCTTGGAAAACTCCAGGGATGGTGACTCCAAACCTCCCTGGGCAGCCCCTTCTGATGCCTGATTACTCTTTCCAGGAAGCAGTTCCTCCTGATATCCAAGCTGAACCTGCCCTGGAACAGCTTGAGCCCATTTCTTCTCATCCTGTCCTTGTTCCCTGGGAGCAGAGCCCAAGCCTGGCTCCAACCTTCCACAGCTTCTCTGTCCCCACATGCACCAACACCTGATGTGTGCTGAGCTGAGCTGCCCCAGCAACATCCTCCTTGGGGTGAACCCACCTTCCTTCCCTCCTTCCCACCCGCCCCCAGGGCTCTTTGCTCAGATCTTGCTCTGGGAGCAGAGGATGAGCTGTGCCACATCCTGAGGAGGGAGCAGAAGGTCTCCAAAGCAAAGCCACCTGGCCATGGACAGCTGTGGGCAGGGCACGTGGCCCTGGGGACTCACCTTCTCAGGCCTCTTGCTGGCAGCAGCAATCTGGCTGATGGGGAGGGCAGAGGTGTTACTGGCGAAGATACAGTGAGCAGGGATCACCTGGGAGAGGGACAGGGGACAGAGAGCAGGGATCACCTGGGACAAGGACAGGGGACAGAGAGCAGGGATCACCTGGGAGAGGGACAAGGACAGTGAGCAGGGATCACCTGGGAGAGGGGACAGTGAGCAGGGATCACCTGGGAGAGGGACAGGGGACAGAGAGCAGGGATCACCTGGGACAAGGACAGGGGACAGAGAGCAGGGATCACCTGGGACTGGGGACAGAGGGCAGGACACAGTGAAGGAGGATCACCTGGGAGGGGTGGAAGGGGCAGTGTCAGCACACAGGATCCACAGTTGGATCCGGAGTGCGACGTGCAGAGCCCTGGGACACTCGAGGCAAGCTGGGATTTTGCTCATCAGGAACTAATTGGAAAGCAGTAGGTCAAGCCAGCCAGCTCTGACTTGCCCTGAACTCTCCCCCCAGGTCTGCAATACCAGCCCCAGAGCTTCCATGTTTCTGCCAGGCCTCTGCAGCCCCAGGAGACACTGCAGGGAACAGCCCTTTCCCCCAGTGTGCCCTTGAACAGAACAGAGCCACAGCAGGTGGAGGACTGTGAGATACCAGAGGACATCACAGTCACTCCAATGTCCTCAGACAAACAGAAGCTTTTTTTGGAGCACTCCAGGAATCAGGGAATGTCAGAGATGTCCCGTTCAGCTACCAGCTCCTTATTGAGCAGGGAATGTCCCCAGTGAACAGAAAGGCTGCCCCTGATGCTCACCCATGTCCTGGTGCAACTGATTTGTACCAAGAACCAGCTGCAGCACACAGGGGAGGGGACAAAGCCAGCAGCACAGCTCCAGGGGCTGCTCAGGACTGATACTCACAGCCTCCACCTCCTTCAGCACTTTGTGCTTGATGTTGATGTCCTCGAACACGGCCTCGATGACCATGTCTGCCTTCTCAAAGCCCTTGTAGTCCAGCTGGCCCATCAGGTTGCTGAGGATGGAGTCCCTCTCAAATGATGTCAGGCTCTTCTTCTTCACCTTGCTGTTCAACCTGGGGAGGGACAGCTCTGTCACAGCTCCTGAGTGGACCAGCCAGGCTGCTGGAGGTGCAGCACAGGAATCCCTCCTGCCTCCCTCCCAGGGCTGGCACCCAAAACTCCATCTCCAACCCTGCAGGACTGTCACTCTGTGTTCTGACCCCTCCATCCATGTGGAAACAGGAGAGTTCTGCTCCCACAGCTCAGCTGAAGGTCAGTCACTGACATTCCTGATGACACACAGCTGAGAACTATTACTGCAGAGCCAGGAGAATATGGAAAGAAAGCCAGGAAGAAAACCCTGGAATGCCTCTCCTGGCATGAGCCTTTAGGCAGCCAAAATCTTTCCTTAGCTCTAGAAGTCACTGCTGAATCTTAGGTCTCTGCCCACCTAAGGAGCTAAGGCAGAGCCACTGGGCCCATCCCACAGCAATATCCCAGCACACTGCAGGGGACAACATTCAAACAAAGCTTTGCTGCGACATCCAGCAGCTCCTCCAGCAGAGCAGCAGTGCCAGGAGCTCCTGATGTGACAGCAGAGGAGAACTGTGACTAAAGGCAGCCCAGTGCCACCAGAGCAAACCCCCTGATCTCACATACCCCTTGAAGACCTGCTGCTGGCCTCTGTCCAGACCCTTCTGTGCTGTGTCCTTCAGAATGGTCTTGATGCCCTTGTCCACGGAAACCTGGGCGATCCCGGCTCCCATGAGCCCCGCTCCCAGCACAGCCAGAGTCCTGCAGGAAGGACCAAGGGGACACATTCAAAGCTGGACATGGCTGCATTCCCTCACACAGCTCCTGCCATCCACCTGGGCACCACCTGAGTGAGGCCACACAGGAATTCAGCCCCAGGAGCCTCTCAGAGCTCCTTCAGGCTTCCCACACTGGCACTTACTTGACTTCTTTCTGAGGTGTCCCAAACTTGTTCTTCTTGCAGTGCACCTGCCCGTGGTAGAGCCCCATCAGTGCCTTGGATTCTTTGGTCACTGCAAGTTGGCCAAAGCTCTGGAAGAAAGGGAAGAAGGAAGCAGAGTTTGGCATTAAATAGCTGTCTGAGAGTCAGCACATCAGAAACATGGCAGAGGGGGAGACAGGCACTGTGTGACTGCACAGGTCAGTAACCTGGATAGAAAAGGGACAATGGACCAGGCCACCTCTGAGGAGAGGCAACTTCTGGGCTCAGCACAGCCCACCCTGCACCTCTTCCTCCCCACCAACAGCACAAGGACCTGGAGCTGCTGGAGAGAGCCCAGAGGAGGCTCCAGAGCTGCCCCAGGGCTGCAGCCCCTCTGCTCTGGAGCCAGGATGGGAGAGCTGGGGGTGCTCACCTGGAGAAGGGATTCAGGGAGAGCTCAGAGCTCCTCCAGGGCCTGAAGGGGCTCCAGGAGAGCTGGAGAGGGACTGGGGACAAGGGATGGAGGGACAGGAGCCAGGGAATGGCTGCCAGCGGCAGAGGGCAGGGCTGGATGGGATTTGGGCAGGAATTGTTCCCTGGCAGGGTGGGCAGGCCCTGGCACAGGTGCCCAGAGCAGCTGGGGCTGCCCCTGCATCCCTGGCAGTGCCCAAGGCCAGGCTGGACCTTGGGGCTGGAGCAGCCTGGGACAGTGGGAGGTGTCCCTGCCAGGGCAGGGGTGGCACTGGGTGGGCTTTGGGGTCCCTTCCCACCCAAACCATTCTGGGATTTGATGATTCCAGCTCCTCAGTGACAGGGCTGGACTTCCCTGACATGAGACCCTTCCTCCCCCACATGCATCCCACATTAATTTAGGCCACTGTTCCCACAGATCCAGGTGGAAGCACCCTGTGCTCAGGCTTTGACAAAAATCCTTACAAACAGGTCAGCTCTCTCTGACAGCAGCAGGCTGATCCTATTTTCAGAGGATCAAAGGCAACAAAATCCAAGGCCTGCATAACCCCCCAGCACTCAGCACGGATGTTCTGAGGAACACAAAGCATAAGCACACACAAAACAAAGGTTGTGGGAGCCAAGTCTGCCAAGGAAAAGCAGGGAATGTGGCCTGGAGCACGCTGTACCTTTCCTCACTGCTGCCCTGTGAGTTAAAATACCCAAAACAAAGCCTAGGAGAGAATCTGCAAACTCCTGTCCTGGAGGAGAGAGGGAGGCAGTGAAAAAGCCACAACACTGACACTTATTATTCTTCAGGAGTTCTGGGAAGATCTCCATCCTGCTGCTGTTCTGGGGGAAAAAAACCCCATTCATTCTTTGCTGTAAGGAACAGAGTATCCCAAAGCTTTTATTCAGCACCAGACCAAACGTGAGCGGAATGCACAACCAGCAGGGATGGGGCACAGCCAGGAGGCCACTGGGAAGGTGACAGCTACAGCTCAGACCAGGCCTTTGCACCAGAAGGGAACAAAAGGAGTTACAAAGCACCTCAGGGAAGCAGGAGATGGATGGATTTCACCAGCATTTAAGAGGAAATGACCTTGGGCATGACCCAAATACAGAGATAATCAGATGGAAATGTGGGGCTGCTGGGGACTCAGTCTTGCAGAGCTGGAAGTGCCCAGCTAACCCCACCTGTGACTCTGTGCACAGCCAGAATTGCCTCTGTGGCACCAGAAATAACAAATTTGAGCACAGCTGTGGCAAAAACAGGACCAGTGATGAAAAAATAATTTGGGATAGGCTGTCAATTATGGCAGAGGAATGGAGGGATGGGGATGGTTGAGGAAAACAAAGACTGTGTGTGTGTGTGTGTGGAATAACTTGTGTGGGTCACACACAAGCTGCTGGGGAGGACATTTGCCTGCTCCAGCCCTCAACCTGCCCACCACAGTCTGTCCTACACCCTCAATTAAACTCTGTTCCAGCTCTCCCTGTGTCCCAGCAAAGCTCAAGCAGGACTGGATGCTGTTTAGGACATGAAGCCCACATGCCAGCATGGTCAGATGAGTCAGAGATGAAACATCCAGAGGCAGCTCCTAGAGGGAGGTGTGGAACCCCAGCTCTGCTCCCTCATCCAGGAGGAGCAGCACCAACCACCTCCAGTGGCCCTGGCTGTGGGTGAGGCTCCTCTGGATCCCTGGAAGTGCCCAAGGCCAGGCTGGATAGGGCTTGGAGCAGCCTGGGCTAGGGGAAGGTGTGGTGCCCATGGCAGGGGTGGGATGGGATGAGCAGCAGGCTGTGATGAGCCCTTTGTGTGGGCAAACACAGACCCCCTGACCACAGCAGCAGCTGGTCCCTGCCAGGATCTCCTCTCCTTACCTGGGATTCAATGAGGTATCCAGCATCACTCCCCTGATCCAGACCAGTTTTTACAACCTGAGCAAAAGCAGTAAGGACACACCACAGTTCAGCTGTGCTGCAAACACACACTTTAACAGCATTCCCTGTTGTCTCCCTCCCCAAAATTCGAGGCACATTTCAGACTCCCTGAGTCCTGTCCCTGCTGCTCCTGGCCAAGCTCTTGTCGCCTTATAGCACAGGGCAGGTGAGGATTTGACCACCAGGTTCATTTTTTAGCCATTCCCTGTGGTTTTAGGAACTGTGCTCCTGTAATGTCACTGCTCTCTGAATCCTTCACAAGTTTGTTTTGGCAACAACTTCAGTAGTGAAGTCACTTTACAGTAAGGATTCATTTGCAGAGCATCTGTAACAGGATGTCTGTGTAACAGAGGGGACTAATAAGGTATTATGTAGTTAGTGCTGTGGAATTTATAGCAATTTCTATTTTTATGGTGTTGAACAGGTCTCCTGAACTCTTCAGAGACTGTATAGAAAACCTGAGAAAACTGCAGCTGGAAGTCTCATGGACAAAATATTCCAGCTAAGCCTTCCCTCACTTGGGATTCCTGCTCTACCCCTCACTGGTACCAGTACCCATAAACTGGTGATCATATTTTGGGCAGTGATTCTGAATTCTACCCCACAGCCAGCACTCCTCAGGACTGATCTCTGCGAGGATCAGCATGTTGGCTTCCCTCTGCCTGTCCCACATGATCCCACAGATCCAGCTGCCCAGCAGCTCCTCCCACCTCCCAGGGGGTTACCTCGATGATCTTCAGAGGAGCAGGGTAGAGCCCTTTGGTTTGCTTTTGAACTTTGCCCTCCACTGTCTTGTAAACTTGCTGCCTGACGAAGGGCAGAGCCATGGCATAGTCTGTTAGCCCTGCAAGGTGGGACAGAACAGGGGTCAGCACAGTGCTGCTGCACAGCCAGCCTGCCAGGATGGGCTGCAGAGGTAAGGGAATGCAAATGTGAGTATCTGCACTAGAAACATGCACCTGAGACCCAGGCACAGGCAGCAGGGGCTGCTCAGAGCGTTTCTGTGGATTATTCCATGGACAAATCTCTTTGAGGGCTGAAATGTCCTCCTAACACAACTGCTGACAAGAGCCCTGGGAAGCAGAATTCCCACAGAGATGCCCCCATTTCTGGGGACAGCATGGAGCAGTCCCATGTACCTCTTCCCACTTGAGTTTATGAGCTTGGTACAGAACTTGCCACTAAAACTCTGCAGATGGACAGTCCCTGGAGGCACCTGCTCCCTCTCACTCCTTAGGGCCTGGCTCCCTTCCAGGAGCTACCACATCCAGTTCTGGCAAAGCCCAGATCTCCAGGACAATATTTTCTCTTTCCTCTACCACCCCACATCGCTCAAGAGATGATTCCAGCATGAAATAACTTGGTTTTGAAATGGAATTAAGGAGGAACATGAACGCATCCTGGAGAAGCCAAGCTGGATTACACTCACTGCTGTCCCTTGGGATTTGTCTGTGCTGACTTACTCTGCATGAGCCCTCTGGATCTCTTGGCAGACACAGTCTTGTTGGCCAGTCCCCTGGCAAAGTCAATGGCCACCTCCTCCAGGTACTCGATTGTTCTTGCTTCAGGAGTCTTCAGTCCTGGCCCTGGGGGGAGCAGAGGACACAGCACAAGTTATCCCCGAGGGGTGAGGATGCAGGAAAACCAGGAAAACAATGAGATGGGCATCTGAACTGCTCCCACTACACTCCCCACTCCTGTTCAGCTTCTCTTGGCCATGACCAACAGTGGAAATGCCCAGCAGGGACCACATGAAGACCCCGAGGGGTTTATATGGAGGGCATTGTGCAGAAATGCTGGAATGCCAGCTCCCTGTGGGAGCAGGGCCAAGTTACATCCAACTCTGCAGGCTGCTCAGGGATCTTCTACCAGCCTCTGGACACCTGCAAGGACACAGGTTCCATGAGCTCTCTGGAGGGGTCTTCAGCTCCTGGCCACCTTTTTGCCACTTGTGCCCTGTATTCCTCATACCTTCCACTCGACAGGACTGCAGGCACCGGAATCCCGAGGGAATGGAGGTGCTCTGCCCGCCCTCCCTCTTGCTGCACCTCTCCCCCACCACCCTGTGCCAACACTGAGCTGTTAAATACACAGACAGCACTTTGGGAGTGCTGAATCCCTGGAAATCCCTGTACTGGAGCCAATGTCCAACCTTTGAACTCAGTGCAGGAAATCTCTCCCTTGCTTTAGCTACTGCAACACCCTGTAACACCTGGCCCAGCTCAAAGCTGTCCCACAATGAAGCAAGCCACCACAAAACCAGTTTGAGCAGCCTCTGAGAGTAGGTTGCACCATTTCCAAGCACAGGAATCCTCATTTCCAGACAATTGTATCATTGGGACAGGAGGAAACAGCAAACTGTGAGATGCTGCCAGAGCCAAACTCTGAGTCATTAATGACAGAGCAGTGCCTGGTGAAGCTGCACAGGGCCATCAAGTAGACCCTGGAGCTAAATGTGCAACTTGGGGCTGAACAACCTTGGTGAGGTTACAACCCTGCAGCTGGGCAGGGCCCTTCACCTTCACACAAACTGCTCCAAACACACCCAGACACTGCAGAGTCCTCAGAGCTAAGGGAACACCCCCAGACACCCTGACAGAGGAGACAGGTAAAATCCAAACTCAGACACTCCCTCCTGTTTCACCTCCTGCTATTCTCCTCCACAAAAGGCTGAGGTTCTCAGCTGTAAGGTTTTAATCACAGAAACTCAGAATTGTTTGGTTGGGAAGGGAATGGAAAAGATCATATAATCCTTCCCTGTCCTGGCAGGGACACCTCCCACTGTCCAGCTGCTCCAGCCCCAGGGTCCAGCNCCCTTCCCTGTCATGGCAGGGACAGCTCCCACTGCTCCAGCCCCAGGGCCCAGCCTGGCCTTGGGCACTGCCAGGGATGCAAGGGCAGCCCCAGCTGCTCTGGGCACCTGTGCCAGGGCCTGCCCACCCTGCCAGGGAACAATTCCTGCCCAAATCCCATCCAGCCCTGCCCTCTGCCACTGGCAGCCATTCCCTGGCTCCTGTTCCTCCATCCCTTGTCCCCAGTCCCTCTCCAGCTCTCCTGGAGCCCCTTTAGGCCCTGCAAGGGCTCTGAGCTCTCCCTGGACCCTTCCCTTCTCCAGGTGAGCGCTCCCAGCCTGGCTCCAGAGGTGCAGTCCTGGAGCAGCTCTGAGGCTCCTCTGTTTCACCTCTCTGTGTAACAACTTGAGGCGTTTCACCCAGCAGACCCCAGAAGCTGCTCCCTGCTGAGGGAGTCTCTCAGCAAGAAGGAGATAAAGCAGCACAAACACTCTGACAGCTCAGGGAAGCTCCCTGTGGATGTCTCCCCCCTTGCCCTGGCAGAATGTCAGAACCAGTCCAAGGAAAAACAGGCCAAACAAAACAACACAGTTGATTTTACAGGCAGCAGACAAAACACATCTCAGAGCTGCTGCATAATCTACATTTCAACAATGCCCAGTGGGTTTCAGAGAATTCACTGGAAACCTGAGAGCATTTGGGAATTGAGAACTCAGACTTCACCAGCTTCCAAATTCTCTTCTCACCATTGAAGGCTGAGACCTTCAGCTTTACAACTTGATGTGCTACAAGACGTCAATCCCTGATTTCACATTTCCAGTAGCTTGGATACATAACAAGGGCTGGTCTCCGATACTCCAGCTGAAGAAAACTGCTGCTTGTTTCAAAGCTGCAAATGCCAGCTGAGAACCATTCCCATCAAGTGGCTGACCCCACATACGTGGGTTGACTTTACCTGCACTTAATTCCCAGTGTTTTGTTGTGCCCTAACCTGGGAGCTCTGAGCTGTCCACTCCCATCTGCTTTCTTTTATAAATGGCACATGCCCAAATTGGATCCAGAGAATGCTGCCGAGCTTCCTGCTGAAGGAGAACCGATTTCATGCCCTGCAATTGCCTCCTGATTGATGTGTCTGTCTCCTTCCAAGCTTTGTGTCATTAGTTAAAGCACCACCCCAGGTGGAGCTGCTTTCCCCAGACACAGAGTGAACAGGAGCTCTCCTGGTGCTGGCTGCTGTTTGGGTAACAAGGAACACATCCAATCTTTGCATACAATTTGTATTTCTGTGTTCCTCCTACGTGCTTCTCTGGGCTGAGCCAGGATTTCCAGCAGCTCCTCAGAAAGCTCACATTTCCTTTCAGCAGCTTGGGGTAATTGTTGGTATAGACAGCCACATTTGCTAGCTCTTAAAAAACATTCACTTCCAAGAAAGTATCAAAGGGGAAAGTTTATCCAGGCAATTTTAACTTCAGCCTGAGAACCATGGATCTGTTTGATAGGAATGAACACAGCTAAAGATAATCTAAGGGTATCTGTGGGCTGATGCCCCAGTGTGGGCAGCAGGAAAGGGGAGATTCTGCCCCTGTGCCCAGGTGAGACCCCACCCTCAGAGCTGCCCCAGCCCTGGGCATTCCAACAGCACAAGGACCTGGAGCTGCTGGGGAGAGCCCAGAGGAGGCTCCAGGGTGACCAGAGGGATGGAGCAGCTCTGCTGTGAGGAAAGGCTGAGAGAACTGGGATTGTTCAGCCTGGAGAGGAGAAGGCTCTGGGGTGACCTCACTGCAGCCTTGCAGTGCCTGGAGGAGCTGACAGGAGAGCTGGAGAGGGACTGGGGACAAGGCATGGAGGGACAGGAGCCAGGGAATGGCTGCCAGTGGCAGAGGGCAGGGCTGGATGGGATTTGGGCAGGAATTGTTCCCTGGCAGGGTGGGCAGGCCCTGGCACAGGTGCCCAGAGCAGCTGGGGCTGCCCCTGCATCCCTGGCAGTGCCCAAGGCCAGGCTGGACCCTGGGGCTGGAGCAGCTGGGGCAGTGGGAGCTGTCCCTGCCAGGGCAGGGTGGCACTGGGTGGGCTTTGGGGCCCATTCCAACCCAAACCATTCCATGATCCTGTGATCCAGGCTGAGCACTGCCCTGAGGGACAGCACAGACATCAGGGCTTCCCTGGCACTGCTCAGCAGCATTTTATTAATTTTATTTTCTTCAGCACCCCCAGTGTGTTCTGGCTGTGCCCTGCCTGGGGAAACCTTGCTCAGCACCCTCCAACTCCATGGCAGTGCCAGCTGGAGCAGTGGCTTCCATTCTAACTCCTGAGTGGGGCTGGTGACACCTCTTGGGAGGTTCTCAAACTCCTCATTTAGTCACCTTCCAAGAAAGCTGCCCTAGTGAAAGAACTTTGGGAGCAAGACATAATTCAGCAGCCTGCTCAATACTTGGAATCCTGCAGTTTGCAGGGAATTTCTCCACCCAGCTGACAGCCAGCTGGCAATTCCGAGTGCCTAAGCCATGGGGGCTGCCTGCTCCAGCTCCTGTCAGGGATTACCATCTGCAGGCTGAAGAAACACAGACATCAGTCATCTACTGTCCTTCTGTTAGGGGCTGCAATCTGTCCCCTGACATGATAAATGAGGAATGTGGGCTCTTATCTGGATAATTAGCTTAAGGAGGAGAGCCAGCAGGCCTGCCCTCCATGCTGATCTCTCCTGTTCACTCAGCTTCTGCAGCAGCCTCGCATTTCAAGGTCCCTGTGCTTGTAAGGTGGGTCCTGCAGAGCAGGACAAGACCTCTCCATGACATTCTAGGGAGGGGAGAAGTTCCCTGACAGGCAGCAGCACATCAAGGAACTGAGGGTCACCATGTCTGACCTAGTGGTTCCACCAGCTGGTCAACCAGCCCCATCTTCTTGGCTCTGTCTGCACGGATGTTCCTCCCAGTCAGCATCATATCAAAGGCAGCAGGAAGTCCCACCTAGAAGGGCAGAAAGAGGATTCCAGAGTGGGAACTTGCCAGGCAGAAGGGGCTGTGGGGTCAAGTTTTCCTCTTACTCACCATCTTTGGCAGCCTTTGAGTACCCCCTGCCCCGGGCAGGAGACCCAGCAGCACTTCAGGTGTTCCCAAGACTGTTTTCCTGTCCTTTGTTGCTACTCTGTAGTGACAGGCAATGGCAACCTTAAAATGGAAGAGACAAGGAAAAGTTTCCTTGTGAAAGACGACAGGAGAACTGGGCACCCATCACACAACTCTCCTTTCCTCATGACCCTGTCCCAATTCCTTAATCCAACTGCCCAAATTCCCTCTGTGCTCACTGATGGCTTCTTCTGGGGGATGACAGCAAGCAGGTGTGACATGAACATCCAACTCCCAAGCTGATTTTAAATCTCACCTAGACCATCAAGGGCTTAATTAATTCACTACACCAAGAGCACAGTTCCATCTCTGGATCAGCCACAACTCCTGGTTTATCCCTGGACTGCCAAGTCCAGATGAGTCAACAAAACCTTGAGCAATCAGTACAGACTGAAGAGACTCCATTCCAAGATTACACTGCTTTAGTAACAACTCTGCTCCAGGAATTAGCAGAGCCTTGCACTTTACAAAATCCTGGATGGAGATTACAAGGCAGAAGATCCAGCCAAGGTGTCACGTGGAGCTGCTGGCAGGGTGGAGCCCTGATGGGTCCCCACACTCACCCATCTCACAGCAGCCCTACAAAGAATGGAAGTTGCTGGGATACAAGGCTCACTTCATCTGAAAAGCAGCAATTTCCAGGCTGAACTCTGCCAGCAGCATGGATGCAGATCCAACACCTGCTGCAAACAGCTGGTTTTCCCTTGGACGCTCATCTAAATATTAGCCTGGCCCACACAGGTTCAGATTTGATTTGCTCTCTTCCCACAGCAGCAGCAGAACTCACATGGCAGAGCCCTGGAGCACAACCAAGCCCTTAACTTGCCACAAACTCATTTACATCACGTAATGACCCTTCACCAGCTCCCAAATTCGTCTCCCAGTACCAGTCCTGCCAGCATCATTTGGGCAAGCAGAGGACCAGCAGTGCCAGCTCCCACCCCTGCTGTGAGCCCCAGGATTGCCCAGTACCTCCAGCCCTCCTCCCAGGCAGCTGCCACTGATGGCAGCAACGATGGGCTTTGGAGAGTTCTCAATCTTTTCCAGCATCTTCTGTCCATCCTGAGAGAGCTGAGTCACTTCCTGAGCAGTTTTGCAGGCTTCAAGCATGCTGAGGGGAGGAGAGAGGTGGATCAGGATGGGAAAAGCACCAACAAAACAGCAGGAAAATGAGAGGTTTTGATGAGTTTGTCCCCATTTTCCCACAATCTCCAGTGCCTGTTTAGGCCTCAGTTTTGGATCAGACAACACAGGGTGACTAAACCCACCAGGGTCAGGCCCTGCACGCTGATATGAGCTGTGCCTGAGGCACTGAATGGGATCCCTTGTGCCAGGGCTCTGGAATCCTTTGGGAGAGGAGGAAGGGTCATAGGAAGCCTCAAAGCACTTGCCAGGAAGGGTGGGGGAAAGAGCCCAGAATCACTCTCTAGAAGAGCAGATGGCCAGTGCTCTGATGCCACACTGCCAGTCAGAGACTCCCTGTGCCAGTTCCTCTCCTGGAGGCTCACAGCCTTTGCCAGGCAGGAGTAGTTTGGGATGCTGGAGGTGCTGAGGCCAGGAGACACCTCTTAACCACAGCCTGGCCTTTGCTCTGCTCACCTCCTTCTCTCCTGAACAGGGAGCAAGTCTCTGTCCCTGTACAACGCCAGCCAGAAATGTAACACGGTTTTGGAGGGCCTGTTTTTAATTTACCTTTCTTTCCTCAGAGCTTTCTGGCTTTTAAGCAACTATTCTGTCCTGTCAGTGTCAGCAATAGGAACCAATGCCATTCCAGTGGGCACCCACAGAATCATCCCACACCCTGGAAAAGTTCCCCAGGGAGCCTGGGAGGCTGCTCAGCACAGGGCAGAGTGCCCAACCCTGCCCAAACAAGGGGCCAGGCTGGAAGGCTGCCAGGAACTCCAACCCAGCTTAAACGAGCCCTGCATGTGAATTATCCACTCTTATTGTACCCCAGGCTGAAGGACAATGCCCACCCCAGAGCCAGGATGGGTTTCCTTGGCTGCAGGAAGGAGTGACCAAGTGTCACAGCCAGGAGGGGCTGAAGGACTCGCCACATCCCTCTTTGCCGAGAGCCTCACTTCATTGCAGCAACTCTGAAATCCTGAGCACGGGGATTTCACTCCCAGCCTCTGCCTCGGCCCGGGGAGACGTCAGGGACAAACTGCAGGGTTTCAGGGACAGCTCCATCAGCTCCTGCAGCCCCTCTGTGCTTACTTGAGATCCGCTCCAGCAATGAAAGAGCCTGGCTTGGAGGAGATGAGCACGGCGCTCCTCACAGCCTCGTTGGCCCAGATCTCGTTCATGACGTCGGTGAACTCGGCGCTCAGCTGCTTGGACAGGGTGTTCACCTGCAGCACAGCAGCACTGTCAGCAGGAGCTCACATCTGCTGCAAGCCACCTCAGCCTCGTCCTAGCACAAAGCCCACTCCAGGGTAAAACCCTGCAGCAAGTCATCTCTAACTAGGAAGTTCCTATTTAACCTTTATTTGTGGCCCCAAATATTGATTTTATGAGTTCATAAACTTGTTTTTCTTCCACATAATCAGAGAATCACAGACTGGTTTGGGAAGGGACCCTTCAGGGTCATCTCATCCAACCCCTGCAGTGAGCAGGGACACCTTCCCCAGACCAGGCTGACAACATCCCTCCAGCTTTTCTGAAATGCTGCACCAAGCAGGACAAATCCAGCCTGGGTTCTTTAGGTACCACCAAATCCTCCCATACAATAGAATATTCCAAATCTGAGAGTGCTGTTTGCTCCTCAAAGGAAAGGAATATATAAAAACCCACTTCTGGTCTGCTACAATTAATACAAGACTTTTCACAGCAGCAGTAGTTCAACCTTCGTATCTTGTATAATATCAGAGCAGCTGCTTTGCTTTTAAAATCAGGTTTTTATTGCAAGATCTAGCACTGCTCATAAAGACCATCTGTGAGATGACATCTGAAATTCACTACTGGTTATGAGATCCTGCCTCCTGATACCTGAACAACTGCAACTGCATTGACCTAAAAAAGGAGAATTAGGTTCTATTTATATTGCATTCATGATAATAGAATCAAAACCATTTATGGATTCCAAATTACTGAAGTATGGACACATTCTTTAACTGACTTCAATACAAGAGCTAAGCAAGTTTTATTTTTTTTCAGAAGTTTTCCTTAAGATTTGGAACTTAACAAGACTTTGTGCCTGGGAGAGAGACAAATTATCTGAGCACAAAGTACAAAGTACTCCAAGAGGCTTCTCCAGATGTCTAAATAAAATCCCCAAATCTTCTTTTCCTACTTCTCCTTCGCTCCCAGCTCTGTAAGGCTGCAGGTTAGGAAAGTTCTTAGCCTCAAACAGGAATTTTCAATACCTTGGAATTTGGTGTGTTGAAGCGCACGACAGCAACATCCCCTTTGATATCACAGCTGACGTGGGTTCTGTCTGCAACCAAACACAAGGGTGGGGTCAGCTCCTGCTCCAGGGATTTTAAGGAAAAACAAAAAAAAAAGATTTATAGAAAAGCTTTGCACTTACTCTGGAGGGCACTGGAGGTGGAGATGTTACGGCAGGCATAACCTGAGGAAAAGATGCCACAGGTGTTAAAGGAATTCTCAGCAGACTCAGCCTCACTCTCTCCCAGCTCCCCTCTCCTGCCAAGGAGTTTTTGGAAACCCTGGGCACAAGCCAGTCCCTCCCCTCACAGCCTGACCTGTGCCCCCACAGCACTGCAGGCACCTTCCAGCACAGACCCCTCAGTGCCCAACCCCAAAAATGAAATCCTTCTTCCCAAGCAGCTGGCAAGGGATGCAGCAGGTGGCACAGGGAGTTTTGCCTGTACCATCCTCACTGCAACCTCTTCATGTGCTAAACCAGGGACCTTCCTGCACTTTGGGGAGCTTCAAGGTGAATTCTCTGCAAAGCAAACACACCTGTCCAGGGTATTTCTGTAAAAATACATTCTAGTGCCAGCAAATGGAGCCAGTCCAAGTGTGACCACACAGATCTCAGGGGGCACAGCTGGACTGCCACAAAGGCCTCACAAAATATTTATTCTTGCCTCCATCTATTAACAAAATACTCAGAATCACAGGCTGGTTTGGGTTGGAAAGGACCTTAAAGTTCATCCAGTGCCACCCCTGCCCTGGCAGGGACAGCTCCCAGTGTCCCAGGCTGCTCCAGCCCCAGGGTCCAGCCTGGCCTTGGGCACTGCCAGGGATGCAGGGGCAGCCCCAGCTGCTCTGGGCACCTGTGCCAGGGCCTGCCCACCCTGCCAGGGAACAATTCCTGCCCAAATCCCATCTGGCAGTGGGAAGCCATTCCCTGTGTCCTGTGCCTCCATCCCTTGGATCCACCTCTAGTAATGACACACAAAGCACACAGACACGTCTTCTTCCAGAGCCCTCAAAAAACTCAGACCACGAGATGAACAAGTTCTGCCCACAAAGTTTCTGACTCATAAATCTCCTTTTTCTGCTCAGAAATTGTGTTTGAGCCATGATCTCTCAGCACATGAAATGCACCCCAGCTCCATTCAAACAACCCTGATCATGACCCCGAGGATCCCCTAACTCAGATCCAGGCTAAATCCCTGCCAAAACCGCTTTAAGTTTGAATTCCAGTAAAAATGTTACTTCCACATGTATTTACCAGCTGGCACACAGCCAGTTAGCCAGGGGAGGGTTCTGCCCAGCACTGATAAAATCTTGAGAATGAAACATTCCCATTCCCAGCAGCAAGAAGAGAGAAAAATCCAGCAGCAGGAGAATAAACTGCAAACTGTGCCTCCCCAACAGGTGTCTGCCCCTGCGACAGCCCCGTGACACGGGCTCAGGGCTGGGGCCCTGCTGCACTTTGGCCTCCTTTCCACCTTGTCCGGGGTGCTGGCAGCAGGGAATGACCTTTGCTCCCATTCCTGAGCCTGGGATATTTGGTGTGATGCCGTGGGGATGGAAATTCAGCGTCAGGCTGTCCCAGCAAACAGGTCTGGGGTGCATGTGTGTGTGTCATGTGCCCACAGCAGCATTTTATAAACAAAGAGTGAGCTGGTTCCCACTCCAAAGCTCCTCAGCAATATGTAATACCCACATGTGATTGCTCCATCCAACAGTAATTGTTTTTCTCAGGTACTCCTGAAAATAAGCACCAACATTCAATTCCCACAAAGCAAGTGTGGGCTGACAACAATTCCTCTGGTGAGAGATGCTGCCCAGCAGAACCTTTACAGCATGCACCTTTAACAGAAGTATTTTAACCCAGTAAAAGCCATGCAACCTGCTAGGCAAGGGCTGAACTGTCTCCCCGAATCCATTCATTCAATCCTTGCAGCAAGATGGGATAGTGGAAGGTGTCCCTGCCCATGGCAAGGGCGTGGAACAAGATGAGTTTTAAATTCCCTCCCAGCCAAACCAGTCTGGGATTCCATGTTTTTTGTTCTTTACATGGCTTTCCTTTTCCATATCAGTTCCCAAACAGATTCCTTCTATAAAAACCTTCACCTTTCAATTCCACTCTGCCTTTCCATTCTCACAAAAAAAGACCAAACCAAGCCAAAACGAGATGAAGTAGGAGAAAAATAAATCAAGGGCATGACTGGACAAATCTCACTCCACTTGCATGTAAACTCTTTTGGGAGAGGTGCTGTCAGCAGTGTACCACAGGTTAACAGTGGTTTATTTTAAGCCCAGAATATTTGTGGAAAACATCTTTTGCCAGGAAGTGAAAGTAGCTCCTTGGTGCTGGCCCCTGCACATCAGCTTTAGGTGCTGATCCCCTCAGCACCGCAACGGGAACGTGCCAAGACTGGAGACAGGAAAATCCTCCAAAATTCTGCAGGAAGCAGAAGCCCAGCTTCAGACTTTCACCATGTCCCATCATTCACTCCAGAGTTAAAGCCCTGAAAATCCAGTCTCTCTCAGGTTCCAGTCTCTCTCCTCCACCCACTCCAGCTCAAAGACTGGCCAACAGCAGGACACCAACACTTCAGGTGCCCTCAGGACTTTGGATGCTCCAGAGAATGGACAACACCCATCCCCACAGCCCAGCCTGCTCCTTCCCACTTTCTCTTTTCCCTGTTACTACCTCAGCTGCTTCCCTGCCAGGCACTTCCACTCACCCGCACGTGGAGCACCACTTGAACTGGGAACGGCCTCCATGGGTGATGGCTCAGGGAAAAAGCCTCTTCCCACTCCTGGAGCACCCCAAGCCCCAGCAGGATGGATGGGATGGAGCTCAGACCACCTGAGCACGGAGCTGTGACCCGTGAGATGGGAAACTCCTGGCAGACTGAGCTTCCCAAGCTGGTGGCACACGGATGTGGCCCAGCAGGTACAGCCAGCCCTGGAGCTCACCTGGCTCCTGGCTGCTCCCTGCCTTTGGGGAGAGCTTTGCATCCACTTCCCAAACGCTTTGCAAGGCAGAGCAAGGCTATTAACTAATTATGAGCAGCGACAACGTCCTCACAGCAGCTCCAGGGCTGTTGCTGTGAAGAGCTTTACCAGTTAGAACAAGAATTCCAACCAGCAACAGCCTGAGAACTCCCTGGAGTTGCCACAAGACTCCTCACCAGTGATTGCAGCACCCTGTCACATACAAACCTGCTCCAAGGTATGATCCCAGGATCGTGGAATTGCTCGTGTTGGAAAAAAGCTCTTGGAGCTCCAAGTCCAGCTCTAAACCCAGCACTGCTGAGCCCAGGTCTGGGTTTAAATGAAACACAGCTGGATTTTGGGTCAACATCAACACCAGCCTCTGAGGACCTTCAAAATGCTCAGATACGAGGTTTCCAGAGCTTCCCAGCCAGGCCCTTTGGCCTTCCCAGGGCTCCTGAGGACTCCCTGCCTTGGGAGCCAGGAAGCACAAAGCAGTTCTGTGAGCAGGCAGGAGAGAGCCACAGCCCTGCCTCGGCTGGCAAGGGAGATGCCTCACACAAAATCTTGGAATCCCTGAATTCTAGGATGGTTTCAGCGGGAAGGAACATTAAAGCTCCTCCAGTTCTATCCCTGCCATGGCAGGGACACCTTCCACTGTCCCAGGCTGCTCCAAGTCTCAGTGTCCAACCTGGCCTTGGACACTTCCAGGGATGCAGGGGCAGCCACAGCTGCTCTGGGAATTCCATTCCAGCCACTCCTCACCCTGTCAGGGAACACTTCCTGCCAAATATCCCATCCAGCCCTGCCCTCTGGCATGGAAAGCCATTCCCTGTATCCTGCCCCTCCATCCCTTGTCCCAAGTCCCTCTCCAGCTCTCCCTGAGCCCCTTTTGGGCACTGCAAGGGGCTCTGAGCTCTCCCCGGAGCTTCCCCTTCTCCAGGCTGAACAATCCCAATTCTCTCAGCTAAGAGATCATGGAGCACGTGGAGACACCCTCCCTCCCAGCCAAGTAGGATTACAGGGATGCCCCTTCCCATGGACACACCTGTGTGCCTGGAGGGCAGCCACAGGGCCTGACCCCAAGGACATGGGGACACTTTCTCCTCTCCAAGCAGGCCCTCGGGGCGCTGGGGACAGGCACTCGTGTCAGGGCACAAGGACACTCCCTGTGGCTCAGCTCACGTATGAGGACTGTCCTGACTGGAGGGTGTGTCCCCCCTCGATGCCAGGTCAGAGGGACCCCCTCAGAACCGCACAGAAATTCCCACAGCGTGTCCCTGGCCAAGGAATGGCACGGCAGGGTGTCTCCAAGGGGGAAAAAAATCCCCAGAGAACCCAGCACATGGCGGGACAGACCCTGGGGAGGAATGTTTGGGACCTGCCAGGGATCCCCCTAGTTGACTCACAGGGACAAATGGGGACAAACTTCTCACACGGGGCACAGACACACGTGGGAACACCTCCCACCCCACAGCTCCCTCGGGATCCTCCAGCCCCGGTCCTCACAGACCCTTCCCTGGGAACACCCCACTTCTCACAGCCTCCACGATCACAACACCTCAAGAGCCCTTGAGGACACCCGGACACCCCCAAACCCCTGCCACAGCACCAAGAAATCCTCTCTGTGATACCCTGCTCCTCATCCCGCCAACACCAGCCTCGTGCTCGCCCCACTTACTGCCCTGTCGGTGTATCCCACCTCTCAGCGCCCCATCCTCCCCGACCCTTCACTGCCCCCTCGCTGTCCCGCTACCCGTCAGTGCTCCCCTTCCCTCAATGTCCCCTCAGTGCCCCTCCGTCCCTTACCCCTCACTGTCCCCAGTGCCCCCATCCCTCAGCGCTCCCCTCCCGCTCCCCGCCGTCCCTCCGCTCACCGCGGGGCGGTGTGTGCCGCGNGCCCGCACCGCCGCCGCCATCTTCGCCGAGGTCGAATGAGGGAGAGGCCGCCGGGGGCCTGACCGCACCCGCCCCGCCTGAGCCACCCCGCCCGCGGTCGCCCGCCGCGCTGCCTGCGCGATTCACCTCCCCCAGCGCGCCCTGCCTTCCTCTCCTCCGCTCTCCGCGGTGCTTCGGGGGTTTTCAATCCCCGCCGAGTGGGAGCGGATTGCGGGAGAGGCCGG
>VWYI01020230.1:24248-51351 GCA_013399455.1 Anthoscopus minutus
TGGGGGCGGCAGCCGGGAGGGTGAGGGGGCGCGGGGCCCTTGGTGAGTGGCGGCGCGGCGGTGGCAGAGAGGGGTGAGGGCCGAGGTGAGCGGTAGGAGCGAGGCGGGGTGGCCGCGAGGCGACAGGGCGGACAGGGGTGCAGGAAGGGTGAGAGGAGTCAGGAGTCGGTCCCGGAGAGAGGGGTGGGGGTTAGGGGTAGGCGGCTCGGTCCGGGATGGAGCAGAGGATGGGGTCGGCCCTCAGTGGGCGAGGAGGGATGAAGGGAGTGCGGGGGTGGGTCCCAGATGGACGAGGAAACAGTGAGGGGAGTCCGGGGTCTCGTTCCAGATGGATGGAGGGGGCTGGGAAAGGGACAGGAGGGCGCGGGGGTTGGTCCCGGGTGGATGAAGGGCTCCAGGGGTTGGTCCTGGGTGGACGGTGGGAGTCGGTGCCGGATGGACGAGGGGTTTCGGGGCCGGCTGGGAGAAGCCCGCGGGTGTTTGGGGTGTAGCAGGTGGGAGTCTCGCGGTGGGCGTGAGGGTGTTGTGCTGTGAAAGTGTCAGGGGTACGTGGAGACGGGAAGGAATGAGGGGCTGTTCTTGGAATTGTGGATTATCCTGAGTTGGAAGGGATCCGTGAGGATCGTGGAATCTAGGCAAATCCTGCAGGCTCCGGAAGGAGCTTTACCCTGGTGATTTGTGTGGGCAGGGCTGAGCCCTTGGGGTGCCAGGGGAGCTGAAAAATGAGGGGGTTTGGGACGTTTTAGGGGGTAGGAACGTGGTGGCAGTGGGAGGAGGTGGCTGGGCAGTGTGGGATGGAGGTTACATCTGCGATCAACTTCTGGCAGCTGGGCAGGGAAAATTTAGGGGAAAGCCTCCATCAGGTGTGGGGAGGGAAGTTGGTACAGGTGGAGGAGGAGCTGGATGCCTTGGAAAAGTCTGGATTTGGGATCTTTTGTTGGCAGGAGGAGCCTGGATCTGGTTTGTGGGCTGGGAAGGAAGGAAGGAAAGCTGTGGGGCATGTTCCAGGTGTGGAGGTGCCCAAAGGGGTGACTGGCAACTTGTGCTGAGTTTTGGGGAGCTGCAGAGGGCTGGGCTTGGGACTGTGGATGTTCCTGTGCCCCTCCATGGAAAAAACTTCATGCTTGGGAAAGAAAGTGCTAGGATTTGAACCCCCAAAGTATGATAGAGGGAGATGAATGTTGGCATGGATCATGGCAAAGACTTGGGAGCTATGAGGGCCATCCTGAGCCCTGGGCAATAAAACCTGCAGATGAGGGTTTGTTTGTAGGGAAAGCCAGTTTTGGAATGAGCTTTGGTACAGCTGCAGAGGGGTTTTTGGAGGTGGAGGGCCTGAGCTTGCTCTGTTTGCCGTGGGGATGCGCAGCAGCAGCTCCTCAGGCTGGCACCGGGGGTTAACAAGGGGCAGAGGTGCCAAGGACACTGCGTCAGGAGGTGCTGCTGGCAGCAAGGCTGCCTGGGCACTGGGACAATTTTCCAGTGGGAAGTGTTGGAGCAGCGGAGCAGTTCCTGGGAGGGAACTGAGAAGCTCACTGGGCACTATTTATTCCCAGGCACAAGCCAGGCTCCTCCTGCTCCCATCCCAATCACCAAGGGTGGTGGGAGGCAATTCCCTGTGCTGCTGCTGCTGCTGCTGCCCTTGGAGTGTCTGCCCCTCACCTTGTGGCTCTGTGTGAGGCAGGCAGGTCGCTTCCCTTGGGATTGTCCCAGACAGAGCAGCTTGGACTGACCCCAGCCTTTCCCTAGATTCCAGAATGAGTTCCATGCTGAGCTCTGCCCTGCGGAACCTCCCCGTGTCCTCAGCGTGGGCTGCCGGGGCCTGTGAGTATCTTTAGCTTTCGTTGGTGGGCCATAAACTCCTGGTTGAAGTGTTTGGTTTGGAATGGATGCTGAGATGTGAATCTGCCCTGTTCTCTCCTTTGAAAGGCTGAGAATGTTAATTTTTTCATCCCTAATTACATCGTTGCCTTGTCCCTTCCCCGTATCATATGGGGAAGAGTCTTGATTAACAGTTAACATAAAGTGTGTCAAGTTTCTGAACAGAGTAAACCACCCAACACCCCACAGGTGGTCAGGTGTCTTCCAGTGACCATTATTTGCTTTTTTAACCCTTCTTGCAGAGACCAGAACTGTTTCTGACACGTTTGGCATTTTTTCCCTTTTTCTTTT
Source organism: Anthoscopus minutus (assembly GCA_013399455.1). NCBI lineage: Eukaryota > Metazoa > Chordata > Aves > Passeriformes > Paridae > Anthoscopus > Anthoscopus minutus. The sequence goes on from VWYI01020230.1 coordinate 26,418, forward strand.
CCAGTTGCTCGATCGCTCAGCTGCTCCTCGCAGTTCCAAGCTGCAGGTAAGGGGAAAACACCAGGAATCTCAGAGGGTCTGTGCTAGACAAAGCTGTTTTGGAAGATGCCTCCCTTTCCTAGAGTCTTGTTCCACTTAAATCTTAGAAATGATGAAGTGGTTCAGGGATTCCTGAAGAACTGCAAGCAAGAAAAATTTCAGGCAAATCAGTGTTTGCAGCAGTCCTCTGAATTCCCTGGCTCCCAGCAGCCATTCCCAGTTTTTAGTCATAGTCCACAGCAATTGGTTGGGGTGATCCATGCTCTGGGTTCACTGTGGGGGTAGCTCAGGTGACTCATGCTTTGGGATTTTGGGAACAGGCCTGGGCAGCAGCTCCCCATCATCCCTGGGCTTTGGGAAGAGACTGAAGGAATCTCCAGGCAGTGCTGGGGTTTCATCCTGGCACTGGCCTGTGGAGTGGTGCTGGGTTACGACATCCCTTGTCTTGAACATCTCCCAGTGGGGGGAGAGAATTTCTTCCCATTAGGAAGAAATGAAATTCTTGGCTGTGAGGTCAATGAGGCACAGGCCCCATCCCTGGAAGTGTTCCAGGCCTGGTTGGGTGGAGCTTGGAGCAGCCTGGGGTGGCAGAAGCTCCCTGCTCATGGCAGGGGGTGGCACTGGATGAGCTTTAAGGGGCTTTCCTACCCAAACCATTCCATGATTCCAACTCAGGTGTCCTACCTTCCCTGCCTTTCACTTATGCATCAAAAGAGGACAACTTTCTTCGTTTTCTAGAAGTCTTTGCAGGATCTATGTTAAAATTGCCAATATTCTTGTCACTATCACTTCTCTTTTTACAGTCCAGCCCAAGAGTAAGAAGACCTTGGGCAAAACTGGGGTGAAGAATGTGGTGGTGGTGGAGGGTGTCCGCATTCCCTTTCTGCAGTCTGGCACCTCGTGAGTACCCAAGAGGAGTAACACAGAAAACACAGCCTGACTTGGTTCATACCCGACTCTTTCTGTGAAAATTCTCACTTGTTCATTTTGATGTGGTTATTCTTGGGCCTGAAGGCTCAGGAGGTGCCCTGAGCTGGGCTGCTGCCCAAGGAGAAGGGATTTCTTTACCCAATCACTGCTGCTTTTCTGTGGCTTTAGTGCAGTGATGGGAGCCCCTCTGCTCTGGAGCCAGGCTGGGAGAGCTGGGGGTGCTCACCTGGAGAAGGGAAGGATCCAGGGAGAGCTCAGAGCTCCCCCAGGGCCTGAAGGGGCTCCAGGAGAGCTGGAGAGGGACTGGGGACAAGGCATGGAGGGACAGGAGCCAGGGAATGGCTGCCAGTGGCAGAGGGCAGGGCTGGATGGGATTTGGGCAGGAATTGTTCCCTGGCAGGGTGGGCAGGCCCTGGCACAGGTGCCCAGAGCAGCTGGGGCTGCCCCTGCATCCCTGGCAGTGCCCAAGGCCAGGCTGGGGACATTGGGGCTTAGAGCAGCCTGGGGCAGTGGGAGGTGTCCCTGCCATAGCAGGGTGGCACTGGATGGGATTTAATGGCTCTTCCAACCCAAACCAATCTGTGATTCCTTGAAATGTTTGCTCAGAAGCACAGTGGAGCATTTCTGGTCCATCCCCAGTTCTTGCTGCTGCTCTGTGCTCACAGGAGAATTCTGCACTGATTTCTGTACTGAGAATTCTGCACTGATTTCTCACACCTCTGAGTTTCTTCATCTCCTCTTCACCTTCCAGGTATGCTGATCTGATGCCACATGACTTAGCCAGAGCAGCACTGCAGTAAGTAAATGGAACACTGGAAGGGTTCAGAATTCTTGTGATATTGCTGAGGATATTTGAGGCTCTGGGCTTGGCTCTGAACAGCTTGGGTGCTTTATTTTTCCTGGCCTCCCTCCACAGCTGTAAGTGGCTTAAGCAGTGGAGTTTGTGTTGTTGTTGGGGTTTTCAGTAGTTTGTGTTGATGCAAAGAGATGGTGGTGGTGACAAATGTTAGTGAATTTGATTCCCAGCTGTAGCTTTCCAGACACAGGGATCAGAGCTGCTGCTGAGGTGTGCTCACATCTGGTGGGAAAAACAACCTGGGCAACACAGAGGAAATGAAGGGACAAGGAGGACACTGAGCTAATTCTGTAACCCTCCTGTCCCTTCTGTTCTGAGGGTCATTAGCAGTGGGTTTGTTTTGTTGAGAGACACAGGAGAAGAGAGAAGGCTTGGAGAAGCCTGGAGATGGCTGCTCCATCCCTGGCAGTGTCCCAGGCCAGGCTGGACGGGGCTTGGAGCCACCTGGGACAGTGGGAGGTGTCCCTGCCCATGGCAGGGGTGGCACTGCATGAGCTTTGGGGTCCCTTCCTGCCCAGAGCAGCTGGGATTTGATTATTCCAGAAGCCATTTTGTGGAAGGAGGGGTGTAAGGGCTGTAAAGCAGTTGTTTTAATGAAGTTCTGTGATGATTTATAGTGAAATTAGCACCACGATTGTTTGCAGCCCATAACTGGCTACACTTCCCACAGGCCCAAATTCACATGAGATTTCTTCTGAGGGTGGGGACAGAAGCTGTTGCTCTGTTGTTGTTCTCCAGCCAGGCTGGCAGGAAGAGGATGCTGGAGAGGTTACTTTTTATGTGCTGCAAATTCCCTTTGTTTTGATCCTTTCCTTAGGGGCCTGCTGACCCGGACCAGTGTCCCAAGGGATGTTGTTGATTACATTGTTTATGGCACGGTTATCCAGGAGGTGAAAACCAGCAATGTTGCCAGAGAGGTGAGTTCTGTGCTGCATTTCCCCAGGAGTCTGATTTCTGCAACTGCTCTGAAGAAGAGAAATCCTTGCTGAAAACGAAATCCCAGTATTATTGTTTCTTTATATACTTTATACATATATTTTATATACTGTCATACTCTTTGATTTGAGAGGATGAAGTAGTTGTGCAGCACTGTCTGGTAAATGAGTGCCTGGGACTATAAGCAAAATGATTCTGTGATTCTCTGCCTCCTGTTGAAATCTGCCACAGATTTCGTTTAGCACTGTGTTTATCAGATTTTCATGTCTCAATGCTGTGAAGCCTCTGCTTGACTCTTCCCTGCAAGAGGAAGTTTTGGGGAGGATTGCTGGTCCCTCAGCTCCTAAAAACCAGTTGAACACTGCCTTGCCCAATATCCTGGGAGGAGCAGAGTGTGCTGTGAGGGTTTGCTTTGTTGAGGGATTTATTTATTCAAGTTGCCTGCTCAGACGCAGCGTTTGCAGCATTTGAAGTGGAGCAGCTTTGCTGCCCTTTGTTCCAGCAGCCAGAAAACACAATTCCTGTATTATCCCCAGAGCAGCTGATCCTCTGGAGTCATGGGACAGGCAGCTTGATCTTTGCTAACCTGGAGCCTCTGCACCTGGATAAATCCATGGTGTGACCTGGGCTCCCTGTGCAGCCTCAGCCTCGGGAATGCAAGGCCTGGCTTTGGTCACCTGCCAGTCAGATGGGGCTGCAGGGTAATTTTAACTTGGGAACAAGTGTTGAACTTTCAGCCAGTTGGCCACATCCCAAGTAGGGAAGGTCTCTGGGAGCTGCTCAGATGAGTCACTGCTCTGCAGTTTGCTGCTCTCTGTGAAGCCACAGCGCCTTGTGCTGAGCGCTCTAAATCACCCCTTTCACATGTTGCCTTTGCTAATAAGGTGAAGCAAGCATGATGCTGAGTAGTTGGTGTGATTTTTTTAAAATGTGAGGGGTTTGATTAGTTTGTCCATCTATTAAAAAACCTGGAGGGGCAGTGACTGTTCTCAGTGTGGCTGAGAGACTCGGCAGCGGCCTCAGCTCCTGCTCCAGCGTCTGGGGAGGGGAAGAGCTGCTGCCATAAGTGACTGGATAAAAACTCCATGTCTTTGTCTTCAGCTCTACCTGGCCAGGTGTGCTGGGCAGGGGCAGCTCTGGGAGCAGAAGCTGTAGGTTTAACAGCCACTCTTGTTGTTGTAGGCTGCCTTGGGAGCAGGGTTCTCGGACAAAACTCCAGCCCACACCGTCACCATGGCCTGCATTTCCTCAAACCAGGCCATGACCACAGGTATGTGGGCTGGAAGACCAAGCTGGGGGGTTGAGAGGGAGCTTGGGAATTCTTTTACAGCCCTTATTCAACTTTCACTGCTTGTGAATGTAAAAAAAGAGCTGAAGAAATGCTGGAATGGAAGGAGAAAATGAGCCTGGAGAAAAGGAGGCTCAGGGGGGACCTTGTGGCTCTGTGCAATTCCCTGACAGGAGGGGACAGCCAGGCTCTGCTCCCAGGGAGCAGGGGCAGGATGAGAGGGAGCAGCCTCAGGCTGGGCCAGGAGAGGTGCAGGTTGGACAGCACCAGGAATTTCTCCATGGAAAGGGTGGTCAAGCCTTGGCAGGGGCTGCCCAGGGGATGGAGTCATCACCCCTGGAGGTGTCCAGGGAATTCCTGGACATGGCAGTCAGTGCTCTGGGCTGGTGACAAAGTGGAGATCAGTCACAGGTTGGGCTTGATGGTCTGGGAGGGCTTTCCCAACCTCAGGAATTCTGGGGAAATTTTCCAACCAACAAAATAAAACATCAACTGAGTGTCTGCTGTAGGCCTGCAGCAGCATCTCTGCCCAGTGTCCGTGTTTATATGGGAGGTGAAGACTGACCACAGTGAGAAAATTGCTCCTTTTAGGCTCCTTTTATCTTTGCCTTAGCCTAAACAGGGCTAAAAAATGGAGACACAGCTCAAACTGCCAGGCCTGTCCTTCCCTCCCTTCTCTATGACAAGTGGGAGCCAAGTGACAGGAGCTCACGTTGTGTAACCACGGCCAAGGGCTGCAGGTGATGCCTGAAGTTTAAGCTTTCATCTTTTCCAGACTCTGTACTGCCTCTGTGACTCTGAACTTCATCTAAAGTGTTAGCAAGTTCTCCTGACAGTTCAGTCAGACAAAACAGTCCTTTTCAACCCCAGAACCAAGGACACCATTACAGCTTTGGGCCCAAAAAGGTTAAACAGCAGCAAATCGAGGAGAGCAACCTGAGTGGATAGGACTTCATTAACTGAGGCTCTAATTGGACAATTAACCCAAATAGAGAGATGGACCAAAACTTTTAAAAGTGTGAAAAGGTGTGATCTTGTGCCCATCCTGGGTGTAGCCACAGCCAGGCTCTTGTACTCCCCAAGCTGTATCCTTTGAAGGCCTTTGACTGAATCCCCACTTCATTCCTGTAGCTCTGCCCAGCCTGTCTTTAGGCAGCCTGTGAGGCAGGCAGGGGCAGGCAGGCTCTGTGGGGTCCCAGCCCTGGCTGTGCCTCTCCTTGCAGGCGTGGGGATGATTGCAGCCGGGCAGTGTGACGTGGTGGTGGCCGGCGGCGTGGAGCTCATGTCCGACGTCCCCATCCGCCACAGCAGGAAGATGAGGAAGACGATGCTGACCCTGAACAGAGCCAAGACCCTGGGCCAGAAGCTCTCCCTCATTTCCAAAATTCGCCCTGACTACTTTGCTCCCGAGGTATTTTTGGTTTTCGGGTATTTAGGAGGTGTGAACTGGTCTTTTTTTTTCATTTTTTGGCCTCGATGGAGAGGGTTTAAGGTGGGTGAGGTGGCTCCTGGGTTTCACTATGATTGATTTGTGTCCTCTGCTTTGGGTTAAAACACTGATTAATGCATCTCACAGCATTTGGGCCTCTTCTTTTTCTTCCCACATGTTCATCTTCAGTAAACCCAACTTAGTGCAAAACCTCCTTCTGCAACTCCTGGACAAACTGTGCTGCAGGTGACAAAGCTGGGTTTTTTCCCATAAATATAAAGGTTATTCTGAAGTGTCAGAGGAATTTTACTAGATAATAGAAATAACCCTCTTGGTGTTAGACAGGAATGTCCTCATTATATGAATTTGATTAATCCATCTTAAATATGCCTTTTGATTTCTGTTCCTGGCCAAATCCTGCCGGGGGCTGGATGTGTTCAGCTCCCTTGGGAACATCCATAGAGCCATGTCAGGAGCAGAGTGAGCCACTGCTCTGTCCTGGGGGTCATTGTGGTGAGGATGGAAGGGGCAGCACTTCCCTCCTTCCCACCCCCAGCTCTTCACAAGGAAACTGCATCCCTGTCATTCCCTTTGGTGTGAGTGCAGCGAGGCCCAGGTTAAGGCTGGCAGAGCTGACATGTTACAATTTTGTGTTAGAGATAGTAATGAGACAAGATAAATTTTTGTTAAAGTAGTGAGAGAAAGTTTTGGTTTATTTTTAAATATACAGGATTTAATAAAGGTATTGTGCTTATTTTTGATTAGCAGCTAGTTATTTTGTTTGATTGGTTAGTTTAATAGAGGTGTTTATGTGCTGGTTAGTGGTTTTTTTAGATATTGTTTGTATATTTTTTTTAATGAATCTGGATAGTTCATATAGATGCTGTCAGCAGTTAAAGTATTAGAATTTTTTCTCAGGAGAACAAGTTGTTTTTCACCATTACAAAATTCCATTCTGAGGAAAAGCTAGCAAGTTTTCTTACAAGTACAGTTACTGAAGTTGAAGTCTAATCTGTGAGGCCTTACAGGCCTGCTGTTCAGCTGACACACTGACATCCCAAATCCACAGAAGACACTAAAAATTTCAGACTTGAATGCCTGCAGGGATTTCCTGAGTGCTGCTGGAAGAACTAAACCTGAGCCAAAATCACTTCTGGGCTCTGCTTTTGGATGAGGAGGTGGCTGACAAGGAGTTTGAGGTCCCCGGGTGTTTGAGCTGAACCCAGAGGGTCTGGTCACCCTTTGTCATGGATTCCCTGTTAAATGCACAGGCAGCTGCTCTCCACACAGTTCCATAACCCCTGGAGTAAGCAGCAGCCTGGACCTATTTTTTTGTCCCAGATCTCTCCAAGGGATGGTTTCTCTGCCACATTTGTCCGCGCCTGTTGCGGTTGCCGCGTGTTAACTCCGAGCTGACAACGGGCAGCGCCTCCGTGCCGTGGGGCTCAGCTCTGCGTGCTCCCAGGAGGGTTTGTTTCTTAACCTGTGCTGCCTTTCCCTCCCTGGCTGCAGCTGCCAGCTGTGGCAGAGTTCTCCACCAGCGAGACCATGGGGCACTCTGCCGACCGCCTGGCCGCCGCCTTCGGCATCTCCCGCCTGGAGCAGGACGAGTACGCCCTGCGCTCCCACTCGCTGGCCAAGAGAGCCCAGGACGAGGGGCTGCTGCAGGACGTGGTGCCCTTCAAAGTGCCAGGTGACAGTGCCCCTGTGCCACAGCCAGCCCTACTCCCTGCTGGGGGCAGCTGCAGGGCACTGCTGGCTGTCTTGGGTGGGTTTTACCAGGATCTGTTTGTCCCTGGAAAACTGCTGGCGTGGGGATGTGTTTGGAGATGGGATGGCTGCGTGTGTAAACACGGAGCCATGGAATGGTTTGGGTGGGTTAAAGATCACCCAGTTCCAGCCCTGGTGCCTTCCACTGTCCCAGGGTGCTCCATCCAGCCTGGCCTTGGAAACTTCCAGGGTTCCAGGGGCAGCCACAGCTTCTCTGGGAATTCCATTCCATCCCAGCCCCTCCCCACCCTCACAGGGAAGAGTTCCTTCCCAACATCCCATCCATCCCTGCCCTCTGTCATATCTTTACATATCTAAATCTGTTCCTGCCAACCCCACATCTGTGCTCATGAGGTGACAGAGCAAGGAAAATCAGGACAGTTGGACATGGAATCCCCCTGCTCTCCCACCAGGCACGAGAAAACCACCTTTATACCCCAGAATATCAACAACAAACACAAGCCCAGTAAAATCCCACTCTGGTAACTCAGGTGCTGGGTGGGAAAAGCTGGAATGTGGCAGGTTGCAGTTCCCCAGGCTGCATCTATATGAACTTCTCCTCTCTGGGAGGTGAAACAGTCTGGGGAGAACCTTGAAGCTGCCCTTTGCCTGTGCTGGTGTCCCCTTCACCCCCAGAGCCAGGGTTCACACTGCTGCAATACCTGTTCATTTGGGAACTCTCACTGCTGTCCTGGGGAATTTTCCCTTGCAGGTCCATGGTTCCATGTGGTCTTTATTATGCAATTGGTATTTAGCAGGCTTGTTTAGCTGTTAAATTAGATGCTGATGGATATATTTGGGTTTTCCCAGTGCTCTTTATTCCTGAAGCTCAGAATGTAAATGTAAACTGATTTAAGGTCAGTTCTCCATTTAGGCTTTTTAACCTAAATTTAAGTTATTTTCTCAACTGGCTTTCCCATGTGGTAATTTTTTCTTCCAGTGAGCAGATGGCAGCACTTTGTTTTTGCTGTCTTCTGAGGAAAAGTGAGGTAGCTTCAATTTTTAAGTGCTGTTTTTAGCCACGTTAAGTCTCCTGATGCCACAAACAGATTTTCCTTTTTTTCCCCCCTCACGCTCACCCTGAATCCCACAATTTTGTGGGTTTTTTTTTTCCCTCTGGAGTCCTGATGTTGAAATCTTTGTGTGTTGCTGGTTTTTGTAGTTTAAATGTACTTTTTTCTTTCACCAGGCAAGGACACAGTTACCAAAGATAACGGGATCCGGCCGTCCTCCCTGGAGCAGATGGGAAAACTGAAGCCAGCGTTTGTCAAGCCCTATGGAACAGTCACAGCAGCCAACTCCTCCTTCCTGGTAATTCCTGCTCCCAGCACTGTCAGCCAGAGGGGACAACTCTGCCTCTCTTAGCTGGTATCAGCTGGGAATGAACATTTTAATATTTACTGTTTCTGGATTTTCCAGGTGTAACTTGGAACTCTGTTGTAATCTGGTGAATTTGGGTTGTTTCATCTCAAAATCCGTAACAAAACCCCTGAAGCTTTGGGATGTCTGACCTGTTTGGTTCTCTGTAGCTGCTTCATGAGGGCCAATCCTTCAAAGGCCCACGGAGAGATTCTGTCCCAGGATGGGACTGGGCACATTGTACAACTGAAGTCAGCAGGTTTAATCTGAACTTCACAGAATAATGGAATGATTTGGGTTGGGAAGAACCTTAAATCTCATCCCCCTGCCATGGGCAGGGATGCCTTCAATTGTCCCAGGTTGCTCCAAGCCCCAACCTGGCCTTGGACACTTCCAGAGTTCCTGGGGCAGCCACAGCTCTGCTGGGACAGGACACAGGGAATGGTTTCCCGCTGCCATATGGGATACTGGGAAGGAATTCCTCCCTGGGAGAGTGGGAGCCTCCCTGGCACAGAGTGCCCAGAGCAGCTGTGGCTGCTGATCCCCTGAGGCTGGATTGGATGTGGCTTGTGATGCCTGGAAATAGAACACAAACTTTTCCAGACAACATGACAGGATAAAAGCAAACCTTTCCTTGAAAGCCTTCAGGTCCAGCATATGGCAAAAATCCATATCCTGAATTAGATTTGTACCCTTTAATACAAGATCTGGCAGTTGGACTATCCAGCCAGTATTGTCCAGTTAGAGGAGCAGTTGGATAAGTAATTCCCCTCTGGCTTGTGCCTCCTGGGAGCTCTCCTCCCCACCTCCCACCTTTATCACATCTGTGATTACATGGTGCAAAATAAAAAGTCCTTGCAGAAGTAACAGGGAAGACAAACCAGTGTTTTAGGGATGCATCAATAAGAGATTGTTCACTGCAGGAAAGCAAGCTGGAAAAGTACTGGAAGTTTTACTTAAGCATTTAACAGCCTACAAAGCTACAAATGCATGAAAATACATAAAAGCTAAAAGCTTTGAGCACTTGGAGCAACCTGGGGTAGTGGGAGCTGTCCCTGCCCATGGCAGGGGGGTGGGATAGGATGTGATTTAAGGTCCCTTCCAACCCAAACCATGCCATGATTTGATGTGCCAAACCCACAGTGCTAATTTTGGTCACATGGTGAGCCTGTAGCTTGTGTCCTCCCAGAATTATTCTCTTTTGGGATGGAAGTGGGAGAACAGCTGAGTGTTTGGGATAACCAACTTGTCCCAGGCCTAGCAGGGCTTTTGGGCACCTCTGTGCAGGGTGAAACCAGGGGGAGTTGTGCCTGTGGGCAGTAAGGAAGTGCTTCAGCAGTGTGCATGCTGGCCTCACCAGAGATCATCCATCTCTCAATCCAGCAGCCTTGTTCTTTGCCCCCTGTCACTGTGGGGTGTCCTGGAGGCTCTGGTGCTGTTCAGGTGCTCTCTTTCTGAGGGCTGTGGGGCTGGTTGTGTGCAGGGTGTGCAGCTCCTTCAGCCCTCACCTGGCTTCTCCCTGCCCGTTCCAGACCGACGGAGCATCAGCAATCCTGATCATGTCTGAGGAGAAGGCCCTGGCCATGGGATACAAACCAAAGGCCTACCTAAGGTAGGAGGGGCTGCTCCAGTGGCCTCTGCTCCCTCTTCCTCCTCCTGACGCTGGCACTGACAGCCCTTTTCCTGCAGGGACTTCGTGTACGTGTCCCAGGATCCCAAGGACCAGCTGCTCCTGGGGTAGGTGGAGATGGAGAGCGTCCCCCCACAGTCCTTGTCTTGCCATGGTGTGTTTTGGGCAGTGCCTCAGGAGATGGTGCATCTCTCCAGGCCTTCACGAGGTGGGAGAGCAGTGGTGGCAGGAGCCCCCTCAGCTGTGGTTCTGGGGGCTGTGCCTCCCCTGGAGAGGGATGGGCAGAGCTGGGCTGAGAGCCCAGAGAGAAGGATGTGACTCTGGAGAAAGGGGAATGGAGCTGGCAGGAAACAGGGATGAGACTTGTGTGTCCTCCCTCCTTCAGCCCCACCTATGCCACGCCCAAAGTGCTGGAGAAGGCCGGGCTCGCCCTGAGTGACATCGACGTGTTTGAGTTCCACGAGGCTTTTGCTGTAAGTTCCCCAAATCTGGCCTGGCTCCCTGTAGCCATCTGCTTTGGCTTGTTGCCAATGTCACCCTCTCCTCCCTTGCAGGGGCAGATCCTGGCTAACCTGAAAGCCATGGATTCAGATTGGTTTGCACAGAACTACATGGGAAGGAAGTCAAAGGTGAGGCACAGTCAGGGCATTTTCCTCCTTGTCCTGCCCCTCCAGGCTCTTGACTCCTCTCCAGCTCTCCTGGAGCCCTTTTAGGCACTGGAAGGGCCTTTGAGGTCTCTTTGGAGCCTTTTCCAGGTGAGCACCCCCGGCTCTCCCAGCCTGGCTCCAGAGCAGAGGGGCTGCAGCCCTGGAGCAGCTCCGTGGTCTCCTCTGGACCCACTTTTCTCTCCAGTTCTGTTAAACTTTGGGGTTACTGGGCTCCCTCCTGGCAGCTGCTGGTGCTGCACAGCCAGGCTCTGGCTCTGTCCTGTGAGGAGCAGTGATGCTCCTTGAGCTTGGGTTAACAAATCCCAATCTATGTGTTTCCTTTGGGAAGGGAAGTTTCTTTGGGAAGGGAAGTTTCTTTGGGAAGTTTCTTTGGGAAGGGAAGTTTCTTTGGGATGCTATTCCCGTTGTCGGCAGGAGGTGGAGATCCAGAGCCACAATCCTTGTGGAGGAGGGTTTTAAGAGCAGTGTCAGGGGCTCAGTCCTTGGACAGTGCAGGGCTTCCCTGAGGGGCTGCAGGTGCAGCAGAAGCTCCTTTGGGCTGATTTTTTCTCCTCATCAGCCACCTGGATGTGCCATCCCGAGGTGCTGCAGGCTCGGTGTTGGGATTAGGTGGGATGACCATCCCAGGTCACCATCCAGCCAGGTGACAAGGGCTGTGTCCCTCAGCACGTCCCTCTGTGTCCCTGCAGGTCGGAGCACCTCCCCTGGACAAGTTCAACACCTGGGGGGGCTCCCTGTCCCTGGGACACCCCTTTGGGGCCACTGGCTGCCGCCTGGTCATCACTGCTGCCCACAGGCTGAAGAAGGAGGGGGGCCAGTATGGCCTGGTGGCGGCCTGTGCTGCAGGAGGGCAGGTAAGGGTGCTGTGCTCCAGCCTGTTCCCTTGGGAGAGGGCAGGAATGGCAGGGCTGATCCTGCTGGGACTCTGCAGTCCTGGCTGCTTACCCCAGCTCTGGGTGTTCAGAGTCCCCTCTGGCAGCCTCCCATCACCACTCACAGTCCTGGCCCTGATCCCTGGCAGCACAGCCCGACCCCCCTGGCTGTCCCCTCCTGGCAGGAGCTGTGCAGAGCCACAAGGTCCCCCCTGAGCCTCCTTTTCTCCAGGCTGAGCCCCTTTGCAGCTCCCTCAGGCCCTGCTGGGGCTCCAGCCCCTTCCCAGCTCCGTTCCCTGCCCTGGACACGCTGCAGCCCCTCCAGGGCTCTCCTGCCAGGAGGGGCCCAGAGCTGCCTCTGGCACTGGAGGTGTCCCAGCAGTGCCAGCACAGGGGACAGGCACTGCCCTGGCCCTGCTGCCACCCCAGAGCTGGCACAGCCCAGGGGCCAGTGGCCTCTTGCCCAGCTGGGCACACCTGGACTTGTGTCCCTCTGCTGTGGCTCATGTTCTTGCTGCTGTGCCTGGGAGCCTGGGTCTTTGTCTGTAATTAGTCTCATCTCTGTTAATGAGCCGTTCCTGTGATGCTTTTTCTCTCTCTCTGTTCCCAGGGACACGCAATGATTGTGGAGCTTTACCCCCAGTAACCTCCATCCTGTGCCTGGCGATGCCATTTCAATGCACTAATAAATCCTACACCCAATCCTTCTTGGAGAGGGGATTTGTGGCCTTTGTCAATCCCTTTTAGCTACTCAGCCAGTAATTTTTATCTAATGAGCACGCTCCATTCCACTTCCAGGAGAGGAACAGTTAATGTGCCTATGAGTCTCTGCAGGCTCCTTGTAACTGTCTGATCCCTCAGACTTCAGAATTTCTTCCACTGGGGAAAAAAAAATTATTCCAAAACTCTGTGTAGAGAATTAAGTTTGGAGATGAGGAGAAGGAGGAGCAGTGGAGGTGGGTGGGCTGAGAGGGGAGGTAATGCTGTTGGGAGGAGCAGTTCTTTGGGGCAGCACGTTCAGTGCCAGGGGCTGGGCTGGGCTCTGTGGGGGCCGTTTGCTCCATGATGTCCAAATGCTGTTGGAATGAGCAAATTCCATCTGATGAATGAATGAATGTAGCTGATGGAACTGCAATAAATCAGTACAAAACCCAGTTCTGGCTGTTTTCTTTCCCTCCCTTCACCTGAAATGCTTTGGGGATTGTTCCTGTGGTGGTGGCTGTTAGCTGGCACCAGGTGTTGGCTCTGAAATCATGGAATCACAGTGGGTGTGAGTGGGCAGGGGCTTTTAAAGGTCACCTAATCCACTCCTGCCATGGCAGGGACACCTCCCACTGCCCCAGCTGCTCCAGCCCCAGGGTCCAGCCTGGCCTTGGGCACTGCCAGGGATGCAGGGGCAGCCCCAGCTGCTCTGGGCACCTGTGCCAGGGCCTGCCCACCCTGCCAGGGAACAATTCCTGCCCAAATCCCATCCAGCCCTGCCCTCTGCCACTGGCAGCCATTCCCTGGCTCCTGTCCCTCCATGCCTTGTCCCCAGTCCCTCTCCAGCTCTCCTGGAGCCCCTTCAGGCCCTGGAAGGGCTCTGAGGTGTTGCAAGTCTGCAGGGCTGTCTTTCTTCCAAGCAAGGTTCTTTTGTTTAATATTCTCATTATTTTCTTCACTTGTTCCTCATAGCTTCGTGATGCTGAGGGTGGCTGCTGTTACCTGCCAGGGAAGAAGAGTTTCTCCTAAAGCACCTCCCAAATGCCTTTGAGTCCTTTTTATGACAGAAGCAGTTTCTGCCACCCACCAGCTGCTGCCCGGGCCTGCTCTGGAGGCTCGGCTGAGATAAGGGATGGGTGCAGCACCCGGGCTTGTCCTGTTTATTCTTCACTGGCAATCTTGTGCCAGAGCACTGCTGCAGGGGAGAGGGTAACTGCCAGGGCCAGAGAAGGGCCGTGATTAGGATCAGAATCGTTTAGGGTGGAAAAGAAAACGGGGATCATCATCAACTCCAGCCACTCCCCCACTGCTGCCAAGGCTGCTCTGACCCCTGTCTGCAAGTGCCACATCCACGCAGCTGTTAAATCCCTCCCGGGAGGGGCAGGTGTGATTTGGGGGTTTAACCCCCTCCGGACAGGTGTGATTTGGGGGTTTAACCCACCCTGTGCAGGGGTGATTTGGGGGTTTAACCCACCCTGTGCAGGGGTGATTTGGGGTTTAACCCACCCCGGACAGGTGTGATTTGGGGGTTTAACCCCCTCCGGACAGGTGTGATTTGGGGGTTTAACCCACCCCAGGCAGGTGTGATTTGGGGGTTTAACCCACCCCGGACAGGTGTGATTTGGGGGTTTAACCCCCCCCGGACAGGTGTGATTTGGGGGTTTAACCCACCCCAGGCAGGTGTGATTTGGGGGTTTAACCCACCCCGTGCAGGGGTGATTTGGGGGTTTAACCCACCCTGTGCAGGGGTGATTTGGGGTTTAACCCACCCCGGACAGGTGTGATTTGGGGGTTTAACCCCCTCCGGACAGGTGTGATTTGGGGGTTTAACCCACCCCAGGCAGGTGTGATTTGGGGGTTTAACCCACCCCGGACAGGTGTGATTTGGGGTTTAACCCACCCCGGACAGGTGTGATTTGGGGGTTTAACCCACCCTGTGCAGGTGTGATTTGGGGGTTTAACCCACCCTGGGCTGGGCAGAGAAGCGCCCCGGGGAGCTGCAGGCGGGGGCTGATCCGCACACGCTCGCTCGGGCAGGGCTGCAGCCCGTCGGATGTGACTCATCCTGGAGGCTCATTCCGCTCCTCCCCTGCTCTGCCCGTGGCTCTCCTGTGTCACCTCCGCCTCTGGGACCCTCGCTGCCACCGGCACCGTCGTGGCTGAAGCGCTCTGGTGCGTCCCTTGGGAGGTGCTGGGGTAGCGGGGCGGGCTGGTGGCAGCGACCCGGGAGGGCTGGGGGAGCTCGGCAGAGCCTCTGCGCGGCTCCCGGCATGGATGGAGCGCGCTCGAACCCCGCCCGGCCCCGTGCCTCGGCTCCCCGGGATGCCCGGGGGTCCCTTGTGCCCGCCAGGGCCGTTTTTGGGGCGCGCTCGGGGCTGTGCCCGCGCAGCCAGCGCCCGGGCAAAGTTCCTTTGGCTTTCCGGGCGCTGGGCACGGACCCGGAGCGAGGTAAGAGGACCGGGGGATAAGAAGGAAGGGGCCAGGGGTCCCGGCTGGGCGGGGGAGCCGGGCGGTGCCGGTGTCGCAGGGGCTGGTGTCACCGGCGTGCCCCGGGAGCATCCCCTTGTGCTTGGGGGGGACACGGGGTGGGTGGCACCGCGGAACCACCGAGTGTGAGCCCCCAGGAGCGGCCGTGGGACGGTGGGGTGCCAGGGTGGGGGGCTGGGGGTTGTGTGGCAGGCAGGACACGGTGGGGCTGGTCCGGGGGAACCCCTCGCTGACGGAGCCCCGTTTGCAGGGAGCCAGAACTGCCCCCGTGCCCCGGCCCCACATGGACCTCCCGGCGCAGGATGGGGCTGAGGCACCCCTGAAGGGGAGCCCCGAGGCTGAGGTGAGAGTGGGCAGGTGCCGGGGACCCCCCGACAACTGCAGTGGGGTCCCAGAGACCCCCAGTAGCGGGGGAGGGGGCACATCCATGGATGGGGATGTGAGAGCCCCCACAGGTGGAGGTTTGGGGACCCCCATGGGCAGAGAATGGGGGACCCCCTCGAATGAAGGGGTATGCAGGGTGGGAGACCCCACGGGCAGGTGTTTGGGTATCCGGGTGGGCGGAGGATGTGAAACCCGACCGGGGGAGGTTTGGGGACCCCCATGGGTGGGGATTTAAGGGACCCCCATGGGCAGGGGATGGGGGGATCCCCACAGGTGAAGGATGGGGGATTCCTACCGTTATTTATGGGTGGAGGCCGGGGGGTTGGATTTGGGGACCCCCATGGGCCGGCGACGGGGACGAGGGCTCGGCCACCAGCCCCCAGCGCAGGGAAGCGAGCGAGAGGGGCTGCGCTCGGCCTGGGGCGGGGACACTGCGGCACACAAGGGTCCCGCTCGGCCGTGCGGGACAGCCGGCTCCCCCTCTCCTCCCGCGCAGGGCCCCGAGGGGCCGCAGCGCCCGGCGGGGCGGTGGTCGGGGGCCGAGGTGGGCTCGTGGCTGGCGGCGCACGGCGGCGGCCGGGGGCTGGCGGAGCTGGCTCGGGAGCACGGCCTGACGGGCCGAGCGCTGCTGCGCCTGACCGAGGGCTCCCTGCGCCGCATCGGGGTCACCCCCCGGCNAATATAATATAATATAATATAATATAATATAATATAATATAATATAATATAATATAATATAATATAATATAATATAATATAATATAATATAATATAATATAATATAATATAATATAATATAATATAATATAATATAATATAATATAATATAATATAATATAATATAATATAATATAATATAATATAATATAATATAATATAATATAATATAATATAATATAATATAATATAATATAATATAATATAATATAATATAATATAATATAATATAATATAATATAATATAATATAATATAATATAATATAATATAATATAATATAATATAATATAATATAATATAATATAATATAATATAATATAATATAATATAATATAATATAATATAATATAATATAATATAATATAATATAATATAATATAATATAATATAATATAATATAATATAATATAATATAATATAATATAATATAATATAATATAATATCTACACTATGCTAGACTATACTATACTATAATATAATGTAATCTATATATTTATAAATATATATAAGAAATATAATTTATTAAATAGATGTTAAATTATATTTATATAACAAATGCAACATATTTACAACATAACAAGATATATTTCATTAAGCATATTAAGCGTGTTAGTGAGCTCTCTTCACAGACTAGGTAGACAAAGCAATTCCTTTTCCAGCTTGGTACCAAGGATAATTGCTACACGTTTCAGGCCCAAAAGCACAAACAACGGTGGACTGAAGAGAGAAAACAAGAAGGATGGGACTTCACAATCCGAAGCAATGACTGCACAATTGACCCTGATATGCAGATGGAGGAAAACTGATAAAAATGTGAGACCTCCAGATAATGGCCCATTCCGTGACCATTTGTGTCCATCCTGGGTGCAGCCCTGGCCGCTCTCTGGTGCTGCCCACGCTGTGTTTCGGAAGGGCTAATGGGGATAAAGCCACAGTCCCAGCGCTGGCTGCGTGGCCCTGTGCTATCTGTAACAACTCTTCTTGAGCTGCTTTTTCACTGCTGCAGTCAAATGCATCTCCGTGGCCATTAGACATATCCCACCATTCCTTTTTGTGTCCTGGGAATTCTTTGGCTCGGTTCGACCTCTGACCTCATCTAGGGTACGTGCCACAGTGCAGACATGATTTTGTGAGTTTTGTATTTTATTTCTTCACGAGGCCCCCTGCTCTGTGGTTTGACAGTTTTTGGTAGCTGGAGGGGCAGCGGTGGATTCCTCCTTGCTCTCTCTGTGTTATTTGCCCGGTTCTTTTCAATGTTATCTTAGCCTACACACGTTTTAGACATTTTTACAAGTGCTTTCGATCAATATTATCTCACTATTGTCAGTCAGTTACAGAAATAAAGGCATTAGTTATTACTTCTCAACTACAATTACTTCTGCAAAAGTTAAAGTTGTAATATGCAGGACACAGTGTCTATTTTAATATTTTGTGACAGCCTAAACTATCGTATATTTATCACACTAAAATATATAATCTACAGTGGGATTACTGTATTAACTATAAAAGGCTGACAAATTATAGCAAATACAATAATAATAAAAATAAAATAAAAATAATAATATAAATAGTATAAATAAAATCAATATATAAAAAATAAATGTATAATGTACAATAATATATAAAAAAATTTATATATTTAAATCAACAAAATAAATAANATATATTGGATATTAGATATTAGATATTATGTTATATGTTATATATGTTGTATAATATACAATGTTATAGATATTATTGATTATATTCATTATTTAAGTATGTATTATTTATTTAGTACTGTTCTTTATTATATTTCTGTAGAACATCTGTTTATTATATATATTTCTATCAGTGCCACCTTCCCCGCTCTGCCCAGAGTGAAGGCGATGTCCCCGTGGATGTCCTGGAGCCTGTGGGAGCAGAGGACAGAGCAGCTGGCACTGACCAGCACGTGCAGGAATTGTGCTGGAGGAGCCCCGAGATCACTGTGACACCCCCAAAAAATCCAGAGCCTGCGCGGGGCAGGAGCTGACAGCAGAACCTTAGAAGCAAAATTTGATGCACGAGGGTGGGCAGTTACCCCAGGCAGGCAGAAAGCGGTGCTAGAACTGACCTCGTGTGAGACAGGGGATCCCAAACACAAAAGCACTCACCGCAGTTCTGAAAAACTTTTGAAACTTTCGCAAAAATCTCTAATTGGGTCGTAAATGTCTCAGACTGTGCAATCTGGAATCCAACAAAGCGTAGTTTGTTGAAGAAACAGCCCTAACAAGGCTAACAAAATAATGCTGGGAGCCGTAAATCTGGAAATGTTGCAGGTAAACACTGGCAGATTGATTTTACTGGAAGAGGGGTGTAAATTCCTCCTGGTTCTGGTGGCCAGAACCCGTCCCTCATCACAGCAGCCAGGTCAGGGAAGTGACTGCGGAACTGTGGAATCAAATAACACCTGGACTGGGAATTTCATCCGGCAGAGATTCCCACGTCATTGCAGCCTGGGAACAGCTTGGGATCTTCACATCCTTACAGGCTAGAGGCAAAGAGGAGCGAGTGAATGATGTGATCAAATTCCAGCTGGGTAAAATACCTCAGGAGACCTCCCTGGCCTGGCTGCAAGCCTTTCCTGCTGCTCCACTTCACAGCAGAATTCAGCCGTGGGGCAGCAGCAAAATCTGCCCCGGGAGCTGCTCCGGGATGCACCCTGGCAGGAAACACACATGTTAAACGGAGAGGTCGATTGGAGCAATTCCCTGTAGTGGTTTAGATTTGTTAATTTGAGTTTTTTTGGTTATTGTATTAAATAATGCGGTGGGTTTAGTGCTGGTTAAAATGATTAGTGTATTTCTTTATTTTTTTATTGTGAGATACGGATTAGGAGGAGGGTAAAATAGGTTTAAACTTAAAATGTATGAAGAAATTTTATTAACAGTATTAAAAGAATAAGAAGAATTAGAATAAATTTTTTAGAATTTTTTTTCCCTTTCAGCTTTTAAATAGTTTAATAGGTTATTAATTCACAAAGCTAACTATTAGCTTTTTGCCAGACACAGAAAAAGCTCTTGGGAAGAAGTTGAGAGCTTGTCACAAGCTGTTGTCCAACACCAAACTGCACTAGACCCTCGTTCGATCAAGTGTCTGTGGATGTCCAGGAAATCTGGAAACAAACCCAAATCTTACGATGCACAGCTCAGAACTTTTGAAAAGTTTTGATCCTCCTGAGGATTTGAAGAAATATGAAGAAACTCCTTCATGGGCACCCAGCTGGTCTTGGCAAATCATCTGTTTATAATTGACTCCATGATAATTGCTGTATGGTTTTAGCCGGCGTCAGGACTCGGCGTTGCAGCTGTTTTAACGCCTTACGCTCTGAAAGGAAATATAAATCTTAAAGAGATTGCTCCCCACGAGGAAGTTCAGTTCCTCTCAAGAAAAACGGGGCCTTGATAAGGGCAGGAGGACGGCACAGCCTCGGAGAAACAGATAAAGGGTGTAACTCAGGCAAACAGAAGCCATGCAGAATGCGAGCAGATCTCAGCTCCGCGGGGCTGACAAAGCTCAAGTAATGCAAAGCAAGGGCTTTGCCCTTCCTCAAAAGCAGGGGTCGAGGAACATACCCCTAAAAAAACCCCCGGGCACTGAAGACAGACCCCAAAGAGCCACATTCGGACTTCTGGGAAGGGGTGCGACCATGCGAAATGGAGTCAAATAGGGGAGTGAGGCGGTGGCGGAGCAAAGGGGTGGCTCAGCAGAGAGAAGTCTCCGGCACTCACACCCTGCAGGGCTGGGCCAGCCTTGAGCAGAGCTCTGCACCCAAGTGCTGGCTCAGAGCCACGCTCTAGGAACACTCAAACGCCGAGGGCAGGAGCAAGGATGAGAGAGAGGCTTCTCATGGGATTTCCAAAGAGGTTCACTCTCTTGAAAGTTCTCCCACAATAGAGCCCAGATCTCAGATTACAGACACTGCTGTCTGGGGTCGGGGCAACGGGAGGGGATGAATGAGCCTATGAGGGAAACTCAGGGGAGGAGAACAAGCTGGGGTTTACAAAGTGTAAACCAATAAAGGATCACAGTGGGAGGGAAAAGGTTACATAAACCAATGAGGGACTGAATAACGGGATGGGCAGGGAATATTGGGGAACAAGGGGCAGTTTCCAGAGTGGATTGGCATCTGGCATAGGAGGCTACACCTGGGACTAAACTATTAACATAACGGGGGGCGTTTACAACTTTACAATATAAAAAGTAATTGAATCAAATATAGTAACCAAAACCCATGCTGCAACAGTGGGGACAGCTAATGAATACGCAATCTGCGTGTGGGATAAAAGCTCTGTTCATCCAACACTTGATCAGAGGAAGCATCCCCCAATTGACCAGCGCTGCAATAAAGAATGGCTGCTTTCCAATGCTCAAAACTGGGTTAGAAAGTTTCTCTCCAGCCGATTTCAGTATCAGCCTGGTGTGTTNCTAACCAGCTTATCAGCAGCCTGCGCCTGCGCAGCTGTCTCTGGTGGTCGTCCTGGACCTTGGGGGTCCTAAAGGGATGAAGTAAGAATGGTCTTCTTCGGGCTGACTTTTCGACCTCGCTGCTTTGCACATGCGCCTTGATTCCTTGGTCACGGTTCAAGCCAGGGGTCAGGATCCATCTGTTCTCAAAACAGAAGGAGCTCCATTTTTTACACCCTGTATCCTGTTTTTCATATACATTCTTCCTCCTTATCAGGCCTCTTCTTGCTCTCTGGCATGTAGTCTCTTCCTTTCCCACAGGCCAGGATACGGTATATTCTCACGTAACCTAAGGATGTGGCTCTAAGCAATATCCATTATTTTATATGCCTATTACTATTCAATACCTTCTAATTCACTATGATTAACGTCTTCTAATTCTAGCCTCATGTTTCACTTGTGCTGATAACAAACTGCTCTCTCTCCAGGGCATGCACTGCACCAAGAGATTCTCTCCAGTTGTCCACTTTCCTTTGTTTTCAAAAGGTCTTTGTGGGATCTGGCAAGCCCAAGGATGGAGCCCTCAATAGCATTTCCTTAAATTGTTTGAAAGTAGCCCAGGTATCATCAGTCCCTCTAAGAAAATCTGTATGGGCAGTCTTAAAAGCCCACACAGAGGTGGGACCAATAATCAAAATCCCTGACCCGCTCCCTGAGCATTCTGAGAAAGGCACCCAATTCCCTTGCAGTTCACGGCACACGCTTACTCTCCTTTGACCTGAGAGAATTTCAAAACCCAGGAAGGTCACAGTCATTCTCATCACTTCCGTCTTCTCCCTCAATAGCCTGCAACTTAATAACTTATTTAATCTTAAAAAGTTTCACAATTCAGCGGCTCCCAGTGCTGTTCTTTAGTTTCAGTGCCCAGCAGGACATCATCAGCATATTGCAGCAGAGCCCCTCGCGGATTAAAGGGCTTCTGTTCTTATTCCTTTGCCAGTGGATTCCCAAAGCCTGCGGGGCTGATTTTTTATATCCTTGTGGCAGCGCAGTCCTGTCTGTGGATGTTTCCACTCTAATGCAAACAGTTCCTGGCTGTCATGGCTTAGAGGTGTGCAGAGAAAAGTGTCCTTTGAACCTATTTCAGTGAAACATTCACAATTTTCTTTAAGGCTGAGTGTGTATGGGTTAACTACTAAGCTATATTGTCCATTGCTCTTAAGTCTTTTAATTTGACTGCCCTCTTCCTGAAAATTCATACCTGCACCCAGTTTTTCCAGCAAGTTTCCTCCTAATAATGGCTTTGGAGAGTTAGGTAGGTACAGAAATTGATGGGCTATCCATAATTCTCCCAGTTGGAATTTAATTGGCTTGGGAAAGGGGAATGTTTCACAAGTGCCTGTGACAAGTGTGGTGGAGTCGTGTCATGGGCTGCAAGATGTAATCAAAGGTGTGTTATTCCATCCCCATCTGTTGGAATGGAATGAGGGGAGCTGATGCAATCTTGTGTTGATAAGCCAGCTGATCAGGAACCAGCAAGAACAATTTCCTTATCTCTCCCTCCACCCATCCTCCCTCCAGGGAGGGGTTTTCTGCTGATGGGCCATTGAGTCACTGATAAACTCACATCATCCCACTGGGAAATGCTCCATCCAGCGGGAGGAGCCAAGCCCCTCTCCCTGGATAAAAACCTGAGTTCTGGAACACCAAGGAGCCTCTCTTCACTGGGACGACCAGGCCCATCTATCACCACTGCACCTTCAGCAGAGAGCTGCAGCTTTCTGAAGGATCTCTGCTTCACCAGAGCCACAGCTGCTGCTCCAGGAGGGCTGCAGCCACCATTCCAACTGGGCTGCTGCCAGCACCCTGACCAGCAGCGTGTCACGTTGTATTCTGACTTTGTCAGTGGTTTTCTTTCTCTTTTTTTCCTATTTTTCCCTTTTCCTAATTGTATTTCTGACTTGGAATCTCTCACTGGTTTTGCTCTCAAGTCATCACTTATCTTCTCTTGCAGAGAAGAATACTGAATAATAAATGAAATAATGAAATTTAATATTTTATAACAGCTCCTGTGTCTACAAAAAATTCTAGTTTTTAATTTCCCAGTGTGGCTGTTACCAGAGGCTCTGCGGAGGAGAGATCAGAGAACTCCTGGGTTTTAGCTGAGGACACTCCTGCTTCTAATATCTATCCTTTCTGCCAGGTGCAACCTTCACCTTCCTCCTGAACTTTCTCTTACATTTATTGCTTTCTTACTCGTGGCTGCAGCTGCCCTTCTTAGTTCCCTGTGCACTGGACTTGCAGCTAAATTTAAACCTTCTTTCTCTCGACAATCCAAATGCTTAAAGCAGACATGTCCCGTGCTACACATTGAACAACAACATTTAATCAATTTCTTCTTATTTTCCTGCTCTAAAGCCAAAACCCAAGGGTTCGAAAGTGCAGAATTAACTCTACAATCCTTTGGCTATTCAGGGTGATTTCTCAAAGGGGAAAACATTTCAGCAAACATCACTTCATCCCATTTTTCCTCTCAATGCAAGAATAACATCAGTTTTAACTGAATGTTAGTCTAAAGTGCTCTTTTGTGACCACTTTTCTCACTGAAGAACTGAAGTTTCTTTTCAAAGGCCTGTTTCACCACTCAAGGCCTGATGAACCGAACATCTCAACAAAATGAGAGTAGCATAGAAAATTCACAAAAGTTAAGGACCAGCAACGAACATCAACTCCAAACATCACCCCTGGCATGGCCAGAGATTCCTGGTCTGGGAAAAGAGAGATAAAAGAAAGAAGAATGAGAATCTAATTAAAATGAAAGGGGGAGGGATCAATAACCAATACAAAACCAAATACTAAAAACTGTGTAACTTGGGACCGATGAACATTGAACCAATGAATTTTTCTGGCTTTTCTCTGTATTAGTATGGGAAAAAATCTAGTGAAGATCGCGTGTCACGGAATGATTTTCTCTGCACACCTGGGCAATGTGTGGCTGGCAAGATTTCTGTTGCACATCCATGGCCACAATAAAATCATGCCTTGATTCTCTAACACTAACAAGATGTCAGAGAGTTTTTGTTTCTCCTGCAGTTTTGCTGACAGGAGGACACTGGGGAAAAGGGAATTCCCATTTTGGAGCACAGGTGTGCACCCCCGTGCCTGTGTACGCTCCCACGTGTGTGTGTGTGTGTGTGTGCAAGGAGGAGAGTGTGCCCCGCTGCTGGGTCCTCAGGCCGCTGTGACACCTGGGAATGTCACCTGCAGGAAAAACAAAAGCTCTCCAACAACATTCTTACTTTTAGAGAGTCAAGGCATTGCTTTATTATGGCTAGGATGATGTTCTGGCCAGGATTTGCAACAAAGATTTTTTCATCCACACATAGCCTGGTGTGTGCATAAAAAAAAAGTCATTCCATCACACATGATCTTTAGCAGATTTCCCCCCAAACTTTATACAGTCAAAAGCCATAGAAATTCTTTGCTTCAATGTTCGTTGGTCCCAAGTTATGCTGTTGCTAGTATATGGTTTCCTATCGGTTGCAGACTTCGTTGCCTCTGATGCTGATTTGGGCCTCATTCCTTGGTTCCCTTATCAGAGTTTTCCAGACCAGGTGGATCTGACCACGCCAGGGGTGATGGGTGGAGTTGATGTCCCTTGCTGGTCGTTATCTTTTGTGTATCTTCTCTGTTACTCCCAGTTTGCTGAGACGTTCAGCTCATCAGGCCTCCAGTGCTAAAGCAGTTCTTTGAAAAGAAACTTCAGCTCTTTTTCCTGCAGGGTAAAGGTGAACAAACCCCCTGACTAAAGTTACATAAAAGTTTCTCTCATTTCCAACAGGACTGGTGTTCCTTTTATCGCCCCCATCCCAAACCCAGGGCATTTCCTTCCTGCCCTGTGGCTGCCTGCTCCAGGGGGTCCCTTGTTCCAGTGCTGAGGGAGAAAACCCCCCCAGAGCATCAGCATTTCTTCTGTGGAGGCCCAAGAGCCTATGACTACAGAGGCCTGAGAGCCTGTGATGAAAACCTACATACACCAGTCTTGGAAAGGAGGCAACAATTAGTGCCCCCTGAGATTAGGGCGAGGGAAGGCCTCTTCCTCATAGGACTTTTCAGATTTAACTTAATGTGTTGTTAAGTTTGTTCCCCCGTTGGTTTGCCAAGTCCATGTCACCCTGTTCAGCACTTTTGTACATCCCCTAGAACGTTCTCCCCTCCCTGTTTCCCCATTGGCCCCAGTTTGGTGCAGTGGTCCCTGTTTTCCTACTGGTTCCCCTGTTCCATTACCCCGCCTCTGCACCACTTTTCCCTTTTCCCATTGGCCCTTTGTGGGAACCCAGGGTAGAGGGAATCTTTCTCTGCCTGTCCTAAGGACTCCTGACCCTCAGGAAAGCTTTTCCTTTCAACCCCTGTCCATGGAGAAAGCTCCCAGAGCT
>VWYI01020231.1:0-13086 GCA_013399455.1 Anthoscopus minutus
CATTTTGTACTGTAACCCATGACAGTAATCAAAAAAAATTACCTGTTTTTTAATTTAAAAAAGAACAAAACAGAGATCTGAGCTGTATTTCAGTAATAATTCAGGCAGTGTGTGTGCACTTGCATACATAACAGTAGTACAAGGGGGAAGATGATTTTCAGTTGTCTCCCTGTGATTTTGTGTTTGATTTTTTTGTAAGCATGAACACTTTAAATTTAGTTATCTCCTTTACCTTTATTTCTCACATACACTCTGCACCTGTAACCTGGAAACATGAGCTACCTCTGCCTAAAATAAACTACATATTTCCACTACCATGTAGGAAAAACAACATCTTCAGAATACCAAACCTACACTATTATTGTTCAGCAAGATGAAAGAAGATGGTAGAGGAAGGACACCAAGGTGTTTTCATGGCAGTGAGTTGTGATTAGAGTTCTGGACAAGGAAGTGAAACAGGCTTTAGCTCAGCTCTTAGACCAAAATTCTGGTGGCCTCCTAACAGAATTGGTTTTGCTATTTTGGCACAGGTTGCGATGCGTGCCTTAGGCTTTGAGCCAAAGAAGGAAGAGATTAAGAAGATGATAGCAGACATTGACAAGGAAGGAAGTGGAACCATCAATTTTGAAGACTTTTTGGCTATGATGACACAAAAAATGGTAGGAATTCTTAGCAGAAATTCTTGTGGAAGCACAAGAAAAATTAACATCCCAGTGTCAGGGGCTTTCTAATTAACATATGCTTTACTTTTGGTTTAGAGCGAAAAGGATTCAAAAGAAGAAATCCTGAAAGCTTTCAGATTATTTGATGATGATGGCACAGGAAAAATTTCATTCAAAAACCTGAAAAGGGTTGCCAAGGAGCTGGGAGAAAATTTAACAGATGAAGAACTTCAGGTAAATTGTGACTTGCCAGAGTTTTTCTAATAGGCACAGACCATTCCTGTAGCTCCTAGGGATTGGGTTGGAATTTAGTCCTACACCAGAAGGGCTGAGAGGTCAGAAATATGAAAAGCAGTCAAATACACAGTTGTTTTCACATGAAGTGCCTCTGCTTCATTGTTGTTTATTTAATGAGTGGAATATCTTGTGATTAGAGTCCAGTGCCTGATCAAATGTACACTGTGTTTTGTAGGAAATGATTGATGAAGCTGATCGAGATGGAGATGGGGAAGTAAGTGAGCAAGAATTTTTGAGAATCATGAAGAAAACCAGCTTATACTAGTATTTGTTGCCTTGCTATACAGCTGTTCCAAAAGATAACCTGGAAAAGGCTTAAAAACTGGGCTTGTGCCTCCTGCATATTTTCTGCCATGTGAACAGAGTCTGACAGGACAGAGTTTTTGGTTTATTTCTCTTTTTCAACAAAGATAATTGGGGAAGGAGAGCTGCAGTACCCAAAACTGCCAAAATAAGATACTGCAGAAGTCAAAAGGAGGGATGAATTGAGCTTCCAAGGCAGAGTCCCTTCGCCTCCACCCTAACAACTTCCCTGTTTGCCATTTTGGATAAAACCCGCTGTGTTTTACTATTTAATGAAAAGACTCTTCACTTGAGATGTGAAGATTCCCACTGCTGCTGGGAAAGGCTACTTTGCCTTTCCTAAGGCTACTCATTGAAGGGACAAGCACAGTCTTCTATTCATTTGAAGGTTTCTGAGGTTATCTTTTGGTATTTGTCTCCTGTTGTTTTATTTCCATGAAAGAGTCTAAAATGAATTGCATATTTGTCTGTATTTCTGTACAAAATGCTATTTTCCTATGGCAAGTTTGCGTTGGATTTAATGGAAAGCCAATGTAGATTTGGGTCTTCCTTTGGAGCAGTGTGTCATCCATAGATGATGTTGCATTTTATTTCGTCACCTGAAACCAGAATGAAACTTGAATGTAACCTGCTTGAGTGACCAAAGTTTATTGTTTATAACCAGGCAACACCTTGTGCCCTTGTTCTTACTCCCCAGACATTACAGAGCTGCTGTTACTTCAGGATTTCAGGTACCTAAAAAGTTCAGTTCCATGGTGCACCAGAGTAAATTTTGTCTTGTTGACAGTTACATTGCAGAGGGGATTTGCATCTGAAGTGAAAAAGTAGCTCACCATGAACATCTGTGAAGCGCTGAATACATTTAGATCCATGCAGTCCAAATCCATTTTGCACATCAAAGGTTTTGAGATGTTTCTTTTTAAGAGTACCTTCATTTTCTTTAGTATTTCTTGCACCTACTGTCAACCCAGGACTTATTGGAGAGGCATACTTCCTTCTGAATTATAGAGCAGTGATACACAGCCTGCTCTCTTATTATGTTCCTCTGCAGGAGGTTTTATCCTTTATAGACAATCCATTCCAAAATTTTCAAATCCTGTAAAGCTCCAGAGGCCTGAGAAGTCCCCTGTTAAGATGGTGGCCGTAGATGTAATCTATACTACTGTAAGTGTTTTAAAATGTCTTAACTTTGTATAAGTGTGAAATAAAACTGTTTTGCGAGTTTACAAGTTTTTGTGTTTATTCTCTATTTTTCTTAATTATTTTAAAGTCTTAAATGGTTCACCAAGCACATTTTCACTTTCATTTATCTCTTCTTTCTAGAGAGGTGTTCTTAGGTGCAGTGGTCTGTCACGTAATTCCTCTTACACTCTGCTGATTAAAAGTTTCTAGTACTAACCACATAAATTCAGAAAGGGAAGTTTGAAGTTCTAGTTGATTATGGGGAATCCCAGAGCCTATTAGAGTGACTGTACTTTTTTTTTATGCTGCCACAGGAAGATGTTGATGACTGTGGTTTACCTATGATGCATGTCACTTCTCTCTTCCTGTTCTAATCCCATTACCTGCCCTGAAGGTAGGAAAAAGCCACACAATCATCCCTGCCATGTGTACTATAATGGTGAGATGTTATTTCTGGCTTGCCCATTAATATCTAAAGTATGGAATGTCAAGCAGTGGCTGAATGAGCACAAAACTTGCAAGTGTTAGCAAGTGTCTCATGGTGCTTTATTTTGCAGGGTAGTGAGGGAAATCATCCCCTCTTCAGCCTGGCACCTAGCTGTGAACCCTATCCTTTGCATCTCTCTTCTGCTTATGCCAACACAGAGAGTGGGTCCTTACCTGGCATCTGCAGATTCCCCTCAGGCAGCTGCAATTCAGACATTGTGTGCACCCAGCTGAGAGCCTTCCTCAGCACCATCAGCAAAGCCTGGTTTTCACTCTGAGTGTTCATTCTAGGCAGCTACTGTACAGAAAGGAAAGTGGAACTGCAGTTTGTGTCTGGCAAACACCTAAATATCAAAGCATTGGTAAGGGCAGTAAAGAGGGAGATAATATTGCAAATGTCTTCTAATGAGATATGTTTTGAAGTGAAAAAGTACCAGGCTTTTAACAAAATACAAAATAGTCCAAGAGAAAAAAAATGCTTACAAGTTATGTTCCAAAATATGACAATTGCATGGCAATTTTAATCTCCCACATGCAGCTTCTAAGTTCCACATCATCTCTCAGGCCCACAGTATGGTCCCACAATCCTGCCCCTCACATACTAAGGCAAATCTTCAGCTGGCTTTAGGGAAAAAAGACCCAAGGAACTGCCAAGGAGTGCTGTGCTCTCACTTCATTAGGTATGAGTTTGTTTTCAGAGTAATGAGCACAGGATCAGTTTCTAACATTGCAGAAGAAAAAAGGCTTCTTTTCAGGTATACCTAATCTTGGCATTTAAAAGATGATGGGGGGAAGCAACACAGGAAACATTTGTGTACATTCACATGCCAGGGGTCTTATTAACAGAGCCCAAATAAACTGATGAAGCATTTCCATAAACTGGTTCCCTAAACTGATGAAGCATTTAATATTAAAAATATTTAAATTGCTCATTTATAGTTTTGAAGACTAACTCTCACATCTTGCAAATTGCCTGGTGAAGTCACACCAAGCATTTGAAATGCTGAATATTAATTCCTTGGAAACCTCCTCACCGAGTTAACCAAATACTGCCACACTATAGCTGCTTTTAAATGCCCCTAGATAGCATAAGTGGATTTTGGGCAGGGCACAGAGCAGCAAACTGCTCCGTCTAGAGGCTGAGATGAGCCTTGGCCACTTGTGGAAAGGCAGCCTCAGGAGATAAGGCTGCAAAGCCAGCTTCCCTTGTGTCACACCTCTCAATACAATGAGGGCTGACAGATAAGTGAGCATGGCAACCTCGCTAGAGGGCATCCAGTTACTGACGTGTGAGGTGAGTGAGGCTTTGATGCTTCTTTGCCTCAGCTGTGGCTTTCAAAGATGAGGGAAAAGTGGGTGCACAAACATCATCCAGACTGGGCTTGAAATATGTGGTTGGATACAGAATTATTTTCTCTGAAAGGAAGAAAGCTTCTCTCACAACCCATGTGCAAAATGCTGTAATTATTAGTCAGTTGTTCAAAGCTAAACCCCCAAACCACACTTTCTGAAACTCCCACTCTGTATCAATAATTGCAGGCACTCTCAGGAGAGCAGAGAACTCAGCTCGTCTTTCACAGTCCCCCCAAGTGCTCTGACCACTCTGTGGAGTTATTTTCTCCCTTTGGGAATACTGCCATCAAATGGAACCATTTCCAGCAGAGAGACAGAGCCAGGCTCACTGCAGGATGCTTGTGGTCCTCCCTTGGGATGTGGGAAAGCTGGAATTGTAGCCTTGCTTCAAGTCAAGAGGAACAAGGACTTGAGAATCAGACTCTTGTCCCCAAGGTGAGTGTGTTGAACTTTAGGGATGTGGCATAACTCAAATGACCTTGTGGGGACCTAAACCTATAGCTCTTGAACTCTTTGCAGTTCTGGCTGCCACTGATAACTGAACTTGAAATTGCTCAAAGCAGGTTTGGTTTTTTTTGTTTGTCTGCATTAGATTCAACACAGAGAATCTAAGCAAAACTGTCAAGCCTGAGCTACAAAGATTTAAAATGCCCTTGCAGATAGGAAATAAAGTGCAAGGCCACTTTATTTCCTCTGAAAGCTTCTAACTGGTTCTAGGAGTGACATAGGTTTCACTATGAAATTAACCCCCCCACATTAAATAAAGCCATAAAAACAGGTTTCCATAGGAAGCAAATGGAACAGCTAACCTAGCCCATTTCCAGCATTATTTTGGAGCACTCTCTGCCCAAAAAACATAGCTTAGTGCAATGAAACTAAACCAACATAATTCACACGTTCATGCTGTTGTCTGAAATTACTTTCTAGTATGGTTCCTTCTCCACTTCAATGTGGAGAGAAGAGATACATACTTTCCTCTAAATTTTTTCAGATATCCAAATGAGAAATAATATGAAAGCTCTAAACATCAAGGAAAAAGCGACCACAAACAGTGTGGATTGAGTTAGAAACACTAGAATGTATTTCAGTTTAAAAAGGTAACATTTAAGCAACTTCTAAAAACATGGTGTTAGATCATCTCAGTGTAAGTTTTATGTCTGTGTTCCCCATGTTTCCTCTTTAGAGAGCTAAGGACATGATTGGCCAAGAAAGCATGGTTTCCACAAATCTTTTGAATGTTTTTGTTTAAATCAGTCCATAATACTTGTGAGGCTGAAGAGAATTGTTGCAGAATAGCTCCTTTTGGAAAAGCCATAGTTTTAACAAAGTTTTTAGGGTTTGTTTGTTTTTTTCCTATTGGGTTAACTAAATTATTGATGAAGTTATTGATATTAGGCATGGAATGACAGGTACCTTCTGCAGAAATAAAATGAAATTTTTGCCTAGATGAAAAAATCCATGTCAGTGAAGGTACAGTCCATCTAGAGCAGATATAAGGCAAAACAGGTGCTAAAACTACAATCACTTTCTCTAAGCAGGAAATTTCCATAGCTGAGACCAGTGTTAAGTAAATAAATCCCTTTACTTGGCACTTTCTCATCCTCCTCCTTAACATTAGGAACCAATAAAATATTCATCAAAATGGCCAGGAGGTTTGAATATTATTTCTGCTTGTGCTGTAAAATACATAAATATTTTTTGTCAAATCCTGATAAACTGGGTCGCTGTCTGGGTGGGCTAAATGCTTCTGCTCATTCTGCAGAAAACAACTCTCATCGGTAATGGCATTAAAAATAGCAATATTACAAATCCAAAAGAAAATGTGACTTGAAAATGCTTATGTATCACAATTAAAGGAGTCTTTAAGGAAATGAAAGAGCTTTTAGAAGGTGGGAGGGAAGAAACAGGTACTTTTATTCTCCCTGCTATCAACCCTAGATGCAATAGATGAAT
Organism: Anthoscopus minutus; assembly: GCA_013399455.1. NCBI lineage: Eukaryota > Metazoa > Chordata > Aves > Passeriformes > Paridae > Anthoscopus > Anthoscopus minutus. The sequence goes on from VWYI01020231.1 coordinate 6,237, forward strand.
TAACAGGATATTATTTATTGCATGGGGATTTTTGCACCAAGATTTAGAATTCTCCCGACTCTCAAACGCCTGCACTGCCGTGACTCACTGAGTCAAGGTCTAGGATTGTGCAGTCCTGACCCCCTCCTGCCAAGGGCTCAGCATCATCTGTTCCCATTGCCTGCAGCGGGACTAAGCGATGCTTTAGCACTTCTGCAAAACTGGGCCTTAGACACTGGAGGCTTTAGGTATGGGCTTCCTATTTCCTGCAGTGGATTTGTGTAGGTGGCCTTGTTACCAGAAATCCATACTCCTACACAGCAACTTCTGACTGTGTTTCTGCAGAAATGACTGTGATGAAAGGAATGAAATATTTTGAAAATTAAAATCATCTGTTTGTTTCTCCAAACCAGTTGGGGTATCTCCTGCTGGCGAGATCAATTTCTCCTCTTGTGTGGCAAAATTCGGAGCGGGGTGGAAAACAAAAGGATTAAGGTTTACAAGGGCACTGTGGCTTGGGCTGCTACACACACGTAGAGGGGAGAGCCCGTCTGAACTGTCCTCTGCCCACCGCTGGCAGCTGAGTCACTGGCCCAGCCTGCAGAACTTCTTACTGCTGCAGTGCTCAGCCAGGAAAATCCCACATCCTCCCAGTGGGTGTAGGAAACGCAGCTACAGCCTCTGGATGCGTCGGCACCAAAAACAAAGGGGAGACTGTGGTGCGGGCGGTGGCTGCGGGCTCAGGGCCAGCGTGCCAGGACCTCGCCGACAGCATCCCGGGGAGCTGCGTGCGGGGCCCAGGCCAGCAGCGCCTGCCCACAGCCCCGCTGGTCTGCCAAGCCCAACACTGCAAGGTGCGTGATCAGCTCTACCTCCCCGCATGGAAACGTGCCAGGGCTACCAGCAAACGGCCTCTGCTGTCCCTCCTCATCCTGTCTCCCTGCTTTTTGGCAAGGAGCACGTCACACCTTGTCCTTCCCGGTTTTCCCCGGCCCAGGCTGTTTGCCTTCAAGCACAGGGGCTTAGGGAAGACTCGGCTCTTGGCGTGCTGTTGTGGCCAGCACAGCCCTCGTGGCTCCAGTGAGGGTCATCAGAGGCGCTGCTACCACCTCCCACCCATCTCAGTCCCAGCCTGATTCCATGATTGCAGAGCTGGGAGCAATCAGCCAGGGTGGCTTCAAACTCTGAATTTTTTAGTACTGGCTGAATACTGCCAATGCTGCTTCAGATGATGGCTCTGCAAGCATCCTGCTGGGAGAGCAACCCAAGACATTGCTCACAGATCCATCTTGTTTCCCTCCCTGTGCTCCCTGTGGCACTTGCCAAGCTCATGTTGAGGGTGGTGTTATTCTGAGAAGACCACAAGCGTCCTGGGTCAGGCAGCCAATGCCTGGCTCTCCAGCCTAGGGCTGGGTATTGCTCTTGGGAGAGGAAACATAGGAACAGACCAGCATGGTTTTGCCCAGCTGTCTGGGTAGCTGCTCCAGACAAAAGCTCTTTTAAAAAGCTGCTCCTATAAAGGGAGCAAGCAAGAAGAGACCCAGCATCCCTAAATGTGCACTTCCGTGCTGAGGTGGCAACCAGAGAGCTCTGCTGGCACTGAGAAAGGCTGCCTTAGGAAAGCAATCAAACAGCCTCAGTCAGGCCTGGGCAGCACAAACCCTCCCACCCCAAGTCTCCAATGGCTTGTAGGCCACTTGAATCAGAACTGGCATCAGTGCCTCAGCCAATCCCACAACCCTAACACAATCCTTCTTTGCCAGTGCCATGCTTCCTTGGAGCCTTCTTATTCTCCTCCCTGTGCCTCCTTTGCAAAGCTGCTGCCCCTGTGCCTTCTGTTTAGCCACCTGAAACTTCTCCTAGGATGGATAAGCAGCAAGACCATGCAGAAAATAAAGGAGAGGAAAACCTCCTCTGACATCCATTTCCTGTCACATTTGTTCCATGCCCACAATGACCAAAACGCAGGAGAGGACAGACAGGAGAAAACAGCTACATGTCAAGGGAAAAACAAACCAGCCTTTCCTAGCTCTGTCTAGGCATGCATCCATTTACCAGACCAAGTGCTTTTGGCCCAGCCTGATGGGCAGACCAGAGCCTGCCTCTGTAATCTATGCCAACAAGGGAGCAACAAGGCCTCACAATTCCTTTACCATGGCTGAGTCACCACTCGGATGTTTTAACACTGGTGTTCAACACCAACATTTTCTTCTGAGGAGGTGTCACAGGTTGTCTCCACCATGGACCTGGTTACACCACAGGTGCTCCCTTTACTGGGAGCATTTCCCTTTTCACCCAAACTACTTCATAGTGACAGTTTACAGACCTATCATGGCCATCTGGGACATCTCTAAATATCTACAGCTGCATTCTTGGACTGAATTTCCTTCTACATGTTCGAGTCAGAATGAATTTACATCAATGAATTGCATGTGAACTGCCAGCTCATTGTCCTGGAGTTAAAAAGTCTAAGGTGGTTTTTGAATAGCCCTGCAAATGTCAAGGTGGCAGATTAATTCCTTTTAAGATACAAAATTATTTGTTTTTAAGAGTGAAGCACTGATTCAAAATGAATCTAGGTATTTAATGGAAAATGGAGTCTAGAACAGTAATTTTTGTGGCATTGTTGCCATCCTGAAACTTTTGCAGTTCAAAAGTGGTATAAGCCTTAGACAAAAAGAAATCATTTCACACTTATTTCAGCAGTTTCCATTGAGAGATTGGCTTGTTCAAGGCCCCATCTCTTTAAAAACATTACATCAACTTCAGTAGATGTTACTTGATAACGCTCACTGAATTCCTAGCAATTACCACTCTTTTTTATTTGCATGTGAGTTGTTTTAGGGACTATCCAGGCAGAACTGCAATAGCCCCATGCCCTAGAAAGTTTTCAGACTCAGCAGAAGACAGATAGCACTGAAGACAGTATTGGCCAGAAATCCAGGGAATGTTAATATCTTTCCAATAAAAGCTGTCTGAAGATGACTGAAACTGGGATGATTTGGAAACACCAAAAAAATGCGCACTCTTAAATATGTAACAGGAGGGTGGCAGAGCCTTGGAGCACAGGTCAGTGGAAGATTACCAATAGCAAGTGAGAGACAATCACAAGGCTGAGAGTACATCACAGCTGGCCTCAGAGGAACTTGCCTTTTCAGCTTGTACCCAATCCGGCAAAGACGTCACAGAAATTATTTAAGCAGAGAGGTTGGCTTGGAGAATTAGCTTTGCAGTAGCAGGCAAGGATTATCATGAAAGCCAAGGTGAATCCTGCAGTAACAGAGATACAAGAGGAATGTTTAACCTTGTGAATAAAATCTTCACATTACTGAGTACACACATCCAGATTTAAGCAGCACCTGGATATAGAACAGTTGTAGACGAAGATGATGCTCTGTCCTCAGTCTAACTCCTAAGAGTAAACATCAGGGCCATTCTTCCAGATTTCCTTTTTAAAGGTTAAAAATTGAATTCTAAAGGAGAATCGGATGCACTTTCACTTTTTACTGAAGAATAACACAACACAGGACCATTTAAAGACACAAATGAGAGGCATACACCAGAGAGCAATGGAGGAAGTTCTCCAAGGCTTAGAGTGAAAGTGCAAGGGGTTTTGATCTGGCAGCAAGCAGAGGGATTGTACAGTTCAGCTCATCCCTTGAACATCTCCAGTGACATGTAGTACCCTTTCTTCTTTACTCATTCATAACAAGCTGACAGCTTATTCCCTATGAAGTATAGGGTTTGCCTTCAATTATTAAAGGAAAAGGACAGGGAGCAGGCTTTTAGAGCAGTGTTAAAGACTAAACACAAAAATGCACACTTGTGTGATAAATTTATCAGTTGTCAAGCTTTCCATAGGACTTTTAAAACATCAGCACACAGCCTGGGTCCAGAGTCTGTGCAGAGACTTTAGCAGCCCAGAGTCTGACATTAATAACTTGGCAGCTCATTGGATACCCAGCAAAGTCTTCAGGCATGCAGGACAATGTGCCTTTCAGTGGTAATTTTCCATCAATGCTCTTTGTTTCCTTTCTAATTTAAGTCAGTCTCTCAACATTATTGATCAAAAGATGGAAACCCTTAATAATTTCTTCTTCAGCAAACCAGACAAGGTTTGATTTATTTATATCACATCATAGCACTTGCTATCAAACACAACTTCCATGCCTTAACTGAGGATGCAAAAGATGAGGAAAACCAGGATCCCGTTGGTACTATGCAACTTGCACAACTCAGTCACAGGTGACTGCTTGTTTCATGTGGCTATGGAAATGCACCTGAGGGCTTCTTTTTGGCAGATACTGATCTACTTTAACCAAAGGATTGTAAGCAGTTCAGAAATGCTTTTGTACATAGAAACCCTGTGAAAGTCCTCCTCTTAGTCCCTATCTCTCAACACTGAGATTTGCTCTGGTACAAAAGCATGGGCAGGTGGAGGAAAACACGAGTCAGTAGTGAGAGACTAATGCAGAAAATAAGTTTATAAGAGCAGACTGTGCAGGCATATACCACACCTCTGCCTGTGGCTCTGCTGTGAATGAGGTGAGACATCTTGGAAAGAAAAGCCAGAGACAGAACTGCTTCAACATCAGCAGGATCTGGTTCATTACAGAGGCATTTCTACAGCAATGCTGGGTGATGTATCTGGAGGTTTGGAGGTCTTGTTTTTGCAATGGATAGAAGTGGTGAACACACAGGTTTTTTCTACCTTCAGAGAGGACAAATCTCATTTCAGAGGTCACAGATCTAAGAGAACTCTGATACCATGTCTTGAGTTTTACTTTGGGCAGTTCAAATGACCCTAATATGAAGGTTCTTACAGGAATGGCAAAATTTGAACAAAATAACTGAAAATGAGGGCAGCTAGGAGAAATTTTTGAGATTTTGGAACTGACCTTGAGAAGGGCAAGAGCGAAAACCCACGGTATTTCAAAATTATACTTGCCACTTTGTTAGATCTCATTACACCATGATTTAATACATAAGGTTTATGTAAAAGAACAGCCTTTTGCTTTTGGAGTAAAACTGGAATCTCAAACAAATCTCTCTGTGAATCCAGAAGAGGCATAATTAATTCATCTCCTGTCCTCAAACAGTGTCCATAGGTCTCTGGAGGTGCACAACATTGCTAGGGAAGGCAGTACACTTGCAAAGCCCAACTCTCATAATTTAAAGAGCAGCAGCTATATTTACTTGTTCAACCTTCAATCAGCCTGTTGCTGAGTTCCATTATTAGCCTTTAATTGTATGACTTTGCAGATCTTCCCATTGGATTCTTGCTATTGACAGAAAAAACACTCAATTTGTTCATCTTTCTCATTGTCTGCGTTATTTTGTACACCAGATAAATCCAGCATGAGGTCTTATAAAAAAATCCACAGTGCTTTATGTGCTGTACTCATCTAAATGACCTCATTCCTTACAAACACATTTACTTTCAGACAGCTGTTAGGCAATATTGTGCTCCATTTTATTCATAAAGTACAGGAATATTATTGGAAGTGAAGATTAACAGTAGTGATAATCACTCTGCTGCCTGACATAAAAGCTTTGGCCAGTGTGATCTGCAAACAAAGTGCTTGCATCTTAACTTGTGTTGGCTGCAATCCATGCCCCCAAAAAATCTCTTCTACCCACCAAAAGCAAATTCCTTTTTATTTTTTGTTTAGAATAAATCACTCCAAAACAGGCTTAAGGATTTTAGAAAGAAATATTCCCTGAGGATGATGCCAGGTTTTCTCAGCAGGGTCTTTGACTACGAACTCCCTTTCATTTGACATGATATGTATACTCAGCTGCATATCTTCCATTTTACGCAAATTTGGGCAATTTTTAAGTCCAACATTCCAAATTTGAATCCAGAGGAACCAAGCACAGTCTATTTAAGCAGTAAAGTCTCTGACCTGTAGCTGGAGTCTTCTGATTTATATCTTGTTGTACTGATATTCTCTACTTTACGTATCTAATCTTTTTCAGTGTCACATTATGCCTTTTAGCAATCTTTGCCCTGAAAAAGTAGGTGCCTACTGGTTCCTGCAAAATTTCATTCCAGTAAAATATGCTTTTGAGCTCTGTATGTTTTTCATCTTGAACAGACCTTTAAAACTACACTGAAAATGCCAGCACTGTCCCAATGCTTTGTTCTTTTCTGTCTAATTTAGTTGCAGTGCTAAAGGTTGATCCGATACATAGTAAACAATTCCCATGAACTCACTACAATTCTGAGTAAGAGAAGCCCCCACAAGCCAACAGATGTATTTAATGCACAGGCAGAGCCAGCATTAGGCTGAATTTCTTTCAAGAAGCCTCTTTGCAGACCTGTCTCTTCTTATACCAAAGAAATGCAGAACTGCAGATACAGGCTTTTGTCTTGAAGCCACTAAAAGAGGCAGATTGTTTAATCATCCTTTTTCCCCTTGCACAGTTCTCATTCAGTAATAGCATTTGCAATTTTATGGATCCGTAATTTGGAAGGAGAAGGCACACTAAAAAAAAGGTAAGACCACAGAATATTGTCTCTAGTTTTGGGAAGACTTCAGCTCTTGTTTAAGGGGATGTTCCTTTTCTGCATTTCTAAGGGTGGAATCTGGATCTGCTGAAGAGCAAATCTTTCTGAAAAACTCCATGTGCAGACAGGTATATTCTGGATTCAGACTGATGGATGCCCATATATTTTATCCATTTTTTTTCTTTCTTGTGGAGGTTACCAAAAGGGAGAAAAAAGATCTTGCAGTGGTGAATACTTTACTAAACACTGAATTTCTAGGATGTGTAGACAAAACTTGCCTAGCATGGCAATTCTTTTTGCATATTTCTGACAGAAAAAGTGGTTAATAGTCTCCTGCAAGTCTTTCCCCCCCCCCCCCAA
>VWYI01020231.1:13128-143227 GCA_013399455.1 Anthoscopus minutus
CCAATTTAACTTTGTCTAGATTAAATATTAGATATTGCTCTGCCTTACACAAGCCATTTCAGGAAACCATTTTCTCCTCCATTAGTCAATCAGAACAGGATAATGTTTGAGATACTGCAAGATCGTACCTAGAGACAGAAATCCAAATTAAGGACCCCTTCCTTAGTCCACTCAGACCAACACTTCAGCATATGTATTGAGTCCTACAATGTCCATCTAAATCCAGTGATTTAAAGGAAACTACTCTTTCTGGCAAGAGCCTACCTCTGAAAAAATAAGTATTCTTAATTGGAGCTAACTTGAAGTGAAATCCCAGTGGAGATTAGACAGGCTTTAGTTATTCCTATAAGTTACAAATAGGGTCTTTGGGGTGTTGTCTTCATAATAACAATGATAAAATCAAATGTGGTATGGTATAGTCATGTTTCCTGACTCCCAATTGATATAAATCTGCAGACAGACCCTGTGCAACAAGAAACAGTAGAAATACACAGCCCAAACCACTCTGATGCCTTTAGCTGCCCATACAAATTCCCTTACTTTGCTTTGCACCCAGAACCTGTGTGCTACTCCCTGACATTGAGAACAGACCCTGTCCCAAGCTTTTGTACCCTGCTGCAGCCGACAGCAGGAAGCCTGCTTTGGCTCTGCTAAAGTGAAGCTAAAAGAAAGCCAGACCTGATTTTTTTGGCTGCAGATACACTGAAAGAAATCAGTGAAAAATCCAAGGGCAATCTCAATCCACACTGTGGCTGTAGCCTGCAGCAGTCACTACAATTGCTGTGGTGTGCCATGAATTCCCCCTGTTCTGCTTTCCTGCTGTGCACTCGCGCTGAGGTGGATTTTCTGTCCCAACCCTGCTCACCCTGGGAAGGCAGCAGGGCCAAAAAAACCATCCTGGATCATCTCCAGGTGCTTCTGCTCGTTGGTTGCCACTGGGCAATTCCACACTGCTTAGAAAGAACATCCCATGCAATGATAGTCAAATTGAATCAATAGTTGAAGCAAAGGCCAGCAGACAGCCTGAATATTTCTGCGTCATGGAGGACTCCGTAAAGGGCAAATTCTTCCATTTCTAAAAACAAGAATTCTTCTCCTCTTATTCTAGGTCACTTGTGGAACCGCACAGATAGATAACAGATCTCAACAGTATGTCACTAATGATAAGGTCCGGGGCTTTCAGAACGTGTTTCTGAAGGCAGGCATTTTATTTAGGTGTCTAAATGGAGGAGGCAATTTTCACCCACTACTTCCAAGACTGACTTCTGAAAGCACTGGCCCTGATATCACCGGTGTGCTTGGCTAGTGAGAAATCAAGCAGACTGCTCTGGGTGTTGCACCAGGGAAAGGAAAAGTGCAGCGGTCGTTGTAAACACTGATTTGCTCAATAGGTTGGGACCAGCCACAGCACCCTGCATGCCACAAACATTGCTATTTTCTGACTGACTGTGGCCACACAGGACTGAGTCACCTAATTCATAGCTGCCAGTGCAATGTAGGCAGCTCACAGGCTGGGAACAGCAGCCTGGATTTTATCCCAAAACACACTTCTCTCTACTCCATGGAAATTTTTGTTGCAGCTGAACAGCATGCAAATAACTAAGCACATACAAGCAAAGGATGATTCTGCAAAATGTAGAATCGATCCTTGGCTGCACCACGGAACCTGGAGCTTGGCACCTGGATGGTGCTTCCCCACAATCTCCTCTGTGGTTCAGCCATCCCCAGGGGAAAATGCAACAGCCACTATTCCAGATGGTAAAATAATTACTATTGGCTGCAGAAATTAAATGTCACTGAGCCATAATCAAAATATTGTTTTGTTTTCAAAGAACACCTCAGCTCGAAGGCCACTGAGTCCATCTCTGACTGTGCTGTGTCTCGACACACGGGAGGAAAAATCCACAGCCTTGTTTCCACTTTTCTCTGTTCTCACCTGAATGACTGGATCAAGGTTAAACAACCGCAGACAGAAGGAAAAAGATCACTGAACAGGAGTGGAAATGTGAAATACGTCAAATTCTCTTTCTTTTTTTTCTTGTTGTCAGAAGTGCTCAGGGGTTGTGGCCAACCAGGCAGGAACAGGCAGGCTGTCTGCAGAATGGGACATTTGTGACGGTGAGGTCCTATTGGGGTTTTTTTGGGACAGTTACATATAAGACACCAAAGGAATGGCTCAGAACTACAATCCCCACCTACAATGTTTCTTTTCCTTTACACTTACGGTAACAATGTTTGGGCAACAGTTTGCTTTTCTCAGTTCCCACCTACGATTCATTGTGAAACTTGGTAAGATTGGCCATGTTATAATGTACTCCATAAGTATGTGGATAATGACATTTTTCTTCAACACCTTTTTGCTGTATTTGTGAACCTGTCCATTAAGGGTCATTCCTTAGTGGGTAGAACATAGGTGGCATTGCTCTGGCAGAAACTTTCTGCTATCCCTCTCATGTTCATTACTGTGTGTATTAATCAGATGGTTTCTAAAATTATTAGTTTGAAATCAAAGTTTCTACCCTAACTCTGAGCATGGATGAAAACGAAAGAAATTCATTTGGCTATACTACAGGACAGCTTTCCAAACTGTACAGTGAGTGCTGCTATTTTTTTTACTTCATAAGCATAAAATTCTTATTTTAGGTTGCCTTGGCCTCTGATTCATATCAGTGTAAATTTAAATTAACTTCACATTAACTGATGTCACTTAATTTTATCCAATTCAGAACTTCCTGGAATATCTGAGTCCTAGTCTGCTTAGTGAAACTTGACTTTCTGTGGTGGCAACCAAGTAAAAACCTCTCTTATGCCATTCCCAGTTGCAGAAATAATACCTAAGGAAACACTCTGACACAGTCTTCAAGAATAAAACATTTCCAGTAGCCAGTCAATATCATTTTAAAGGCAACCTTGAATGAGAACCTTTGACATCTGATAATCTTTTCAGTACCTGTGGATTACCTGCTGCTGGAAAGTTGTCACGTGGCTGAACAGTGCTTTGGCAGATGAGTTTGTCTTTGCCTATAATTAAGATCAAATCTACAAAAGACTTGTCCATATTACCCTCAGAAATAAAAATCTGTGAGCAAATCAGTGTTAGAATAAAAATTTACTGCTATTCATGTATGGGATTGCAAAATATAAGGCAAAACAGTAGAAGCAACAAAAGGTCAGCCTACATTTTTATATTTCACATCATTAAAACAAAGGTGTATTTAAATCCCTTATTATGATGCCCTGTTCTTTTTACAACACTGCCTTATTGTCATTCACAGGCTTAATGTTCTTGTAGGTATTTACAGCTTTGGTCATCTCTTACTCATCTGGGTAGAGATGTACATTACCAGGGTACATTTCTAAGCTAAAGACACAGCCTGGGTGACCATAGAAAGCGTTAGTGAATGTTCCCAGAGTCCCTTTTGCCACAAAGCAGCCCAGATTTTCAAGTGGTGTGAAAATCCCACCACTCTTGTGCTGGCAGGGAACAGACTAACACCCACATGTGCCCAGGTTTGAGCTCAGTGACCACAGAGCCCAGAGCAATTTCTGGAGGTGCAGGTTTTGACACTGGTACACAGAGAGTTCCTGGCTGGTCTCAGGTTTCCTGTCACTGAGGAAAGGGGGCACCAATGTGCATGTGAAAGGAACTTTTAGCACCCTGGTAGGAACTGAAGTGCATGTGTTGCTGTAAGCTTTTCTGACCTATGAGTATGAGTGAATCCAGGTTTGTAAAGGGAGGAGTTAATTTCTGCCCCTACGAGGTGGTTGCTTACTGGTGTGAACACTCATAGACTTAAAATACACCAAAGGCATGAAAAATATATTCTTTTCTCTCTGTGATATATTCAGCTTGAAATTCAGTTATGGACAGGGGATTTTGTTTTTCTCCACATGAATATGACTACCTTTAGAATGCTAGGAGGAATATCTATTATACACTAGAAGAACAGTAAATTCCTCCAAACAAACCACACTAGTTTAATTATGTAAAACGATTTCTAAATAAATCATAAACAAATCATGTCTACCATATTTGCAGTAGATGTGGTTGGTAAGTATACGAAATGTAGCTCTAATAAATTGTGTCAGCTGTGAAAATTTGGATAATCTTAGAATGGTAGAATGGTTTTAGTTGGAAGGGAACTTAAAGCTCATCTAGTTCCAACACCCCTGCCACAGGCAGAAAACCTTCCACTAGACCAGGTTGCTCAGAGTCATATCCAACCTGGTCTTGGAACACCTCCAAGGATGAGGAGTGCACAACTTTTCCAGGCAACCTGTTTCATGTCTCACCACTCTTAGAGTAAGGTATTTCTTCCTAAATCTCATCTAAATCTACCCTCCCTCAGCTTAAAGCCATTCTACCTAGTTCTATGCACTTGTTAAAAGTCCCTCTTCAGCTCTCTTGTACCTTGACATACTAGAAGGCGCTATAAGGTTTCCCTGTAACTTTCCTTCTCCAAGCTGAGCAACCAAAGTCTCTCAGCCCGTCTTCATAGGAGAGGTGTTCCAGCCCTGTCATCAACTCAGTGGATCTCCTCTGGACTCGTTCCAGAGGCAGCTGGGCTGGCAGTGCTAGCACAGCCTGTCTGGGGAAACTGTCGGCACATGGAGTTTATGTGCAGCTGCAGACCTCAGAACAGCACTGCTGCCACTGTGCCCATGCCAGCACGGGAAGTGTGCCCTGTCAGCAGCACTGCTTCTGGCCAGAGGGTTCAGCACTGAACCCTCTTCACACTGCCCCCTCCCAACACCTACATGAGTATTAATTAAAAGTGATTCATATAAAGCTTTCACCAGGCAGCAGCTGATTTCTAGTCCAGACAGCCCTCAGCGTGACAGCCAAGGAGCTCGGCTATCTGACCTTGTGTGCCTTTCCTGCAATTCACAGCAAATATGTCAGCACTGCCATTAATGTCACACCTCCTGTGATAGGGCTTCATGGTAGCCTCCACTAACTTTTGTCACCCTCTTAGTCACCCTTCCTCTTGGAGTCACCAGGCACTGCACTGACCTGCAGGAGCCGGGGCTGGCAGCCAAGCAGGAGGGGCTCGGGAGGGGGCTTGTGCCACTTCTCTGCTCCACTGCTCTCACCTGGATAGCAAAGCTTGCAGACCTCACAATCTTCCCTGCAATCATTTTGAAAAAAGCCTGTTAGGGAAATGGAAAATTTTGAAGAGTATTTCAGTATCCTTTTTTCACTATTGCATTTACATTTTTTTGTTTAAATACAGTGCAATTTGTTGTGAGCTCAGGAATTTCCCTACGCTCATGGACCAATCCCCCAAACGCACTCAGTCCTGCCAGTCCACCAAGCACTGCTGGGTCTCTAGAGTGCTCCTGCAGCTGATGCACAGCTCAACTTCCACCAAAGCTGTTCTGTGGATTCCCTCTTTGAGGATCATTTAATAATAGAAAAGCAGGCATACAAACAAGGTACATTTTCAGCCAGATTACAAAACACTCATTCTGCTCACCATAGAGAACTGGAAACAGATTTCATACAGGACCAGACTTTTGGTCTGATTTGATCAAGAGGGACAGGAATTTTTGTGTAGGTAGGGGAATCACTGTTCTTGAAAGCCCCAAGGAAGCCAAAGCACCAGCAGATCCAGGCATCAGTCCTGCTTGCGAAGCCTTACAGAGGCTGCAGAGATAGTCACAGCTTTTGCCCAGGTGAAGGGAACTGCAAGGTCAGATCCAGCTTGAGGGGACTGAACACCAGCCCCAGCACCCAGCTGGGGTAGCCCTTGCAGCCTGTGGCACCAGGCTCTACTCCTGCATCCAAAGGAATGCATGATAGGCACTGCTGACCCCCAGGTTTGATGTTTTCTTTTCATCCCTTTGCTGTAATTTAACTAGAGATGATGTTACCAGTGTGCCTAATGGTATTCAACCTCAGAAAGGTCTTGCCCCGATGAGGTTCCACAGCTTCTGTGTCACGTAAAAAAAGCACTGCCTCACACTGGCTTTAAGTGTGTTGCATTTTGACTGTACTTATTGTTATGTTTTATTATATATTTACTTTTACTTCAATTTTCTATAGTCTGAAATATGCTTCAAATACTTCATAAAAGAAGCAAAAATAACCTTCTAATTTACCAACAAAGTCATCTTCCAGAATGAATCAGTAAAACCTCCAAGCCATTTTCAAGTAAAACGATACCACATTGCCAGAATGACAAGCACAGAATTGCCTCACAGATGATAAACCAGAACTGAATTTGAGAAACCTCATGTAGACTTTCTACTGTGAATCATTTTTTTTTAAATAATTTTAGCTGAAGGTTGGAGATAGAGTGATTCATCCCATTCTGAAATTGTTTTCTGTTTCAATACAATACAACTTTGTTTTCTGCAACATCTTTTGAGCAATATGGGGAGAGCAAAATAAGAATGAAATCAGTCCCAGCAGAAGAGAAAAACAAGTCTGGGGACAGAAGGCAGCCTTTTCTGTCTGAGATTTAGGAAGGAGTGGAGCAGCAATGAGGCAGAGTTTTACAAAAAAGCCTCTCTCAAGGCAAACAAAATTAATCTGTTTAAAACAAAACCAAGGTTTCAGAAGGCAGAGAGACAAATGGTCAGTATTAGGTGAAAAAGAAGAAATTGGGAGATACGGGCTTGACAAACAGTGAGACCCTGGGCGCTGTTCCTTCGCCATCGGGGGAGCACAGGGTTTGTGATTGTACACAGGCCATAGCAAGAAATAAGCAGGATAAGTCAGGTTTGGGAGCACATCTCTTGCCCAAAGTGAGGACATCTGGCTTGGAGATTTCTAGCAGGGAAGCTGAAACCCAAAGTTTTCTTGCTCAGACAGCCTGAGTGACTATGGGTAGGCACTAGCTGTGACTAATGCCACAGAGGTTTTTATCGGTGCCAACACCATGCAGGTCCTGCATCTTGCAGCAGGACGTATGTGGCTGGCACTGAACGCACTCACTCCGGTACCTCTCACCTATAAATTTAGGAGGAAATATTGCCTTTGCACTTAATTCTCAGAGCCTTGGGTAAACAAATGTGTTTGGTGAAGTAATCCCAGGAAAACTGTTTGCCAGCCTTTAGCATAAATAAGCGTCTTTAGCTCCTGGCTGCCCTCACAGGCAGTTCTGCAGCATATAAACAACAACAGCATTGGTGAGGAACAAGGCACTAATCAGGTCAAGGTTTCTGGTTATTTGCTTCCCTCCTAGGTGATGGTCTATCAAAACATAAACCACCCCACCCTAGTTTCAAAACACCAACATGCAGCACTAAGGTGGGGTAATCCAGTGGCATTCCCTCCCTACCGTTTTCTTAACAAAACACTAAAACAATAACCTTGATCTTTATTCAAGCAAGAGTAGTTGGGCACAGAAGCAATTTCTAGACCCACCTGAAAGAAAATCTTGATTGCTGCCTGCATAAACTATCAAATATTTTTGCATAAGACACAAAAAAAGAGTGTTTCAGAACCATTGAGAGCACAATGGTGAATGCAGCTACTGAAATAGTCCTGCTGCTGCCTTTCCTGTGCATGGATACTTAAGCCTCTCTCCTGGCTTACCTGGAGGGGAGCAGACTGGACTGCATAAGGGTTTGGGTGACACCTGGCCTGGTGTGGATTCCTGTGAGGGAAGTTCTGCCACACACCTTGAAACTCTCAGGGGTCAGGGATTAAGGGCTGCTTCCTTGTGTGCCAGCTCTTTTCATTTCTAAGAGGCAACTGAGCTTTATCTTGCATTGCTGTACACTCTATAAAGCAGCAAAGAAACAAAAAGATACATTTTTTTTTAAATTGATATAAAATATTTTAAGTTTACTTAGATTTCTAAAGCAAATAAAGTGCTCTGACATACACAAGGGGTGGTTTATGTCATGGAAGCAGTATCCAAAAGGAATCACAGTCATTCTCTTGTGCAAGCTAAGTTAGAGAATGCAGTCTCATGGTGATCTCTCTTAGCTCCTAAGTAAATCCACCAAACCCTTCCCCTGGGCCTCACATCTCCCTAAATCTCAGCCTTGGCAAGAAAGGACTATGAATGTATTTTGAATGGGTTTTGAATTGCAAGCTCTCAAGGCATTTAATAATTTAGAAATAATATGACAATCATTTCAAAATAACATGACAATTTGTCTTCTGAGTTACTTCCTACTGTATCCTCTTGATGAAGTGAAGACTGTACGCCTTCACAATTTTCCATTTAGACAGAATTCCACCAGTTTAATCAAAGTGAAACATTAGGTTCTGTTATGGTCCTTATACCTTCAGATTTCCTTACTGATAACGCACATACTATCCGTTAACCCATTGCATCATTCACAAGAATAAACAACCTGGGCTCTGCATACAGGAAGCTGAACAAAAAGGAAATAGACAGTTTTCATGTACACCTCAGTTTTCATCTTCACCTCTGCAGAGATCAGACTAACATGTTTTCAGAGATCAAGGTGATCCTTCAGATGTGCCTGTTAAGTTCCTTATGGATACAAAAAAGCATTTTCTGTTTTTAAAGTCTGAGCTTTTTTAATCTAAACCACCATCTCCTCACTCTCACTAAGGGATGGAAGTGATGGTCCATAAGGGTAGCAAAAGTCAGATTTACTTCCCATTCACTGCTATCATCTATATTGCAATATTAAGGGTTAGGTGCTTGTGTAATGCCAAAGATCAGCACCTCACATGTTCAAACATGTACACAATGGGAGGGGCAATGGACAATATACCCATTTACTTGGGGACACAGACTACAAAATCCAGATTTTTCTACTTAATAAGCAAGGAAGTCTTTCCTCCATTTCAATAAAAAGAAGGTGTTTAATACTCTGCTCTGCACAGGTGGAAGCCCTTCCAGACTCTTAGCTTAGCTTCTCACTTCAGGCACAGAACCTATATCCCCCTCTTTTGAGGTACGTAGATGGGAGAAGGACTCGGTGAACTCCTTCCCAATGGAAGATGCAAACAATTATTCATGAGCAACAAATTAACAATGAGGAATTGTGAACTCTGTCCCTGCCAGAAAAGAATGAATGTGATTTTGTGTAACCAGAGGATCCATAATCAAACCAGTTTTATCACTGTGGGTATCCCAGTTCCATCAAGGATGGAGTTCCCTTTCTTCACAGCAGTGCCATTGGGGCTGTTGTTTGCATTTGTGACTAAAATATGCTCACAAACACACCAGTGCTTTGCCTGTGGCTGAACAGTTCTTGCATAGCATCAAGGCTCTCTCCAGAGAGAGCACACTTAATTTTGGTCATAGTATTAGACTAATTTGTTATTTGTTTCTACACTTAATTCTGGTCATAGCATTAGACTAATTTTTTCAGTCTCTAATAAACCTTTAGTGGGTTTAAATCACATTATTTGGTTCCTAAGTTATTTCAGGGGCTGTTTATGAAATATGTCACTGATTTTTGCTGAAAGTATTGCAACAAAAGATTGTAACTGATAGGCTTGTTATGAAATTCTTTTGAAAATCATCTTTCAATGAATTGATACAGGCAGATGATTATTGCTTGGGGCATTTTGGTGGATGTAGGAGCATTCCTTGAAATGCAGTGGACAGCAGGCTAAATAGTGAGCCAGTGCAGCTGCTGGGAAGGTCAGGAATAGAAGTGCTGTCCCTGAGGGTGTTTGTAGGCTGAGCACTGCTCCATACCATATCCAGCCCCAGACCGTGCTAGGCAGGACCTGCCTTCCCAAGGCCCTCTGTGTGCATGCACTTCTTTGACCTCAGTCTCATAGAAATCATTAATTTTTCTCTGGAGAAAGCTCAAGAAAATCTCATGTTCCCAAAAGTGAAGGCCCTTTGTGCAGCAGATACTTTTTTCTCTGCTTTCCATGCTGCCTCAGGAAATAACCATTTGTACTCTGACCACCTCTCCCTTTTCCAATAAAACAGTTTTCCTTAGCTCTAAGATACTTGTTACTCTCACGATGCTAACTGGAAACACTGTCCTCTGCAAACAAGCCCACAACACAGAGACAATTTGAATATTGTCTCTCCACAGCACTGGACAGGAGATATTTTTTCAAGATGCTTCTGCATTGTTTTTTCACTGTAGCTCTGGTGTAAGTCAGCCACAAAGAAAGAAAAGGTGGCAAGAAAGGGAAGCAGCTGAACTCACTAGTGAAGGGAGTTTTCACCTCAGCAGAATATCTATATTTATTATTACTATTTTCTGGAGATAAGTGTACTTAGAGCTGTTGACACTATTCACAAGTCCACTAGAGAGCAGCTATGCCTCACACTCAGCAAGGTTCTGTCTTAATTCATCTCTCTGACATTTACTGCACTTCACTCAAATGACTAATCAGCCCTGGAAAGCTTTCTCAGTCCTAGACTGAGAGGCAACGGAGGTGTGGACTCAGCTGCTCTGATTCATACACGGGTATGTGAATGCTCATCCCTGGCACTGAGCTGCTCTTGTTTGTGCACAGTGTCATTCTTGAAGAAATATCAGCTCATAGCAGAAGAAAAGTAAATCAACACCCTGGAGGTGCAAGTTCCCTTGAATCCCTTCAGTAAGGAATATACAGATCTCTTGGAAGAAGTCCAGGGCAAGAGGCAGCCAAAGGGACTGTAATTTCAGGCAATGGATAAAATGGGAAAGAAAAATAGCTAAATGAGGCTCTTTTACTCCATGTTCACTAGGTGCAATAAAGTGCTGTGTAGGTCTAAAGAACTAATAAGGCACAGCAATCCACAGCAACCCATATTATGCCATTTTCCACTAACTTATGGAAGACTTTAAGTAACACTGAAGAATGATTTACAATAATGAGAAGCCAATGTAATGTATGAAATACAATTTTATACAGAGAAGACAATTTAATGTACAAAATACTTGCTTGTCCAGACCATCCTCTCAGCTTCAATAAAAACATTGAAGTTTTCTTTCTTTAAACATCAAGGAGCAGCATAAATGTAAAGACAGCTCAAATTCCAAAAATTTCAGTACTTATGTTTTTGGCAGAGAAAAAGGAAGCTATTACCTGTCCAAACAGCTGGCAAATCCACATTCCCTAGACTGGTAAGTTAATGAAAATTGTCCTGGCTCTGTTAGAAGCAGACAAAAATTATTAAGGCAGAAGTTCTTTTACCTTTAACCTACATTATCCCTGACCCTTATGAACTGCCTGGGTATTTCTACTTTGGCACACTGGCTTACTGACCATCCTTTTTTATATCAGATCACTTCACCCTCCTGCAATCTGGTTTTACTTTTCTCCTTTTTCTTTGTCCTCCATTTTCTGGAATACTGGTTATTCACTGTATATATCCCTGGCACTGTTTGTCATCTGTAAAAAATAAAAAATTTTTCAGAGCATATATACTGAATCATAGAGATTGTAGAAAGCACAGAGAATTACTATAAATGTTAGACTGATGACCTAAACAAGGAAGAACATCTGATTATTCTAATTTGACAGAAACCACATGAAGTAGCATAAAACACACTGCAACTATTGAGATGATCGAGAAAAAAAAAGCTCACTGCAGGCTGGACATTCTGCTTTAAACAATGAAGAAAGGTTTGTTTCCCAGCTTTTAAAACTATTTGAAATAAAACTTCATCATTAAATATTATTAATGGAAAACCGAAATGATCACATCAAAGCGTCAGCACAGAACATTTTAATATTTCTAGATATTTATTAGCATTGACGTAAATTGGCCAAACTTAATAAAATCAACCAGGATATGACGAACAGAGCTGAGAAGGTAAGTTTGTGCACTGACCTAGGTCTAGCAATAAAGGAGAAAACAGTACAGCTCAGATAATGAGTAAGGAGAACATCCATGGCACATGCTTATATCAGAGGTTTCATCTCTGCTCAATTTAAAGGCAATTTAAAGTGAATGGTGACATTTCTCTCAGTGTGGCCAAATCAGCTGTGGAGAGGGCAATAGCAAAGAAAAGAGACAAGAAAAAATCTACAGGGCCTGTTGCTTCTCTGCCATACTCTGCATTTCTCACAGCACCTTTGAAGACAATCTTTTATCAGTTAAATTTAAACAGTTCTTTATCCTTTCCCTGCAGATCGGCCACAGTGTTTGAATGCACATCAGCCTCCTTTGATCTCCTGGGCATTGTTTTGGAAATTACATTTTTGTCTCCTTTCTTCTTCAGGCTGTTTCTGAGATTCTCAGGAGTTTTCCTGTTCTCAGATTTAATGTTTCCACTTCCCTTCACGTTTTTGCCCTTCATGCAGCAGTATCAAGTACAAGTATTTTGCAGCCTTTGGAGTGCCATCAGCACCTCTTCTGACTTTACAGCTGTGCCCTCAAAAGAGAGGTTCAAATCTATAGAATGGGAGATTTAAGAGATGTAACTATCCTGGGAGGCTTAGCTACCAAGTAGAAGAGGCATTGACAGGGCTTTTCCATGGGCTGAATAACAAAGTAGTTGTGTAATCCTTATGATAATCAGAAAAGGAGGATCCAGGAGAGGAAACTGAGTTATATGGGAAGGAATGATGAGTCCTAAAATATTGCTTCTGGGTAAAATCTCGGTGCTTCAAAAGAAAGCTAATCTTTGGTGATCTGCCTATCTGCATAATGGGAAAAATCTGATTTTCAAAAGCCACACCGATCTGGGCTAAGATCTTCACTGTCTCCTTGTTTGCCTTTTGGTTTCCTACGAGTTAGTGCAGAGAAACAGCACTGTCCTGTTCAAGGAACAAGTATCAATTGTAAAGTCTGCAAGAAACTCATAAGTAACAGGCAAGAAAAATGTCCTTATCCAGAAGAGTATTTTTAGAGATCAGTTTTACTATTTCTTGCAGTTGCAGTCTTCATATTTACTTGTCTCAGGTTTCTGAAAAGAAAACACAAGCAGGACAAGACACCTACATTTTCCAGTCAAAGGTACAATGTTAAGAGTAATATTTTTGATTTAATTTTTTCTCCTTGAAAAGGAACAACTCTTCTGAATGGACCAATGAGATAGTAATGAGGAATTAAAATCTACAGTCTTCTATTGATGATTTGATATGGAAATTACTGAAAATTATTAAGATGAATTTGATGAAGCAGTCATCCCTCTGAAATAGTTCAGTGGGTGATCACACTTTCAATCTTTATTCACACAGAAGTCTTTGACTAATACTTTCAGACAGATTTTGGTACTCCCACAAACACAGAGTAGTTCTTTTCACACAAGTAGTGATTTTTACTTACATTTCAGCAAGAAACTTTGTTTTATTAACTTGAATGTTATTTTTCTCCTTCTTTGTTTTCTATTCAGAGGCCTTTGCTCATTTTTAATTCATTCCCACAGGTCTCACTAAGAGGGAATGGTGTACATGCTTCTGGGAACTTGCCTGGCAGAGGCAAAACTGTTGTTGGTGAAAACTCCAAGTCTGGCCAGTCACTGCCATCTCTGCTGCTAACAGGGAAGGGAATGGAATTTGCCAATATTAGAGGTCCAGGTGTCCTATATTGCTACAGCTCAGCTTTCTGGGAGTTACAGGATGGGAGGCACTCGCCATGGCACAAGTGAGGAGAGTGAGGGAAGGAATGAAGGCTCAAACAGGTGTGTCCATGGCTCTCCTGGCTCCAATTAAGTGATGATTCTGTGATCCTGAGAATCAATTCACTGAATGCAGTGTGGAACTCAACTACAGAAGGAATAACACACAACTGATCAACTGTTCAATTATGTTTTGCTGTGACTGCTACTGCTTCTGCTGCAGCTCCCTCTCTGTCCTACTTTTAGATTCTTTAGTCTTGGATTTTATAAACTTATTAATTTAGACCACCTTTTCAGTCTACAGATACTGCTGGTCACCTTAAATGGTGCCAGTACCATAGTTTATTCTAAATAATCTTACTTAACTGTCTGGGGTTTCTAAAATCAAATTCTCAGGTGGGAGATTTTTATTTTATAATGCCTCTGTCAAGTCCCACAGTTACTTAATCTATTTGTCTCCACACTTGAGAAAATGCTTTCCTCTCACATCTGGCTCTCTGTATTTAATTTAAAATTTCCTTCCTGGACCTTAATCATAACCAAGAATATCTTGATTTGTCTCACTTTTTGAGGTCAAAACATGCTCACAGTGCATCTTAAAACATTTCCATTACTGTTTCCACTGAATGCAAGGAAAAATATGTTGACTTCATTAAAACAAAAAGAATAAAATTGAACCAGAGATAATTTTCATAAATTAGATGAACAGATTTCACAGCTCAGAAACAAGGATGTCAAATGTGTCCAGCCTATACAGCCTCCTACACAGAAACCACAAGGTTTCAAAGACAAGTCAGTGAAACCACAGCATTCAGCTTTTTATCCAAGACAAGCTCTACCCAACGGGTGCTGCTGCCTTGCTGTGCTGACTGCTCACACAATAGTTTTTCCAAGGTTTGCTTAAGGTGCTGACCTGTGAAGAGAAATGAAACTCATCATGCAAAAAGTGTGCCATATAGCTTCTTAAATCTGTATGTGTGTGCATATAACAGATAAATCTGCAGGCACAGGCACACACATCCCTGTAAAGGTACATCTACTTTCAGATGAATGCAGAGACATCTGGAAAAAAAGGTCATAAAGAAAAACTGTTTTTACAAAGTTACTATCTGTTAAGGGTAGCACGAGTTAGTCACCTCAGCATCCTTCAACCTCCTGTAAACAATTAAACAGCAGATTTATTTATGAAGTTAGAAGTCATAACTAAGTGCATTTCATTACCAAAGTAATTAATGCATGAGAAACAGAACAATGTTCCCATTTAAGAGAATTCTAGACTAGTTTAGCTACTTCTGCATCAGGGCTTTTATTGATATAACTGCCTGAAAAGTAACAACAAATCCTGCCTGAACAATACTATCATACCTTCAAGAGTCTTAAATGTAGACAAGGGTGCAGAGTTCAGATTCTCCTAAACACCCTTCCATAAAATGACTCTGCCAGAATCATGAAATGCTGTCTGCACTGGCACCAAATTGCTGTTCCTGGAATGATGCTACTGAGTGGGAGCCACTGGTCCCCTCAGCCTCGTGTGCTAAGGAGGCACTTGTTGCATAGAAGATCACATTCGTGTTCTATAGTACAGCCAGCAGAAAGGGAGTTTTGGACTTCTGGCAACTCATTTCTATTCCCAAATTTGTCAGGCATGCTAAGGAGAAAATAGGGTTGACAGTGAAATGATTGCAATCAAAACAAGCTAAACAAACAATCTCTCAAGGCCATTGCAAGAGGGATTTCACTGTAATGACCCAAGGCCCTGTAACAGAGGCTCCCCAGCTTGTGACAAACTGCAGCACAGAGTAGCAGTGACCTGGAGTAGAAATTTCTTTAAATGGCTTTGCTGTTGAAGAAAGCATCTGCATTCCTACACCCTGAGAACTGCAGAGGTGGCTTCTGTTTCAGTCTTCCCTTCAGCCATGCAGTGTGACACCAAAGTCTCTCTCTCTGCTGCAGGAGCGAAGTACGGCACATCTGGTGGCTGATCCAGTGGTCTGCAGAACACACAGTGATGGTGCTCAGGGCAAGCTGAGGAGTTGGTGTGCAAACAAGGACTTGGAGTCACTCCAAAGGGAGGCAGACTGCATCTTCCAATGCGTGTCACACTGCTCCTCTGTCCTCACAACTTCTTGCTGTGCCAGAGGTGCCCCAGCACCATGAGATGTGACACTGTCCCTGGGAAAACACAAAAGAAAGGAGAGGAGAACAATGTGACTGAGTTTATAAGATTTGGAATCAACACTATCATTTACAATAATTCTATCAGAAACTGAGTATAAACAGCAAACGCATATACATAGATGAAGGAGGGTACAATTTGTAGTGTTTTGGTAGTACCTGAAAACCAGAAAGCAGAACTAGTCAGAAATAAGTGGTATTCAGTCAGCTGCTTCTACCAATGATAACCATCATAAAAAGGAGAAAATTGCATTTTATGTTGAAGATAACTTTATGTAGACAGTATTAATAAGGCCAAATCAGAGCAGTTCTGCTGGAGGTGGGGAAAAGGGCCAAACACCCTCAGTTGCTGTGCCCTGTGTTTAGCTTTTTTAGTGTAAGAGGAAAACAACTGCACTGCTGTGGAGATCCCACACCAGCTCAGCAGCCTCACCAAACCCTGGGAGTGACTTCCAAAAGAATCTGTAACATCAAACCTCTAATTATGTTCTCAAAACTCAAACTATAGTGTTATGCTGATCACTGTGCAAGGCATGTCAGGGCATAGGGAGCCCTAGTGGCCAGTGGAATAGTTACCTGTGCATCAGACACATCCACCCTGAGCCTGTAATGCTTTGGAGGTTATCTGTTCTATGCTACTGATACTGTAACACAGAAGTGACTCTCTTCTAACTTCTGCTCTTTCTGTTCATTAACAATAGTAAATGAACAAAGGAAGCATTTTGCACTGGTCACTCTGCATCCTCCATTCACTGTCCAACACCTGCATGCATCTCTTCTCTTTCTCAGCATTTGGGATGAACATGACACACACTGCTGGATTTCAGCACGACCACATCCCTGCTTTTCACACTGTAGGCCTGTCTGTTAGTGGAATCACTGGGAAATGTGTTGGGAATGTTGGGAAACAGACAACATTCCTGTGGTAGAAAGGTTGTGCTCTGTGGGCCATCCTTCAAGGAGACCTGCAGACCTGCCGTGCATAAAACCCCTGAACAAAAGAAGTCCTGGCTAACACTCAGAGCAGGAGCAATGACTTGCCCATCTCTCCCCATCTGCGGCTTTCAGCTAAACAACTCCTTTCTGCCCTCAAATTTTTAAGAGAACTGTGGTAGCCAAACATCCTGTCAGCTGCTGCCTTGACTTCTGAATGTGGCTGTCCTCTGGTAGTGGTGAAAGATTACAAGCACTACTGTAAAGAATGAAGCTCTCTATGAAATCTGGAACACAGCTCAGGCACAGCTCTAAGCTCTTAGTTACAGAGATCAAACTGTTCAGGACTTATGCCGGAGTTTTTAGCTGAGATGTGAAAGGAACTGCATGATATATGGCTGACTGCAGTGGCAGAAGATCCCACCTGGTCACCCAGTGAGGTTTCTGCCATCCTACATGGAGAAAAAGTTGTGACCCAGGAGGTGGAAGACTGCTCCCAGCTCCAAAGGAGACTTAAAAGAGAGCAGTTCTGAATATCTAGCTCTGTGCAGGGTGGGTCTAAACTTGTCTCAGGCTCTAGGTGTTGACAGGATGCTTGCTCAGTACAGTTTATTATAGCAGTTGGTAAGGAAACAAATAAATTAAACTATTTGCCTAAAAAGCATTGCTGGCTTGACCTAGGAGCAGGATGGGAAAGAAACTGGCTACAAGTTAGCCTTGGAGGAGCATGATGGAGAATGTAAATGGGTTTATATTGTTTCCCATTAATATTTTAGTGTCTGTCTCCACATTTAGATTTATATTTACTCTCATTTTTATAGCAAATACAAGTTAAGAATAGATTTTTTTTTTCCCAGGTTGGGCGTTCTCTTTACAAAGCAAAGACCAAAGAATTATACCCAAGCTTGTAATAGGAAAATAAGATTGCAAGAGGGTAGAACTGACTTGCAAAGCTATCAGAAATATTTTGAAGACTAGTTTTTCTATATCTGTTTAAGAGGAATCTTCTTCCTAGTCTCCCATTTTCCAGCACAACTTTCTCCCAGAGAAGACTACAAAAGTAGCACACCTTCTCTCCTACAATCCCCCCAAGTCACAGATAGTACATATATGAAATTTCACAAACCCGAGTTATAAAAATTCTTTGAAAGCAGCCCTGTATATTACAGACATTTCTGGCTGAACCATAGCAGTGACTAAGCCATGGGAAAAGCCTCCATTCAGCTCTCCTGTAAAGGAAAATGTGGGTGGGGGAACCGGGCTTTCGGGGTCGAAGTCATGCAACTCTTGGGTGGCACCGTCGAGAAGAGGAAAGAGGAGGAGTCGAGCCGGCGGGGCCGGGCCGGGAGATTTCTCACATTTCCACTTTCCAGCCATCCCTGTGGGGCCGGGCCGGCGACTGTGCGAGAGAGGCTGTCATTGTTTGACTCAGCATGTTCCTAAGCCACAAGAGAGCAGTGACGTATATTAAAAACCTGCTGCTTGCTCTGATCTGATAACAGGGATAGCAAGGAGTTTTCTCCACTGCCTAGACAACAGAGGAAGTCCTCCTTTGTCCTTGCATTTCACTTTCTCTGTCAGCATGGCTTCCTTGCTGGCAATTCTTGCATCCTTACAGCCTCTAACACACAACAGAAGACTATGCAGCAGCTTTGGAGACCTGATATGCAAACACAAGTTACCACAGTGTCGAATGCCCATTGTTTAACTTCCCATTTGCTCCACCAGCTTTAAATCTGATCTTGGATAAAACTGATTTAATCTGGAGTACCTCAGACAGAGCCCTCTCACCCTCCCATGATTTTGGTGGATTTCTGCCCCTGCCCCTTCAAGCCCTGTGCTTCTGAAAATACATGGAGAGTTAGCCTGTGCATTAACTGAAATTTTTAAGTGGTTCTGAAGTTGTCTGGAGCAGCAAAATCCTTCAGTGATGTCTTGGCATGAAACACGGCCAACCACCACAAGATATCACATCTAACAGACTCCTGTTACACATCCAAGTGGAAAGTTCCCAACCTATCAACCAAATAAAAATTGTATAAATGGCTGACAGTGCTACCACAACCACCTACCGTAGCTGGGCTCAAAGAAACTTCCCAAAAGAATCCATGGTTGCAATACTGACAGTAAGAAGTAAAAGCAAACATTATCACCAGCCTGTGTCTTTACTATGAACACTTCCAATAGCAAATCAAAAAGTGGATTGAGAATGAATGAACGTTCATCCACATTACCAGGCAACAATTTACAGAAAAGTTATGGTCAAGAGGAGCAGAGCTAAGTCCCCTCTTTGTGTAAAGAACATCACTATTGGAAATAATCTCTCCATGTTCTCAGCAGCCTCAGGGAGGTGTTGGATAACAGACAAAAAAAATTTCACAATGCTCCACAGGAATGGGATGGAGGGAGAGGATAAAAGGAAGTATTGGTCATCATGTGGTTTCTCAAACCAAAGATGCTGTTGATTTCCTTTAATGAACTTCAGCCATAAATTAACCAACATTTCAAATAAAACCTACTGAGATCCTCTGCACTTCACAGTGCAGCTGTGCTGCTTATCTAAAATTATTTTAAGATGCGTCCGTAGGGGGAAAAAAAATAATCACATCACCTTTACTTCAAGAAATAAAATTTTCAGACTATGTGGTAGAAAGTATTTTTTTCTTACTTCAGTTCTCATTTGTTAGGATTTCTGTTCTACTGGGTGTTAGTAGCTACCCCTTTCACCAGGAGAAATTCTGTGTGTGCATGCACGAGACTCTGAGTGCAGTTATGTGTACTTGCGCATAAACCTATAACATTTATTCTTCTAGGCTATTCATTTTCTGAATGGTGAAAAATGACTGAAGCACATGAACAGCATAGAGTAAATAATGACTTGTACACAGAAAAGAAACATGCTAGAGTATGTCAGATGAAGCTCTCACCAGCTTAAACACTCATTTTTAAATGAACAAGTGACCCAGCCTGACAGCCCAGATTCACCCAGCAGACAGATTTATACAGGTGTGTTTTATACGATGTCAGCATATTACACAGGTTACCAGACATCCAACTGCAGTACAGACTCTCTTTAGTCCTTGTAAAGCATCCCCAAAGCCATCTGGAATCTTCAGATTTTCAGAAGAAAAGATTTAATTTGACAGACACATGACCATCTTTTTATTCATCACAAGTGAAGGTGCCCAAGTGACTAACTTCCCTCTACTAATTCCACATACTAATTCCACGCACATGGGAACCCTTCAATGGTATTGATAGTAATTAAATAATGATAATACATAAAAGGAATTTAAAGCTGTTTTTCCCCACTTTGTGATGAAATATCAAAATCAGCGATTTTAAAATCAACTTATTCCAAGAGCTAGAAGTCCAGTAAGTCCCTAGCGCCTGCACAGACTTTTATTTGGATTTCATACATTCTTCTACATTCCCAAGGAAATTCTCAGCTGCTGAAGGATGTAACTGGAAGTGTTTAGGTACCACAAGCACTGGATCACTGCCACAAGCAATAGTGTCCCTTGGGACTGACTCACCAGTATTTATTCCCTGCTCTTCCAGTACTGCTCCCCTCTTGGTAATGGGCATGCTCCAGGGATTCATCTCTCCTAGGATATCTCCCCCTGCAAACTTCACCCCCAGTGGACATGTCCTCAACAATGTTGTTAATATATCTGCTACTGGTCCCAAGCAAATATAAAGCAAATTTCAGCTGGTTTGAATACTAAGATGAGCTTTTACTCACAGCTCTAACAGAATCCAAGCTAAGAATGAAAAAACTGCAGTTCACAGATTCAGGAGGAAACAGCTAACAAACACATCTTGGAGCCATAAATACAGTCAAATTTGTAAGAAGTCCTGTCATACTTTTTTCAGAACAATACAGAAGAGATGCAGATGGACTGAAGAGATTCACTGCTGTATGACACAGGAAAAAGATGCCGAATCTTTGTTTACCTAGGCTTCTGGTTTCTAAGTACCAACTTTTTAGTACATTCATTTCTTGACTCAAAGTGAAAATGGGAATTCACCCTTTTCTCTTTTTTTCCTGCCCAATGTGCAGATGGGGCACATTTTCTTCTTTCACTCCACCAATCCCTGCCCCCCCACGCACAGGCTCGCATACATACACCTAGCCAGTGGAAAAGAAAAAAGGGTTACTCATTAATCCATTCTACAAAGCTTTCCAAACTGAAATGGGTGGGTTCTCCATCTCCAGCAGGGAGCAATATATAGGTAGGTGCAGAGCTTACCTGAGCACAGCTCAAACTGGAGTGTCACACTTGAACAGCACAACTTTGCTCCTGGCACATTTTACAACCGGACTCATCAGGATGAAGAGGATGATTATTTTCTGCATGCTTTTCTTCTGCTCCACTGTGGTGCTGACTGCAGCTTCACCCAGAACAGTAAAATACAGACAGATTTACCAGAAAATTGAACAGTTAGAAACTATGGTGAAAGATAAGGTAAGTGATGGTATTTGTCATAATATTGAAATTACTTTCAAGCATTATCTATTGGTTAGTACATATTATGTAAGGGACATCACTTTCAAATGTCAAAACTTTTCTAACTTAGACTTGTTTTATTCTAGGATGCTGAATTGCTGCATACACCAGAAAACCCTGTGGTGAGACTGCTTTAACATTCTTTTCATAACTCTATCAATTTAATTTTGTACTGGTTTATTTCACTGACAAATGGAAGATGTCTTCCTTACATCTCTGACCTAGTACTGTTAATGCAAGCTAGACTTAATAAGAAAATACTTTTTAGAAGTTCCTTTTTCTGGATATTTAATGGCAGAAGTATTTATATTTTGGCATCGCAATTACTGTTTTGCTGTTGTACGTGTATCATAACCCACTAATAGATCCAGAGCTGCACATATTTCATTTGATTAAAAAATAGTGCTAAGAGTAAGGATTCATACAAGAGCCAGACCAGTAGCAGTGCTTTTGGAGATGCAGATATTTGAGTGGAAGTGCCTCCAGCTGCCATGAGCTCCAGCATAGCTGAGCTTGCCTCCCACTGCAGCCAAATGGCAAGAGTGGCACTGCAAGGCCATGTCACTGAGTGCTCCCTCTCACGTGCAATCACACAGCTCTCTCTGTGCTCTCTCTATTAGTGCAGGGGTTGTGCTACCAGTGGGAAAACAAAACTGCACCTGCTAACATTCTCTTCAGCTTATAACTAGTTAAAAAATAACAAGAGCATTTCCCTGTGAACCCCTTTTTAATACAGATACTTATTTGTGTGTTATTTAGCGCTGATATTTTGCATCTTCCAAGGTTAAGACCTTCTTATGTACAGTGAGTCACCAAGTCTGTGCACTCTCTAAAGTGGTAGGATGTGGGATGTACTGTGAATTTAAATGCTAATCATAGTAAAATCCTGTCTGAAAAACTTAAAGAGGGTAAATGCATCCTACTTTGATTATCCCTCAACTTGCAACTGAGGTCTAGAGCAACCCGTGGCTTCCTAATATCATACTTGTGTTATCAGCTGTCTTAAATTTTTGAGCCCTATTTTATAGCACAAACAATTTTGATTGACATAAAAAGGTGATCACTATGCATTACCACGCTGTAGAAGTTGTAGGCATTCTTAAAAATTTATATACTCATGATTCTAAATTCCCTTGAAAAGTAGCTACAAGATGAAAGGAAAAAAACTCACCTTATTTCACACAGGTCTCCTCCTAGGCTTTACAGCTGGGCACATGTTTAACTTGCCAAAAATACACAGAAGCACAACCAAACCAGATACATTCCTTTGAATTGCAAGAAACAACCGCCATGCACAAACTCATTGCTGGGCTTTTTTCACTAAAACTCTCTCTAATTTGTGGTGTCAAAGTGAAAAGGAGGAGATTATTAGTTGTCATTTCACTTCAGTGTTTGCTGCTGCCTCTGAAACTAAGCAAATACAACTAGTGACTAATTGCTTAATGAGGTTGTTGGGGTTTTTTTCTTTAAAAAAGTCAGGCTCACCTCAGGAAGGAAAACAACAGTTCACTTGCAGCTTATGGTTTTACTGTCTGATTCTGGGAGGTCCTAAGTGCTGCCTCTGAATACTAGAGAAGACAGAGAATTCACAAATTTAGAAGGTATTATGTTTATATGAGTTCAGCTTCTGATGAAAAACATGTAAAAAACATTAGTGTGCTAATAATAATTATCACCAGCAACTAAATCAACAAGCTTTTCATCCTACAGGGTGACTGAAATATGTATGACAGTGTGCCAAAGCGACACTCAGGGTGATTAGGTGCCATCGCAGCCTTGTGAAACTCAATTTAATACAAAGTCACTCACATAACTGCATCTCAAACACCAAAATTTCACTTGAAATTGTTTTTATTATAACCTGCTCATGCCAGATTTCCATTTGGTCTTGAATATTGAATGAGAAAACTACAACATTTAGAATTAGGTGGTTTAGCCCTATCTGTTTTGTCTTCCTTGAGGTTCCTTTGTGTGGACTGCTAGCCTTAATTCAATCCCACACAATTTCCTTGTACCCTCAACAATGAAGTATCCTTTCCTTTGAATAAGGGGAGGTTAGAGGACATCAATCCAAGGGAAAACGGGCTGAGACTGAAAAAGCAGTGTTAAGGCTGAGATGATCCCAGCCTGGAGGGCAAATGAGCTGTCTTGCTGGTGGCTG
This sequence comes from Anthoscopus minutus, assembly GCA_013399455.1. Classification (NCBI taxonomy): domain Eukaryota; kingdom Metazoa; phylum Chordata; class Aves; order Passeriformes; family Paridae; genus Anthoscopus; species Anthoscopus minutus. Next base: position 36,364 of record VWYI01020231.1, read on the forward strand.
GCATGGGAAGTTGAAGTATCACTGAGTGACACAATGCTCATGTGCCCCAGATCTGTATCTCACCCTGCTGACCGCTAATTCCAGAAGCGAGGGCTCTACAGGCTCATCTGTGAAGCTAGTTTGAGTCAGTGCAGAGCACTGTTACCAGCTGCCTCTGATACAAATATTTTACACGTTTCTAGCCCCCCTCAGACATTTCCAGTGGGCCATGTTCCTTCACATCTCATCCCCAGAGTGCTCAGCCCCTGCCAACACGCTGGGCCCCACAGTCCTTGCGATGCTCTGATCGTTGACTGCCTCGGCTGTAAGCGACAGCTCAGCAAAACAGAAAAGGCAGCACACATGAGAAATGCTGGTTTCTCATCTCAGCACAGATGAGACCAAAAATGTTTTCAGTTTCAGCTGGAAAATCAATATCTTTAAAAGACGAGTAATGTTTTTTTTCCAGTAAGCAAGGCCGGTTACAGTAAGGATGCTTGAAACAACATAAACGTGTGGCTTTTAAGAAAAAAAAATGCTTTATCTGACCAACATGGAACATTTCAAGTATAATTTGCTATAAGCAACATCCATGAAAGCTGCTTTGTCCTTGCCCAAGTGGCAAACTGCAGTGACATCTCACAAGGCAGACAAGACTCATCTTGGGTAGCAGTTGGTACACAAAACAGGGATGATGGCTTTTGAGCCTTTCTAATATGTGTAAACAGCAGCTTCCTTTTTTGGAAAACAGCAACTTAAATTGGGTTCAGTAAACGTTGCTTTTCTGTCTCTGTTGCCTGTTAGGTCAGTTTTGGGGATAGTTTCTGTATCATTTCTGATGCTATCATGTAAGAACATTTCAATAGCATTTGAAAACACACAATTCTATGTCAATTCAAATTATTAACCAGGCATTATTAGGGCACAAAACTTAGGAAGAAAAAATGTACATTCTCACACAGCACTGAGAGATATTTGTAGTTTTTTAAAAAGAAAATGTGCTTTAGTAGGTGAAAACCTACTACACATAACCGATCTGCTCTTCGGGATTATTTTCTTTCAAATGCTGTCACGATTAATACCAAGTGGAATTCATTTTGTTAGGAAAGACTTAAGTAATTATGCAACAACAGTCAAAGTAAAACCTCAATATCACCTGCATATCTAAAACTAACTTTAAAAACAAAAAGGTACAGTTGAATACAGTTGTCAGTTAATATCCTGGATACCTTCTTCTGCACATGGACCATAATCTAACAAATGCAGGAAAAACTGCGGCAACATTAGCTTTAAAACACTTCCTTCTTCTCCTGCCCTAGGAGGAATGTCTGTACACAGCTGTGACCTGCTTCAAGAAGGGCATCCAGAAATTACAACCAGTGAGCAGCCAAGAGAATGCAAAGTTCACCAAAGCCATTAGAATCGTGAGCAAATTGACCTACAGAGACCCTGGAAAGGTAGGATTTCCTCACAGCGCTCATAATTGTGACCATTGCTCCTTACTTTCTATAGCAGATGCCCCCAGCAGTGGGGGAATTGTAGGAAGCTAATCTGTTAGAAAAAGCAATCTGCCTTTCATTACTTAGGAAATTAAAAAGTCCAATTTTTGCACTTTTGGGAGAGGTATTCCCTGTGACCCTAAAAAAGTCACTTACGTGTACTTGGCAACCACACAATGTGCTGGCAGAGGGACAGGGATCACTGCAAAAAATGTGAATGAAAGGTGTCATTACAAAATTCATTCCCTTTTGAAAGTGCTTGTGTTCAAGCTTTTGCAGCTAGATAAGGCATTGATTACAAACCTCTTGATTTTTCAGTGAGAAAGCTTGAGGTTTGATTTAGGATCATGATATGCTGTTTAGAAGTGCCATGATTTTCTTTATCTTCCAGCACTGTGAGTCTACATGTGAATCTTATGAGAAGAAAACCCCTAAAGAATTTTTGAAGAGCTTTGCAAATCTAATGCAAATGGTAAGCAGAGTTCATTCCTCTTGGTGCTTTTTGACATTTTGCAAACCATTACAGATGATATCCTTATTTTACATCCTTACTAACAATGTGTTGTTTTTACAGCTATTCAAGAACTAATCTAGGACACACCAGAGCTGAAGGCTACTGAAAATCTGATTTTTAAAGCAGACACTATGTTCTATTTAAGATGTGAAAAATGTAAATACTTTCCAGTGCTATTATGATATGTTCTCTGTGTGTGGTAAGTGAAAGCTTCTCCCAAAATATTAAGGAGCCTTACTTGGATGGGTATTTGTAAGATGGATGCTATTTTGAAAGTGATTCTAGCCCCACCCTACAGGGAAAATTAAATTCTAATTTCACAAAAATAGACTCTTTTAAGGGACTTAACTGTCCCACTTCTGCTGAACTAGAAATACAGGAAACGGTTGTTGTTTTTTTGTATTTTTGCTTAATTGAATCCCATGCAGAGATTTCTGCAACTTTTTAAAGTAAATTAACAGAAAAATTATCAGGAGCTTTTAAAGCCTCAAAGGAAGCCACTTGGACTGATCTCCTTATTTACAATAATACCACACACAGAGTTTTATTTATAAGTTCTTAGACTGCATCTTAGCTAACCATGGAAAAACATCCTGCATTTAACTGCCTTCTCAATGCTGGAAAAAACATTTACAAATCATACTGTATGGCTGTGGTTAACATCTTGAAGCTAACGGCACATTTGCCATGGGATTCAGTAGGGAGAGATGCAACTCAACACGCTCTAAGTGGAGATACAGAATTCTGGGGGGGGAAATCCTGTTTTGGAAATAGGAATTTCATCTACACTGCCCCTGTTTAATATGATAGATACAGCAGAGGCACAACAGGCTGGTACAACCAGTCACTGCAAAATATCTAACAAATAAATTAACTGATGATTAGTCTCAGTGAAACAGCTGTATTGCATATTGCTCTTTCTCAGAGGACATTTACCCTCATATCATGTACCATTAATACTATTCATTCTCTCTCCTCCTGAGTAATTTTAACAGTTTTTTGCCATTTTTTAAAAAAAATCTGTCAAGTTTTTTGTTATGTGGAAACCTTCCTGTACAGCTCCCAAATCCTGAACATTTCTGAGGAAATATGGCCAGAGAGATCATTGAAAAATTTTTAAATGAAAGTATCACAGCACTTAAAACTAGTTTTGGCAGCTTAATTATATACCACTGTGTTCTGCTTGCAAGGATTCTGAACCTCTGGGTTCTTCTATCTGAGCAGTAACTGCTAATCTACCCCAAACAGATTATTAGTGCCACACAAGGAAAATTATCTTGGAAAAGAGCATAAAGCCTTCCAGTAAAAGTTAACCTTTCATCTGATTTTCTCTCTACTTAGTAGAAATATGGTAGAGAGAGGAAACTGGAAAACTGCATCTAGTGTTAAGATGGAAAATGACAAGCTTAGTTACCTCCAAAAATTATGAGGTAGCATTAAAAATATTTCCATTCCTACCAATGTCGTCAGCCTAAAGGAAAACTAAGACAAAAAGCTTTGCTGCATCCACATTTTCACTGTCCTGAAATATGAATCTCCTCAAAAATGTACATCAGAAAGAGGAAGGACAGTCCTCAGGGCACAACAAACCAAGTGAACAAGTTCTTGGTGATGGTAATTTTGATTTAGAATGTCTTTTTCTTTTCCTTTTCTTTTTCTGTTTCAAAACCAGCTTTTCCTTTGTGTAATGTCCTATCTCATGCCTCAGTGTTTCCACATACTGTGTCAGAATTAACATTCTAAAAAAGAACTACCATTCATATGTAAGTTCCAAAGTATTGAGTCTAAATGATGTTCTTTTTTCACCTTCTATCCCCATTTCTCTGACTCACCTACCCATGAAGTCCCTTCATCACCAATTGGTGAGCACTATGCAAAGCTGCTGCTGCAGCAGATTTTAAAGTCCAGGTAAAATTCCATTCCAGATTTGGATAAAAACAGGAAAAACACTGAATCATGTCATGTAGTTGCAGTGTGCCTGCTGATATTTCCACATTTGTATTTTTATGGAGGGGCTTTAATTGAATGCCTTTATCATAAACTAAGTGTGTTTTCATGTGAGTCCTAGAAGGACAACCAATAAACCAGCACTTCTCATGCAGCTCCATGGCATATTTGCATGTGCAGGGGTTTGGATAAAGAGCTTTATTTTTGTACAAATAATACAGTATGCATTTCTTTATCTGTAAATGTCTTTTCCAGTGACTTGCTAAGTGCATTGAAATCAGTGTTCTAAAAGAGCCCGTTAAAATCCTTGTTGGGCAGACAAAATGGGATTAGCATGCCCTGACAAGCACATTGTGTTTGACATATTTATTAGCAATCATTACAAAGCATTGAGAAGTAACTTTTGCACCTGGGATGGACATTTTATGAATGAAAAGCAATTCCCTCTAGGAATGTCATAAGCTAACTAGGTAGTCCTGCCTACACTGCAGCAATGCCTGGGTTTTGTCCAAGAGGCAACGTGTAATGCAGTAAATAATGCACCTATTTCTGTTTAGTGACTTGCTTCACTGTTTTTAACTATGGATTTTATCACACCAAACATAGTGCTAAAGCTTTTTTTTTGTTGTTTTAAACACAATATACTTGTTTGTTAGTTGAGGTTATTTCTTGTACCTTTAGAAGAACTTAATACTTGTGGTATTCAAAAAAATCCTGAGAAACTGCCAACAAATGTAACTCTAGAGGGTTAATTGCTCTGAGACCTTGCTGAAAACTGAAATTAATGGACAAGCCAATGCAGCTACATGTGGAGAATATTAATCACAAAATTAGCACAGCTGATTTAGGCCAACACCACAGCTCTGGGCAGTGTCAGCACAAGCACTGTGGGCAACTCTGTACATTTCAGATATGTTTTGATTTACAAGATGTGTGGCCTTATGTTCACTCTGATTTGTCAGAGTGATAAAAGCCTGAGTGTATATTGTTCAGGGTGTGCTATTTGAAGAACAGGATGAATGAAGAACAGGAAATCTGTGCAGGACAAACCAGTGTTCAAGAAGACATCACCTTGTTCTGCAACAGCGTTCGCAGAAGGAAAAATGAAGATGACGCAGGAGGAACTTGTGACCTTCGGAAGGATCAGATACCACAAATCTAAATGTGTACACCCTCCTGACTTATTTCCTTTCATGAAATGAACTCTCTTGGTACTAAGTGCACTCTGCAGAAACAATGTGTGTTTCATTAACAGAGTACATCATGTAAGCCATAAAAGCTCATTACCTCCCAGGGAGGCTTTACAATATATTTATGATTTTGATCATAAGTGCCCGTTGTAGGCACTCTGAGATGTGTTTTAGCATGGTATATACAATTTCGTATAATATTTACTTTTCCTGAGAGGATTCTTTATTTTTATACCAAACGATTAATCTAATTTAATTATTTATTGTATTTCTGTAAAGGGAATGTTCATACTAAGGACTATGTGGTCTGGTTAATTTATACGCCTGTGATATTAAACTACTTTAGTTAATACCATTTTCCCTTGTTCTTGTCTTCAAAAATGTATTTTTGTAGTTATCGGCGTGAGAACTATTCCCTGTGGGTTTTCCAGCCACAAAAAACTCCAGACCTGGTTTGGAGTGTGGTAAATTGTTCCTGAGTATTTTTGCATCTCACCGAGTGAGATGAGTCAGGCTTGACTAACAGTTAATTCTGCACGAGTCCCAGCCTATGTGAATCCTGCCGTTTTCTTGTGTGCAAAGACAGGAGGGATCCCTCCATCCAGTGAGAAAACCCAGAGGAAACAGTTCTCACTACAAACAGGTACAAACAAAATTTCCCTACAGCGTTCTCTGCTCTGCACTTGTGCTGATGACCCATGTTGTAGCAGGAGTAAAGGTATTTCCTACTCAAATATCTTTGCCCAAGCTGCTGATCTTCATTGCTGTGCTGCCACCTGGCGATGGCAGTTTGGAAATTCCAAGCAGTTTGAGACACAAAACAAGCAAGCTGAGTATCGCTGTCATGACAACGAGCTTTGAAATACACCACAGACGTAGCAACTAAGTTCTCCCCTTCCCATTCAGTTTTCCCTTTTCCTCTTTGCACAGCTGAAGGTCCAATTGTGTTGCTGTTGCAACATCACGAAGATCATGTTTAAAAGCAACCCTTACCACACCAGGCTCTTAAGCAGCTCCTTTCCCTTTGCAATAGGATGCACAAATGGATGCTCTGTCCATATGTCCCTTCATTAAGTGTCCAACAACCTATCAGGAGTTCTCCTGTCCTTTTAGATGTTTTGTAAACAATCCTCTTACTTTCACCTCTTTCCATTTTTTGAAGATGACTTTATTATGAAATTTCTCTACTGTTTCTGTCCTCTCTCCATGCCCACCCCTGGTTCTCCACCCCCTGCCAATCTAATTCCCTACACTTGTTCTCCCAACCCGAATTCACTTTCTTCCTCCTGTTACACTTCCTCCAGTATCCCTTCCGTTATCAGGGAATTTTCAGACACTCAGGTGGTGCAATATCATCAGCTGCACAATTCCATTAAGACGAAAAAAAGTTGAACACAATGCTAGTGGTCCATATAAAGTTTCATTCCTTACTGTCCACAGGGGAACATCCTAACAACAAAGAAGTCAGAAAGCTTTTCACTTCTAAGCCAAATAAGTGAGGGAAGTGCTCACAAACCATCTGTAGCAGGAGATACAGTAGGTTTCAGATCAAGCTTATCACAACAGACCAGATAAACACTGATAGACATCCTTAAGAAATGTAGAGACAACGAATGGCAAAGGGGTCAAGGCCAGTGCCAGTTGATATGAGGACAAGAGCTGCAGGGGGTGAAACACAGAAGTGTTTGAGGTCGGCACCCCAAACGCAGCGTTTCAAACTGAGAAGCAACTCCGAGTTTATCATGGTCTTTATGAATGGCTAGGAAACGCATCAGTGTAGAGAGCAGATCATTACACAAGAGGGCAGCAGGCAGCTGAGAAAGGAAAGATCTTCACTCTCCTCCTCCTGACCCCGCCCAGCTCATAAGAAATTAATCTACAAACCCTCAAATGTGGGGAAACACAGTTCAAAAAGGGGACTTAACTAGAAGTGCTCCCATTTCTGCATTTTCTTTCACTCGCACATTTCAAATGCCACCTAATTAATAATTTTTACTTCTTCCTATATTCTGCTCTTTCCCAAACAATTTGCTCCTCATTTTACTCCTCCATCTCTCCTTTAGGGAAACCACTTTAGTTATGCCTGACATTTACAACTCTTGCATTAACACCAGACTGGACAAAGCATTGGCAAATCTTGCCACCTAATCTCAGAAGTACTATCAGAAGAAGCACCATCTGGAAAAAAAAGAACAAGCAAAAAACTGTACAGGACCTGAGCTATTCCTGGAAGACCTACACTTCCCTTCAGCATGGAGCACTTGGCCCATTTCTAAATTGCTAACCCAGTACCTGCAGATCAACAACAGTTTCAAGCATTCCTTATGGACTTACTACCTCTCCCCTTAGGTGTCCCACATCCTGCTGCTACACTCTCCTGCCCCTCTATTTTACTTTTATCAATTCTTTCCATTTCCTGTTTTACACCCTGCAAAGACCTGAAGAAATACCAGGTAACATGTGGAATGCAGCAGGTGCAGCTGGAGGTAGGGAGAAAGGTGTCGTACAAATTCCCAAACACCTGACCTGGCATTAAGAATCCTTTTATGGAAGAACAAGATATTGGGAACCCACTACCTCAAGCTCATTTTCCACCTGTTGCACTGGGCAGGGTTGGCTGAAACCATTCCCACTTCTTCCCCCACCAGTCCCCAACAGTTGCATTTTTCAGGAGGACAAGTTGAGGAGTCTGTTCTGGGTCAGTTCTCTGACTCAGACTCTGCCTTTTCAAACACGCCCTCATGAAGTACAACTGTTCTGCATTAATAGAAGACTTCCCTTAAAAAGATGTTGTGCAAGCCAAACTCAGAAGCAGACTGGGTTGGGAATTTTTCAGTGCAAGTTCTTCCACTGCAGGATAACAATCTGTTGAAACTGAAACTTTACAGCTTTCACTGCAACAGTGTGACCAAACTTTAAGCAAAAAACATTTCTGAGGCCCAGGATGGAATTTCTGTTCAAAACAAAAGTGTGTAAACAAGAGCAGAGCAGAGTGCAGGTTTTTGGGATAGGCAGTGGTTGCTGCAGTTGGGCTCCAAACCCTGCTCTACTTGATTTGGATTCTCCAATGGGACACACTGCACCAAGGTGCCAGGGGAGGTGCCTATTCCAAAGGCTACTGATGGCTACATCTCATGGATCAGTCTCATTCCTTCTTGAGTGCTTCTTTATTAAAACAGCTGAAAGTTTTCAACATCATTTCAGAGTGACACAGAGGGGAATAACGGTCAACATTGAAAAAGTGACACTTTTGTGAGATGGGGAAATATTTTCTAGCTAGTTCTATCTGGTTCTCATGTGATTGGTCTCAGTGTTTGAGACAATTCTCCGGCAAATTTCCCAGTCTGATACATATGCCTTTTTTAGGCTTTAAGAACAACTCAGTGGGCAGCAGAGCAATAAAGGTCAGATGAAGAGCAGCAGAGGTACACAGCAAACAGTAAATCCCTCTGTGGAATTAAAGAAACCATAGGTTGATAAGTCACTGAGAGAACAAAGATGGATAGTAATCTCATTTAAAACTTCTCCCTCTGTGAAAGTTTCTGTATGAGTACTGATCCATCAATAACCCATTTCACAATCAAAAGCACCCAGGGTGCTTTCCCAGGCCCCACAGATCTCCTTATTTTCCATCAGGACAGAGCACCTACCCTACAGTTCACTCCAGCAAAACTGCTCTATACCAACAGTCAGGTATCAGCAGTCACATGGCTTTGGATAATTCATGCTCAGTTTTTCAGGTAAAGCACAATGATTCATGCCTTAAAAGATATGAGAAACATATTTTAAACTCCTTAAGTTTAAGACAGATATGTAGCCCTATACATTTGTAAAATACTATTTTCTAATTGTCATCATAAATATGATTAAAATTCCAGCTCTTTCTGTTGCTGTTTGAATATTGCATATACATAAAAAAACTATTCTGACAGCTTCCAGCTGTTAATGGTGACCAGCTAAAATCTGGCCATGTTGGTTTCTAGCATGTAACCTTAACAGGACTCAGAGTGATCAGGTCTCAAACTTTTGATACCCAAAATCATAGTAGAAAGTGGCCCACCTTTTGATTATCATTTACACAGATTTGATTTGGTTTAGCTGCTTTGCAATGTAATAAACACGGAACCAGCTTCTGTTACTCTATACTTCTCCCTTATTTTGCACTGCATGGGTTTCAATTCCTAGCTTATCCTGCAAGGTTTCAACAGTGAGAATAGATCCTCTTCAGTGAAAGCAGAGGGATGTGACCTCAAAGAGAACACAGGCTACACCTTGTACCTGACACTAGGCCAAAGGCAGTGGCCAGAGGAGGAGGCACCAGCAGATGGGGCCTCACCACAGCTCCTGTGTCACCTCCCGGGGTTTCCCGAGAACCACACACTGGCCCGGCGGAAATGGCTTCCTCTGCACAGCTCTCTGCACGTTGCTAACAGCACTCAGTGTCCCTGAAAGTCAGGAGCAGATAATTTCAGTTTTCATCATTATCAATTTCCAAAGCACCAATTCACCTAATTAAAAAAATACTTTTATTTTAAAACATTCATCACAGGAAAGCTTACAAACAGCAAAGCTCTTTTACAAGAAATCCGTCCGAGAATATGACTAATGCACCTGTACTTTTTACATATAATAAAACATTGAGTCAAGGCCAACTCATATTCTTATTCTGAATTTTTTCTTTTGTTGTTTTGTCCTTACAACCTTTCAGTCATTTTCTGTATGGAAAAGAACATCAACTTAGTTTCTAAACACAAGCAAAAGTCCTTTCACTTCTACCTAGAATTCAGGATTTCTCACAAGTGCTGCAGTGCTAGAGGCCCCACACAATCCTTTTATCTACAGTAGCAAAGGAAATGCTTTTCACTTTCAAGGCACTGCATAGCAGGTCTGGAGTTTTCCCAAATACAATGATCTTGAACTTGCTATTCTTCTGATTTTTGTCCCAGTCTCTGCTTCTACTGATTTGCAGATAATGTCCAGGCACACACAGATTTAAAATGAATACTTGGATCTCTGTGTCCTAATTCTACACGTGGAAAACAGGAGAACTACTACTAATTGTCCAATTAACACTGATATGCAGCAGCTGGGTATTATTACAGAACATCAAGAATAAGAAACGTCATTCATAAACAGCACAAACTTCAGATAATATTAGTAATGGAGTTGTCAAAGAGTAATAAACACAACTCATTTTTTAACATTGCCCAAGCTACATGGATACAGAAATGGTTGATACTCCTCCTATAAGCTGTTTGGCAAACACACAAAAAACCTATTATTTCTTCTCACTTACATAATTTCCAGTTTACATATTAAACTAGGTGGCTTAAATTATTTAAGTTTCCCATAAATAAAATAGTAATCCTTGGGGATAAAGTGAGTGAGAAAATGAACACATATACATATGTAGAGTTATTAACGATGCTTCTGCCAATATTTCTGCTGAATATTTGTGCTTCCTGTTGAACATGAGAAATTTCTCTCCCACAGGTCTTGGTTTCACTCTCTGTTTTTTCCTTGGGCATTTAAGTGGAACCTTTTGACATTTTTGTTTAGCCACACATAGCTAAGAGTTCTGGAGGCAGTAATGATACTGCCCTATGGGATATATCACAAAATACACAATGTCTCACAAAATATTCCCCCAGTTTTTCTGAATGTAGAATCTAAATGTATGGTTTTTAACAGATAACAGACAAAGAACTACCTGTAAAATTTTACATGGATCTAGAGACCAGCATTAGAGAAAAATCATTTAGCCACATGGCAATGTAGGAGCTGGAATTGGAATGAAGTAATAAAATCACTTTTGGAATGGAGAGATGCTCTGGGGATGAGTGTGTTTTTTCAGAATTACATGCCATCCTTCCTACTATTATTAAGCCAAAGTGCATTATTTTATCACCAATTCCACTGGGGGGACAAAAATCAGCCAAAATCAGGAAACAGATATTTAAGGTAAGTGTTCCAAAGCTGCACATCAAAACAAAGAAATTCATCAATGCAAATCAGTTCTTGGTTTCTGTGAGATCAGGATTAACACTGGATTATTCAAAAAGAAGCACCAAGTTCCTGCAAAATGCAGCAGTGAAATTTCACTCTCATTTACTCATGAAGATTGAAGTAGAGTCAGCAACTTCCCCAGGCACAGAGGAGGCAGTGTCATAGCCAGAATGACAGCATGGGAGCCTCTAAACCACAGCCCTGCTGAAGGTCACGCTTTACCACTCTAGGTAATCCTACAAAAACCAGTCAGGATTGGGTAAAAAGGAAGAAATTCATATACAGTCATCTAGGAGAACAGGAAGAATTAAAACTATAATCCAGCTAAAAACCAAGAGAGGAAAAAACCTGAATTACCACAAGCAAAGATCGATTGCATAGCATAGGGGGGAAACACCTACTTTCTAACTATGAATCACATTTGTTAATAATGAAATTATAACCCATACCACAAGAGGTATTCTGTATCCTAATTTTTTTTTTATAACAAGATAAGAATTGGGGTCAGAATTGCTATTATTTCTTGTGCTGTAAGAGACACCTGTCTCAATCACACAGGCTTTGCACATTAAGATTGTGAGATACTGGGAGATCAGTTTTGGAAGATAACATTTGCAACATTAAGTATTTGAAATTAGGCAAAATTTTAGATAAACGTTTAGGCCAAGGAACATAAAAATCACAGAATGTTTTGGGTTGGAAGGCACCTTAAAGATCATCTAGTTTCAATCCCCTTGCCATGGACAGAGACATATTCCACCAGGCTGCTCAAAGTTTAATAAATGTGGAAAAAAACAAACAAAACTCACCAAAAAAATCTTCCCTTTTACCAGAACTACCTTCATTACACACCACCCAAATGCATATCCACTTCCTAAAGAGCCTCCTGAAATGACTGCCATTGAATAGCATGCGATAAACTAGGACCTCTTATTTCACAGACAAATGCACACAATTTTAAGTGCCGAAAGATTCAAGCTGAAAAACTCCAGCTGAAATCTGATCAAATTTCAACTATGTGTCATTCCTACATTTCCTCTATCCTGGGCTTTATCAGCTAGAATTTCTCAATATAACTGGGCTCTGCCAGGAATCTTGCAACATAGCCCAAGGCTAGGTTTAAAGAGAGGAAAGGCAGGGAACTCTTCCTAAACTTTTAAGTCTCCATCACCATTTTCTAAGGAGTGACATTTTTGGTTTGGGAGTAAATGCAAACAAACAATCCACCACAAACTTTTGTACTGATGTCACAATTTGCCTCAGGAAAATCTGTACATCTCCTACTACTCTGTTTTCCAATTGTGATTCCAAATCATAATAGTTCCAAAGTGACTCTTGATCACTTCTAAAGATTTTGGCAGAAAGCACAGTAACAATTTTGCTATTACACTTTCAAAAATGGAAGAGGTCTAGTTAGGACTCAGTCAAACTCAGTGGCTCATTTTCACATCTAAATAAATAAGAAATGGATTATTTGATTTAAAAAGTCAGAGAATCCTCTTGTCATGCTTAGGTGTTGGTATCCTAAGAAGTGACATCTTCCCAAAAACTCCTTCCTTCTATCCATTAGATATTCTTCTTGCCTCTACTTTGTTTTAGGGAACAGCTGGTCAGTTAAATCAGCAGCAAATGTTCTCATTTGCTTAAATTCTTAGTACTTTTTAAGATGTTTTAATGTGTAATATTATCATTTGATATCATCTCCCCTTTACAAAGGGTATAATGATTTGCCTCATCAGTGGAAGTAGTTTTCAGCCATAATGTGTTTTACTAAAAATTCCAAACCAAAAAACATCTCACCAGAAAGGGAAAAAAGATCACCAAAACCAAATACAATTCTATTAATAAGCTTCATTTTCAGATGCTTATGCTAACAATGGCTAATTCTTATACTCCGTTACCAATTACTCCATCTTGACAGGGTGAGGAATAACCATCAGCATTAAATCTCTGTAAAAAAGCAAGATTCAAAATCTGATGGTAGCATCATACCAAAACGTGAAAAAAGAAATAAAAATCATATGACATCAAAACTATTAGAAAATCCTCTGAATAGGAGATGTTTCACAGCAATAATGCTTCATTTCCTTCCAGAAATATTAAGAGCTTTGTCTAGGACACTCAGAAGCTGATCAAAGCCTCCTATTTTGCATGGAAAGCTAATTACCAGAAAAGGCTTCTGGAAAGCCAGGATTAGGAACCAATGACAAAAGCCTAGTACTTTATTTCAATATCTGGCTCAAATTATTACAGATCAACTTCAAAACAAATGGCTTGTCAGATCAGTTGTTAAATGCTGAAAAAATACTGTCTTACAATAAGACAGTAAGAAGCAATAACAACAAGAATTATATACATCTAGTATAAATATAAAAGCAGTTTTCTAGAACCAAAATAACAGAATTGCATATTCACTTCTCCTTCTGTAGCCTAAACCTGAAAAAAATACACTGAAAATTCCTTTTATCATTATTGTGATTATGCATAGGAGCAGTTTCATGCACTGAGCATCTATGGTGTAGGAAATCCTCTATTTCCCTACAGAAAATCCACAAGTGTCCAAGAGATTTATCTGTATTTGAGGAGACACCTCATTAGGGTCTTCAGCAGCCTCATGAGAGGCAGGGGAGGGGCAGGTGCTGATCCCTTGACACTCATGACCAGGGACAGGATTTGAGGAAATGGCATGAACTGAAGCAGGGAGGGTTAGGTTGGATATCAGGAGAAGGTACTTCCCCCAGAGGGTGCCTGGCACAGGTTCCCCAGGGAAGTGGTCATGGCACCAAGCCTCACAGAGCTCAAGAAATGTTTGGGTAATGCTCTCAGGTACATGGTGTGAGTCTTGGGAATGTCCTGTGCAGGGCCAGGAGTTAGAATTTATCCTGATGGGTCCCTTACAACTGAGGATATTCCATGATTCTGTGATATTCATGGGCTACTTCCTGCCCATGAGATTCCTTCATTTTTCCCTTGTCCACAGGTGGAAGGTGCATTTATGTTATCTGTTTTCATATGGGGATTTTTTGGTCCATTCTATCCTCCTCTCCCCACCTTTGTCTCTCCCCTTCCAGAAAGCAACACCTTAGCATTTGGCTGCTAATGTCACCCCATGGCCAACAGCATAATTAGGTGATTACAGTAGAATGAACCACACTCCTTTTCATACTTGATTCCACAACTGGTGTTTTTTGTGGTTAAAAAGGGAACTTCTCACCGATCACACATTTGCTGGCCCCCACTCCACCTCCTGCAAGCCAGCCTTTCTCATGTGCTGTGCTTCTGATATGCCAAATCCAAAAGCTGCTTTTCTGAAGAACTTTGAAATCAAATAGGCACAAAAGGACACATTCAGGGACGTCCTGGCTCCTGATACTTTATATTCCTAAAATTTTTAAAACGGGATCTGGACAGCACGGGGGGGACCAAATGCTTCCTCTCTCATGCATTTCGTTATGGAATATATGACTGAATTTGCTGTGACATACTTGCCACCAATAAATCACTGTCAATCTTTCCTTCAGCGAGATATGGAAAATGAAAAGCACAGTAATTTGAATAATGGTGGGAAGACCAATACCCTAGAAAATTTCTCCATCGCTTTTGCTTCCATTGCCAAATTTGTCATGAAGAAAGTCCATGGAACGAGTGAGAACCCAGCGGTAAAATTTCAACCTCGCTTTCCATAGTAGGTTCTACTGACCTTCAGATCTGGCTCTTGAAGCAGCCAATCATCCAATACACACTGTAATTGTGTAACTTAAACTTGTACTCTGCAGTTTAATAGACTTCTCCTATTCTATTAAGACTGCAGAAACCAAGGAGTATAAACTCTAATCAGATCACTGTGGTCCCTTATGAAACCTCTAACTACATGTTCAAAGTCTCTATTTTCCTGCACTTTTTAATATGAATGAGCAAAAGTAAATAGCAATAGATATGATGAGGTCACAGACCAAATGGTTTTATAGTATTTGGATACTTATCCCACTTTCCTCAGAGTACTTTCCATTGCTTCAGAAGGCAAGTGTGAAAATCAGTCATATTCTTCCTGCTACTGTGCTGTTCAGTCTGGCCTTGCTGTAAACTGCCACCAGAGCTGCAGAAATGTAAAAGCATTTTTCCCAAACTCCAGGAAACCTTGATGTGCCAGATTTCACACCTCATTCCTGCTAAACACAGGCCTTCTAGGAATTATTATTACCCAGAATTTCTCAGCAGTGTGTTCAACCTAACTCAACAGTGACTTCTGTCCTTCTGTATTCATACAGGGAACAGACAGGATTTGGATTTCATTGGTTATGGCTGGGCATTATTATCATGTGAATAACAGTAACAGTGCATGCATTTAGACAGAAAGCATGTTCTAGGTCTGATGTGTTTCATACCTCTTGCAATTTTGCCACCCAAGGAGCCTCCACTGGCCTGTAATTTAATACTCTGTTTCCTAACTGGCTGAGTACTGCAGAAACTTACCCTTCCCCATTCCAACACAACCTTGGAAAAACTTGCTGCTTCTACCAAGATCCAAAGACTTTCCAGAGCCTTTCATGATGGAAAGAACCACATTGTAATGTCCGATTTCTCTGCTGTGGCTGAGAGCTGGGCAGGAGCTGACACACGTGCTATCCCAATTGTCCAGATCAGAGGCAAGCTAGAACACCCCATCTCCCCTGCAGCCCACGCAATGCATTTCCTTTCTGAGAAAACCAAGCCTCAGGAGGGAGGGTGACGCACGCACGGGGCTCACTCGGCTACGGGGTCATGACGTGGCTGGGGCTGACACGCAGCTCCAGGGGCAGGCACTTCTAAAATCACTGCAGGATTTGAATTATGAAATACACTCTTACCCTACTGCATAAATTTCATTGTGTCTCACACGTATTTCTGAGACCTTGGGCAGGGTCTAAATTTAGCTCTGATCCCGGTACTGATGGTACTGTTGTGCCAAAACAACTGAATATAATTTTTCTATACATGGAACACTCATGTTGAATGTTTTTAAATTAATTAGAGATACTGAACTGCTGTGCCTAATAGGAACAGATGTAAACTCCTTAAAACCGTTGTTTTTAGTAGTAACAAGGCATTACAGACACATAAGAAATTCGGCTTGTCTACTACAGCATTTGCATTAGGACCAAAGATGGCTCTCCTCCATCTATGTTAATAAAACTATTTTCAACATGAGTAAAAGGAAAAGAACCAGGAACACTCCTTAGCTCTGAATCCCATGGACACAAAGGATTTTCTTAGCAAAATGTATTTTTTTCTCCAGCTTTATGTTCAAATTCACATCAAGCCAGGTCACTAGTATGGAAATTTGCTCTCGTAATCACTACTAAATTTGCATTTGTATTCATCATTTCTGTGGGGATCCAAAAATAAAGCAAATGGCAACTTCTAATTGTTTTTGGTGAAGACTGGAAAGGGTTGCAGTACCCTCATTTCCAAAGAGCAACAGAGCTTCAACAGGGCTCATACAAGGGCAACAATCAATCAAATTTCTGTTGTTTTGTTCAGCAAACAAGTGGGACAGTAAAGAAAGGCTAGAAAAGAGGCAATTATTGTGGACAAAGCTCCACCTCATTTTGAGTGTCACAGCACAGGTAGACAGGAAGACTCACCACCTCTTCCACTACCAGGACCAAAAGGTAAAACCATCAAATAAACCTAACAGAACCCAGGATCAAACAAGCTGAGCCACAGTAGGCTGACATATGGAACCTACCAAGCATTTGTGGGTCCCAAGAGTGGTTCAACAAGTACAGGAATAGCCTATTGGCCTTGGGCATAATAGTGGGGAAAAAAAACCAGTGTGGGTAAGCCCCTGTTGTTCCTCAGTAAATTCCACACAGCCAGTCTGAAGCAGAGAAAATGAGCAAAGGGAAAATGGAATCAAGAAAGGGAACTCTGAGAGAATAGGAACAACATCATAACAATGCCTGCGCACAGCTGGGAGCCAACCACACCTTTTGTCCCTCCCTATCTAGTCACAAATCTAGGCCATCTGCTTAGCACTATCACAGCATTCAGCAAGGAAAGACATGGTTCTTTCTTTGTGGGCTGCTGGCATCCTTTATGGTTATAACCTGACACTGGCCTTTTGACTCAGTAGGGAAATTTCAACTTGCATTTCATCCTACATTTCTTAAATCCAGACCCTGAGAACAAGTTTGGCAACAACCTGGCTTGTAGTGTATGTACCAGCCTCTTTTCCACTGCAAAAGAATAATACTGAAAATTAGGAATCTTTTGCCTATGGGCTTTCTCTTCACTTCTCATTCCAACATGAAAACAAGCACTGCTCCAATTTGAGCTACTCAGAGTAACTGGCAGACCTCAGTTTCCTTCCAGCCACAACAAAGCACTTTCTCCTATTAAGCCGACCAGGATGCTTTGATTTGATTTCCTCTTTTCAGGACACCTCCATTTTGCTTTCCCTCATGGATTTGTGCCTCATCAGCAGTGCATCTGTATTGGTCTCTGCACCTAAGAAGAAGCGTGAACCAAAACTAGCAGAGGTTAACACTTGTATTATTTTGTGGGTATACCAAGAACAGTTTTAGCAGGTTTGGCGCACATTGTACTAAGAGGATGTCAGCAACTAAAGTTTTGGCAACGCTTCACTGTGGAGACAGCCTCATAAAGTCCATTTGGATGTAAAAGGAAAACAAAAAAGGTAAACAGGACTAATCATCCTTGTAACTATATGCTGGACCTCCTGAAGATAGATTATTCCTAGACAAAAAGAAGCCATTCAAGTTCACCCAGAAATCTTGCAACAATTAAATAAACTATTTCCTCTGTAAACACAGCACACCATCTTAACATGCATTACATCCAGCCCTAACCCTTACCCTTCACTGATCAACCCACCCAACTTCACAATCAGCCATAACTCTCGCAGTAATTCATCCTCTCGTTTGGACTTCCAATCACCCCAGATTTCACCAGAAAACAAAAACCAACGACTCCAAAGTTCATAACCTTCATAAAATTACTTCCTGAGAAGCAGACTATAGTGACAGGAAACACCAGGACTCCCCATACCTTAACTAAGTCCACACCTATTCAACAACTGCAGACAAGACTCTTAGAAATAGGAAACTCATGTGTCACGCAGCTCCTATGGAGAGGTTAAAGTTACTTTCCCCAAGGACAGGCTCGTTTATAACTAGCACTTTTTTTATTTTTGAAGTACTCCCACTTAATGTTGGTCCTTTCAATGGAAGATTACATCAAATGCTTGTTTTGTGAAGAGATTCCCAATTGTCAACTATTTCCAATGTCATTTTAGTCAAACCTCCAGAACATAGAGTCCTTAAAAAAAAATCCCCACTGACATCCTTGTAGGAAAAATTCACTCTAACAATTACTGACTTTGAGGCTGGGTTTTTTTGGCACTTTCTCCTGAAACAGTGTCCCTGATCAAGGACAATATTCAACCAGCTAAATCCATTATTCATTCCTACATTGAAATACTGATACATTAGGAAATCCACTGCATTTTTCTGGAAACAGTTCTACTTGTAGCATCTATCAAAAATTATGAGAAAGACTGAGAAAAAACTGAAGAAGAAAAGTGGTAAATGGCTCCTTTAGATGGCTTAAAATCAAATGAAAAACAACTGACATTCAACCTTTATTCAAATCTCCAACATGTTTCCACGAGTCTCCCTACTGAGCAGAGTAAGAATATTAAAGGTTTGTTTTCTACAGGTTATTGCTTAAAATGATGAGATCTGCAAGCAGAAGTTTCCTCAAAATTCTCTGAAACACAGCTAGAAAGTGTTAAATCCAGCAGACCATGATGAAAACTTGGTTATCATTTTCATTATTTCATTCAGAGGTACTGAACCCTGCTGTGGTTCCTGTGACTACTGACAGTAATCCTATACAATAATAGGAGTGTGAAAAAAAACCTGCACATGAACTGAAGTACCAAGACATTCACTTCAGCTGAATACTACTTTGTTCTGGGGATGGAGAAAGGAGGCAAGCACCTTGATCAACAAGATGCTAAATGCCTCAATGAAACCACAACCTGTCCCCAAAATTCACCAGTCAGCAGGTTTGCAAGGGCAGAAAATGAAAAAAAGAAAATGCAAAACAAAAAAAGGAAGATGCAAGCTGTTAGATTAGAAAGACAAATTAAGTCTAAACTGAGAGGAGTCAGATTCTATGTAAAAACTTTTCCAGACTTTGAAGTTGTACAGAATAAGGGTTTAGTCAGTGTGTGTCATTTACTTACAGTCAACTTTCTAAAAGAGAAAATCAGCTCTCATTCTTTAAATTAGGCACAAGTACTACCAAAAGTATAAACAATCCACTAAAACAATCTTCTCCCTTCCCAAAACCCTGACCCACAAATACCATTTCCCTTTAAAATACATGGTTTACTGCTAATTAATCTTCCTTGAAAATTTAGGCAAAGCTTTTAAGTGTTTCTTAAAACTCTTCAGGCAGGGTGCATTTTCTTAGATCACCATTTTAGCACAACAATCTTAAACTTGGAGACAAAATGAGATATAAATCAATTAACCTTTCATAACAGTGCCTTAAAACCAAATTTAAAAACCCCACTGTATGACATGTCACTGGTACCTGGGCCCAACACTTTTGAAAGGCAGGATTTTTCCAGTTCAGCATTTGTAGCATTACCAACTCTGGTGAAGTGAAGCTGGGAGAATTAAATCAATGAGTAAAACCCCAAGTAATTCCTTGTCCAGTAATAAATATGAGCACAGACTGAGCACACTGAAATCTGACCAGCACAGCAAGTTGTGTGTTAACATTTACAGAGGGTTTGCTGTTTCTCAGCTCAGCAGTGCCTTCCAAGCCATCTCTTCCTCACCTGGCACATCCAATGAAAAAGGCTGAAACACGATTTGTTTTCTCCTGTGGGACCACAAATCCTACAGTACAATATTAAGCAGAAATTAATTACTCAAACTCTTTTGCACAATTTATTAAATGCTGCATATATTAAGATTCCACCCCACTGCCTGGCTGTGCAAGCCTCTTTGGTCTTTGAAAAGAATGAACAGATAAAGAGCTTCCAATTACATCTAGACTACAACCAGAGTTACAATTTTGTACATTATTTTTTACAGACCCGAGTGCAAACTTGCTGAAAAGTTCTGACAGAATTCTCAGGCTCTCTCTTTTTCTAAGTTCTCCAAGACCTGTGAAAAAAAAACAAACCAACAACAAAAAACCAGTAGGAAGCTGAAAAAAAGTTGACAATATAGTGCTCAGCAGCTCACCTCATTACAAATTGATTATTATCAAGAATAAATACAAGATATAAGGTGACAGTAAAAGTTTGAAACTGCAAATATATTACAGTATTACAAGCTCCAACAGCTACTAGGACTTGTTTACAGCCATAGACATGAAATGCTTGTATTTATTTCAAGACCAGGAAATTAAGATATTCTCTAGAGCACTTGAGTTAATGATTAAGGGACAGACACACACTAATAAAAAGAATGATAGTAATGGCTGTGTTTAAGTCAAGCCAAAGTGTATTTCTTCTAACCAGCTTCCAGCAGATCTACATGTAATGTAGGCTTGCATGATACAATGTGGGGTGAAATAGTTACCCACCCAGTCCCACACATCCTAAATGCTACAACGTTTCAAATGACAGCAGTGTGCAAACCAGAATTTATTCCACACAGCTTCAGCAGCTGAAATAACTGAGCAGAAGAACCACGTTTCACATAATGTCAGAACCTGCCGGGCAGCAGGGGGAGTATTTGGCTCAAATGAGTGAACTACACTCAAAACAAAGGAAAACATGAATTTTAAACCCTTTGCATCCCAAAGAAATCAGCCAGCAGACACAGAAAAGAAAAACAATCTAACAATACTATTTATGCCAGAGTTCAGTGCCAAATGACTGCTTACTGTCAACTTCAGTGCTGTGATACACACCACAAGATACAGTGGGCTAGGTATCAGCAATAAAATCTGCAAACATTTTGCAGTGGTGCATTTTCCTGCTAAGCTGAAGAAAAGTGAAAGTTTCACACAATGAAAAGAAGAGTAGCATTACGATAAATTGCAATAGAAGGAATAGTTTATCATCCCCAAACAAGGAATTCTGCTGGATTTTTTTCATAAATCTTTCAAATCTGATACTGTAAAGCCTGACTTGGGCATCTAAGCTTACAATGCCTTTGTGAAAGATGACAGGTAAAAAGAAAACCACCTTCAGACAGGAAGCCAACTTTCTTCCTGTTGTTTAATCAACAATTACTAAAATTAAAAGGCTTCTTTCTTCTTCTTCACTAAAGTAATAATTAAATGACACCTTTAGGATTACATTTTCTATGCCAGGAGTATAATCTGTGGCCTATTCTATGGGGGAGTAGGACAGTGCAGGGAAAAAGTGTTTCATGCAGGAAGCACAAAGAGAGGCTGCCAGAAGTGAGTGTGGGCTTCTCTTACAGCAGTGAATGTAGGTAAAATCCCTCTTGCTTGATAAAAATTCCAAAGTGTCATCAGTGGAGGAAAAACAAAAGTAATGATTCTTGCCATGCAGGTAGAACGTATGAAAAAATGTGTAATAAAACCTCTTCTTCATGACGCCCCCATCTTTTTCCCCCCCAGAAGGAAGAGTATAAATACACTAAGCAGCTTAATGACAACTTATCAGCTCTCACCATCCATCCCAACTCTAATATTGGCATCCAGATAACACTGACATGATGTGCAAAGTCCTCATCTTCAGCTGTATTGCAGCAGTAATTCTCATGACTGCAGCTTATGGAGCACCTCTTAAGAAGACTAAGCTGTCACCTGCTGAAAAAGAGATTTATCTTAAAGCCTCAATAATTGATTTAGCACAACTGAAAGACATCGACAATGTAAGTGGTGATTTTCTTCTACCTGCAGATTTATTTGTATTTGTTTTTTCCTATGTAATTTTTTCAGAAAAATTAACTTTTTTTACCCCTTCTCTACAGAATTTTCTTGACTTTTACACACCAAATGACAAACGGGTAAGTCTGAATTTTCTGTTCAGTTTTATTTCAATTTAGGGAGTGCAATTTCTTAAAGAAACTTCTGCCTTTGCTTTTTATTCTCAAGCACTAAAAGGCTGACATGCAATATTATCTCAATGCCTCTGTGCAGTAAGTAACAGAAAATGAATACTTAATATTCATCCTGCTTAAATGAATTCAGAGGAAAAAATTGGTTCATGAACAATTTAAAGATGGTACAAGATTTGCAGAAGGCAATACTGTTGTGTTAACTAACACAGGAACAATTCTGAGAATGAAACCAGACTTAGAAAGCAGTATCCACAGGAAATCATCCACATTTTACCTAAACTAGAGGCAGAGCCACTGGTTAGTTCTGTTTAAGATATAAGTTTTCTGTATCCCATCAATGATGAAACTCAGTTATGCTGTACTTAATTCTCACCATGAATAAAACTTAACCAAGCCCTTCTGGATACATAAATCATGTTGAATGGCACTGAGTTAATACTTATTCCCACAAGAATACCATCATTTGGGGTTACTTCTCTCTGAAACATCAACGTGCAGAGAGCATTCCAAATACAGCTCTACTGCAGACAGGCTGCTGATTTCTACCTACTACCTTTCATTCAGCATGCAAACAGCCCAATAAACAAAAGCATGAGTTATTTAGTACTGGGAAGTAGTTAAAAGCTTTGCAAGTTATCTCTTAGCTGCTTAGAAGCTCTGCTCATTTGCTAATTCAGAAGACTTCTCACTCAACAACACTTTTGTTTCAGAGCAGATTTGAAGTCAGATTCTGCAACCACTTCCTTATGTGTCCCTTTTCTCTTGTGCTGGCAGCACTAAGACCTGGCTATCTCAGAGATGTTTGGGGCTGATCAGTAACATACTGTCAGCGAGTGCCTGAAATAGCTTGCAAAAGTGGTGCATAAAGTTATTCACCCTGTTCAAAAGCCAGCTCTGATGCAGACATTAGACAGAGCAATCAAAGTGCATCAACTGAAGATGCTTCTAGGAGAGGCCACTTGTTTGCTAACCCATGATTTTCTGATGGCAACCAGGAGTAAGGCTCAGATCAGGAATAAATATTTCAGCTTTGTGTCCCCAAGAGATACTGCAACACTTGCTACAGAATTAAGGTCACATGTAATGTCCCCCAATACAACTTTGAGGGCAACAAATGAATTTGTTTAAATTTAATACACTGCAGAAAACAAACAGCTCCGTTCCTGAGATGAGGATAAAAACAGCAGGGAATTGAGATTTTGAAAACTGGAGCAAGGAAAACAAATCACACACGTAACAATTTTGCTGACTGTTCTAGGAGTGCAACCACACAACTCTAGCATGTTTCCTGAAAGAACTGAAAATCTTGATGCAAGATGTGGAAGACAACGACAAGCAACACATTAAAAATCTCGAAAAGAATCTCAAGGATTTTGAGGTACGCAATCTTGTACAAATGCTACTCAAAAAAAGGAAATAAAAAGAAAAAAGTGTTCCATCTCAGTGAAAAACCATGCCAGAATCAGCATGTTCATGCATCAGACCTGCCTTATCAACTCATAAAAATACAGGGATTTGTACAAAAGTATGCTAAGATTAACGACATGAAAATACCTATTTGCATGGTCATCCAATACAGTAAAAGAGACTTGAGCCCTACTGGTTATACATGCCAACATTTAACAACATATGACATTTTCTTTGCTGAATCATGCAAAGCATCTTACACTGGCAAAAGCTTGCCTTTAGGAGCAGAACAATCATTTCCACAGCAATGGCTTTGGAAACTGTGCCGTAAGTTTATGACTGGAGGACCCAGGGACAAATGTTGTATACCCTGACATACTACTAAAACAAAATCCATGAGATCCTTGTAGCATTTTCAGAGTACTCTTCAGGCTACAAACGTTTAGGGTTGCTTCTTGTTAAAGGAAAATCTTTACATGAGTTGATATAACAATTTTAAAAATCAGCTAGCAAGAAAGTTATCACCAATCAATAAAATTCCCTGTATTGCAGGACCCTGATTTTGCAAACCCAACATGCAAGAAGTGTGAATCAAATGAGAAGAAAAAGTTTCCTGAATTTCACCAAGAAATGACCGCCTTCCTGCAATCCATGCTGACAGAAATTGTATAACCATTTTTACTTTTACTACTGCATTATTTATTGAAATATTTAATTCTGAATAATTTATGTATTTTGCCATGTGGCATACTACCAGCTCGTTGTCCATTTTGGGACCACTGAATGTTCTTAATGTGGGTGGTGAGAGAATCCAAGATCACACTTGATCCTTTCTGTAAGCCCTAGGGGCTCAATGTTCTTTGGAAAACTCATTTATTGTCACTTTGTCAACAACCTGAGATAATTATTTATTGAAAAAGCTATTAGAAGTTATTTGTAGATTATATTTAATAAATATCATGGACATATAAAAATCATGTCTAGAGTCCTCTTTGTTACCATACTGTCCTTTTCACAGATGACTTAATACTGTTTTTTAAAAAACACACAAAAAGCCCCAATGAAGCACTCAGCAGCATGCAAGTGTGCAGGTACCAGACTCAAAGTAAGACACCTGCAGAAAATATTTTTTAAGCAATATAAAGTGCCAGTTTATGCTGCCACACAGCATAAGGTGAAGAGTACCAAATTGCTTCCCCTCAAAAAAGAAACCTTCCTTTTTCCTGAGCTGTACCTACTTAGCTACACAAGCTTCGTGCAAGACACGTTTTTCTCACTGGTGTAAGCAAAATATGTAGTTCTCCAAAGTCTTCAGAGACAGGGAAGCATTATGAAAACAGTAACACACCTGAAATAGCAACTGTGCAGGTCACTGAGGTCTCAGAACAACAAAACTGACAAGAAATTATGGATTAATGTCTAAATCCATGTTAACACACTGCATTGTCAGAAATCTTTCTGTGGAACCTCAGAAATGTCCTTACTCCCAAGGCAGATGGACTGAGTTATGTGGCAACGAAACAGTGCAAGAGCATTTTTTACAACACAAAAGCCCCAAGTCAATACTAACAAGCCAGGCTATAACTGATCAAAGGGAGCTTCCTACCTCAGCTATGGTTTGGACTTTGATAGGCTTTCCTGGTGGGTGTGGTATGGAGTACTTCACCTTAAACTTAAAACCAGATTAACAATGGAAAAAACAGTTTCCTTGCATGCTGCAAAGAGAAGAGGCGTTAATGATAGCTTTCTGCCAAAACTGGGAAAATACTTACAGCACTGCCGTGTTTCTCTGCTCATCTTCTCTTCCCTCAGTGAAGGAGTGCTCTGTCCCCACCCACAGGGGCTCAGGAAAGTAAATACAGTCAGTCACCTCAGCCACAAACAGATAAGCTCCACCCTCTCCTCAAATCAAATGACAGTAACAACAAAAATACTTGAATAGAGTAGGACACACAGGAAAGAAAACAGAAGAGGAGAGAAAACAGGCAAGACAGGTAAGACACAGAAGAGCAGGCAAGAAACTTCTGCGTAAGAATTCCTTCTACCTTGTCATAATTTTACATAGATTCCTTCTTACTCCAAAAACTCTTACATGCAGCATGAAGAAAGAAACAGCATCACACACAAAACACGGCTTTGCAAACAAACCTCTTCCAGTAGCAGCTCAGACATTGTCTATAGTGCTGCCCCAGATCTCAGCAACCAGAGAGGGGCAAAGGAGCAGTCTTCATTAAACACAATTCTCTTAATGAGAGAGGCTTCCTTTATTGTTTCCTTAAGCACAGGAACCCTCAACTTTGGCAGGGGGCACTAACCTACCCTGGAGTCAGTCTGTGCAGCTGGACATGCCATGTGGGATAACCAAGACATTTCCAAAGTCCCTAAACAGTAAGCATTAGGCGAGGCAGAAACAGGCCAATAGTTCAGAAAGCAGGAAAGGATGGTAAAGAGATACTCACCCATACATTCAAAAGGAAAGGCAGAAGCTGGAGCTCACTAAAAATGTCACAAATACAAGCTGTGTGAAATTACATACACTTTTTTTGGCATTTGGTCTGCACAAACTGCACTGGAGTTAGGCTATTCTGAGACAGCTGCATGTTTAGTCACAGAAAGAAAAGGTTTTGCCTGTCCTGGCTCTAGTTTTAGGGATCACCACATCATTTTTGCACAGTAGCCACAATCTGCTGTGGATTTTTAAAACATGTTCAGGCTGCCTTGCTCCCCATGTAGCACCTCCAGCAAGAAGACACAGACACTTTTTCAAGAAAATACCTGTGTAAAGACTGACACAAAGAGCTAGTTGAGGTGCGAGGAAGGCGCTTGTGCTGCCAAATTTACATCTAATTCTAGGTAGGTCCACATTCTTAAAGAACATCTGCAGGATCAGCTTCTGTATTTGCCCAAGCTTTAAAAGATGAGTTTAGCAAAAAAAGTCATTAAAAGCATCCAAAAATGCCTAACAAAGTGAACTTTGCTAGACATAGCTTCCCCCTTTCAGCTGTAAAAAAACCAGAGCCCCTTAACACAGTTATAAAATTTGATTTCCTGAGCTGCCTTCTCCTGCTTCATTGCACAGCTCTAGTATCAAATAAAGATACATGACATGCCACAACATGACAGGGCTGCAAGCATATGTGGCATGTGACATTTATGTGACATGTCTCCGGCATGTGAACGTATGAAGTCTTGAGACGTGGTGTGATGTGATAGGATGCATGACAACATTATACAGTGGATTCGTCCTGCCTCAAGCAGAGGCAAACCCACATCTGTAGGATTGTTTTTGTCCCAAAACCCAGGGGCACATGGCAGGTAATGCAAAGAGATGGGGAAACACATCAAGAACAAGATTTGATTTCTGGATGAGAACTGTGTAATATTGTATGTATTTTGTGTAAATCTAAGATGTCTAGAACCCACAGTGATGGGCTAAATTAACTCAACTGATATCTTGGATGGAGAGCCATTGACTATGGAAATGAGACCTGTGTTCATAGGTAAGAAGGATGAATAATGTTCTGGTTCCAGCCAGGACAGGGTTAAGCTTCTGCAGCATCCAGGAGTGGGCACAGCCAAGACACTGTCATTCTATATCACCTCACACCATTACCATGGATGGAGTGAAGAGATCCTCTTCCAGGGAGCTCCTTCTGGTTCAGAAAATGGTGGAGGGAGCTGTCCACTGTTGTCTGTTATTGGGGCTTTTTTCCCCCCATGTGAGCCACCTGCTGTTTCCAGCAAATTGTTCCTATCTCAGCTCTATGGTTTCTACCTTTCTGCTTCCAATCTACCCCTCCACCTCACTGCAGAAGGGAGGTGGAGGGAGAAACAGGAAGTAGAGAGAGCAGCATGTGGTTTGGAGAGTGTCAGTGGGTGCATGGAATTGGGAAGCACCATTCCTAGACGTCACTGTGTGTCACTCCACCTATATAAGTCAGGTAGAGCACCAGGAAGTGGAAAGAACATGCCCACACCACCACCCCACCCCATCCCATATCCATGTGTACATCCATTCTTCCCCCTGGAGCTCAGTTCTTCTCAAGCAGAGAGGGGAGAGGCTGAGCTCAGCCTCAGGCTGCTGCTGCTCACCTGCCTCTACTTGCTCTGTGCCACGTATGTATGATGCACACCTGCTCCATGTGCATGGACCTGTTGGGAACACAGCTTCAGCCTCAGCATTGGAATTGCAGAACGCTTGCCTCTCAAGCTTGTAGGATCATACCTTTTGGAATTACTGAAGTAATCAAGGGCAAACCCGGATAAAACAGCTCAGTGCTTCCATTTACTAGCTCAGTGCACGCTGCATATGCTGATACTTAATCCAAGAACAATCCAGATAAAAGAACTGGGCCTACACTGGTGCCACCAAGTTATTCTCAAGGACATAGTGACCGTGTCCAGCCAAACACATCTTCTCACTAACAAACCTCTCACTTCCTAAGGCAGCACCTAAAGCTCCGTGGAAATTTCAGTTTGCTGTTCAATTAATAAAATGGCTGAAGCACACAAAAAAAAGCTCAGCACTCGAACTGAACAAGGCTTCTTGTTCAGCTACAGCAAACACCTTTGGTGCCAGTATCTCAGCAGAAGGCTAAGTCCATACAAAAGACAATCCAGAAGCATATAGAGTGCAAACACACGTGTGGTGTATAATGTGTATGTCAGATTTGATATGTGCATCACTTCCCAGCGTCTGTATCTATGTAGGCATGGCTAACACATTGTCAAGGACATTTATTGAACTTTTAACACCCCTGCAAAAAGGCAACACTGCACTCTAGCCCAGAATATGACAGCCATTCCCAAGCATTTTTAGAAAACATTACATGGAACAAGCAGTCTGTGGAACACGTGGCACAATAAACCAAACACCACCACAAAATGCCCCAGAAAGTTAAGGGACAGTAACAGAAAACTCTTAAGAGAGTACATCAGCCAAAAAAAGGTCAAGGACCAAGTAGTAACAAGTCAGTGAGTTTCAACAACTTGTAAATCAGTGTAAGATCATCCCCACAGAAGACTCTACATATCAGCTGGAAGAACAAATTAAGGAGAAAAACCAAATACCATGAGGAGGAACTTCTTTGAGACTCCTCTAACACTAAGAAGGTGCAACATGACTACAGCACTACACTCGCTATTCCTGATGTATGAGAACACTGCCTAAGTCCCAACTCTTGCATGATTTGCACAAATCATGGAACATAATCCAAGCATCCTGTCTAGCTTGAACACACCAGTGTTCACAACACCAACTCCAAACATGGCACTTAACAACACCCTCCCAACGCTACCATGTTCTTACCAGAACAATCCTTGGTAAGTAAAGTCCTTCTTTCCAATCCATGGAAGTAAATTCCCTTGTGACAGGCATCATTTTGCAGGTTACTGCATATGCAGACAATTTCACTAGGACTTGTCATTGCAGTGATGAAGTCATCTGAGGGTCCAGGAGCCCAGCTCATCCATAAGCATTAACATTGATGGGGTTTGAGGCAAACCACAGAAGCTGAAAAAACCTTGATTCTGGTGGCTTCTGTACTACATTGCATTATTTTCTTATTTACAGATTTGACACCTGCATAATGCTTTAAACCCACTACCAGAACCAGTAGTTGTCACAGAACAGGTGAATAACAGCTAGTCATGCCAGGGGGTTCACATTTTTAAGTACAAAAATGATCTTTTAACTCTTCTAGCACAAACAACAAACTGTAAGTCACTTGGCAAATTCACACTAAACAAAACTCAGCAAAGGATGGACGCCTACAAATAAAGCACAAATTGCCCATTTCTTTTTTTTTTTCCCTGAAAGACTATTTACATAGGTATGCCCTTTTTTTGTTTTAAGAAATCCAGCTCTTACTGATTTTTTTCTTTTGTAAAGTTATGAGAAAGGGACAAGAAAGAAATCAATATACAGAAATCCTGAAACTATCAGGAAAAAAATGTGTTAACTCCACAAGGTCCTACAAGATTTGTAGGGGGTGGGGTCAGCAAGCTGAAATGAGGTACCACTGTGGGGCAAAGACTTACAAAGCTGTTGGATACTCCCACCTATGAGAAAACAAACATTTTGGGAAAAGACTCAACTGCTACTGGTGATTTAATAACTACATTTAAACTGACAAGAAGCAGTACTAGAATTGTTCTCTTCCTGTAGCTACAAACTTAAAGTCGAACATTTTACTACTCAGAACCACATTTACTGAAACAGATCATTCAAACTGACTTAACGTTCAATCCAACTCCATCAATCACTGAACTGTTCAATATGTGGAGACTTCACAATCCATGATCCATAGCTGTGTTGCTCCAAGTAGCTCTGCAGCAAGTTTTTAGCTTCTTGGTACAACTGAGATTTAATCTAAAAAAAAAAAGAACAAAGAAAAACCTTGAAAAAACCTCAAGAACTACAGTTACAGAACCGTGTTCTTTACCACCAACATGCACTAAAAGCACGAACACTGTAAAACAATAGTATCTCCCCCTGTGCCAGCTCACCTTTGCCTCGTGGTATGTTGCAAACTGGAGCAGATCACCACGTCCTGCTTCCCTGGCGAGCATCCTGAAGCGGCTGAACATGGCGGCCTTGCACAGGCGGCTGGCCAGGCAGGTGCCGCTGCGGAACGGGGAGCTGCAGGCAGAGCATGGAAACAGAACTCACTGCTGGGAGACTGTTCTGATCCTTACAGGGGCTTTCCCCTCCTTCCTAACACTCTGTGAATGCCAGCATGCTGGAATTCATCTCAATTAGAATCCATCTCAATTAGAATCCATAATTAGTAGATGCACTGTGAAAGCAAAAACATTTTCGCTACTACAGGCAATGGACTACAGGGATCTCCACTCTGAAATCTGTTTTGTTTGGTAGCCAGGTATCTCACTGTGAGCTTACTTACAAGATCTCTAAAACCTCACCTAAGCATGGGATGCTTTCAGCTAACACAGGAGAGAATTTCTCTCACAGTTTAAAAACTGAATTACTTCAAATAAACCAGCACATGCCCATTATTTCCAACAAAATGAAGATAAATGCTGACCTTTCAGTGGTTTTCCCACTTAATCCATCCACAACCTCCAGGGATGCATCTGACAATGTCCAGTTCAAACTAAGTGACCACTGGTTCAAATCTGTTTGGATTGGCAGCGCAGCTTTCACCAAGTAAATGTGAGATCTGTTGACCAGGTAAGGCACAGGAAGCTTTGAAATAAGCTCATCATCAAGACGCTGCTTTATGGTTATGTCCAGTCCTTTTGTATCCTTACAACTTCCACTTCCTAGTAAACAGCACAAGATCAGTCACATAGAAGCAAATCAAATAAAAAAGTTAAAAATGCAGATATTTCTGCATTCCTAATCCATTATAGTCATTGTTTCACATAAAATTCATGCTTGTAAAGATCAGTTCCAATATTCAATTCACAGAACAAAAACGATTCCCCACTTTCTTCTCCAGATGCACCATTATTTTCCCTGGATGCTTTCTTTTGAACCACTGTTTTTCACCAACTCCTTATGTTCCCTGCAGAAGACACGAGTGAAACAGAACTTCAGCCTTTCAGGACAGAAAATATGCTGAGGAGTTTGCCCACATTATCTCACATCCAACAGCATTTCTGACTGCCTACTAAATAAATACACTTTGGTCCACTGCATCTCAAGGAACAATTCTGTAATTCAAAGAACTCGTGGTTTAGCTCACACTTTATAAAATGTAATCAAACTGGAATGTGAAAACACATGAGTCCCCCCACCTGGAGCTTGCACTGCACGTACCCACAAGAATGTTGCTGATGTACACGGGTTCGATGAAGTGGCTCAGCAAAGCTCCCTGCAGACCAACCACCTCCCACTTGGTCAGTTTGTCACCAGCTGACATGCTGCTCACTCTGACAGTCTTGGGGGGACAGCAAACAGCCAGGTAAATCCTGCCTTCCAGAGCAACGTGCAGACTCAGCTCCTCACTGGCTTCGTAAGCAGAGATAGACTGGGGACCAAGATGCCTACAGCAGGAAAAGAGAATGGATTTCAGGGAGAAAGCACTCTGATCACAGGTTGCAGCAAGTGGTATTCTAATGCTGTCTCTCAGAAAAAAAAAAATAATTAGTAGATCCAGGCCTTGTATTATCTTTAGGGTCTGTAATTCTAAGAAACACCAGACTGGGTGCCCAGAATACTGAAATCGGTATTAAAACAGGAAATAGCCACTCAAGCTCATCTTAGCCACCAGTCGTGCACACATTAAAAAGATCAGCTGTAAATAAGCTGTCACTTTTTTGCAAACAAGCTCTCACTACTCTAATAGAAGTTACTTGTGGAGAAATAGTTGTAAGGTTCTTAAAATCTCCTTTAAAACGTAACTCCCACTGTGGTTCAAAATATTTAAATAAGAAGATACAACACATAAGGGAGACAAACCACTGGCTGTTCTGAAGCAAAACAGTTTCTCCTCTTAGTCACAAAGAGGTAAGACAAAAAAGCAGAGACTTTTGTTTAAATTCAAGGCTTTTTGTAATCCAATCTTGTAGTCCATACAATGGCATTAAGTCATTACACCCTCAGTGGTTAAATTCATGATTTAATAGTATTTTAACAGCAACTTGGGAAGGGGGTTAACAGGTTACTGTCTGTAGGAAACAAAAGCTCATCCTATAACCCATGTAGAAGTTTTTTGTATCACCACACTGAGCTGTATCTCATACTTATCACTACTACCCTGTACATAAATGTTCCCAAAACAAGATAAAAATTAATCTTCCACTGTATCTCGGGAAACATCACAGTACTTACACCTCTGATTTTAACTGAGCAGTTCCTTTTGGAAGCTGGTTCATGTAGAGAGAAAGAGTTATATTTTGCTTTAAGGTAAGCAGCTTTGAGCCTGGTGCTGTGCAAAATATGGATCTCTCTGCCTTGGCTGGATTTTTGTTATAGAACAGCAAAAGATGCCTGTACAAATATCTAAAAGAAAAAAAAAATTACCGATTTTACACAATATACAATCTAGATACGTACTCACATTTTTATGTATTACTTATTAACTTGTATCACCACAAAATTCAAGTGCAGAAGTAAAACTGAGACAAACTGCCTGCAAGGGAGGGATTTGCAGAGACACTCCCACCTGAGCAGGGAACGCCTGGCAGTGACAGTAGCATGGCAGTCATGCAGGAGCCTCCCACAGGACTCGAAGCGCCGGCTGTAGTTGCATTCTCCTGTTCCCAGAGCTACCACCTCATGCTGCCCACCTAAAACCAGAGACAGGGGCAGGTTCACCTGGCCTGGCT
This sequence comes from Anthoscopus minutus, assembly GCA_013399455.1. Classification (NCBI taxonomy): domain Eukaryota; kingdom Metazoa; phylum Chordata; class Aves; order Passeriformes; family Paridae; genus Anthoscopus; species Anthoscopus minutus. The sequence goes on from VWYI01020231.1 coordinate 69,263, forward strand.
GCCCACCAAGCTGCTCCCACGCTTTCAGTGCCCTGTGACAACAGGTTTCCCACTCCCCCAAAACTCAAAATCAAACCAGACTTGCCCTTTTCAATGATGAAGGCAGCCAGGGAGCTGCCACAGCTTTGGTACTTGGGGTGTTGGGCAGTCAGGCAGCTGAACACTTCCTCAAGTGTTTGTGAGAGTTTATGATAGATATGTTCTCCTCCTAAACGAAACAACAGAACCCATCAAGACACAAATTTGCAGGTAGGGGAAAAAACCAGACAGGAGCAACTTGCCAAATTATAACCCTGAACACATGTTGTGTAAGCACAACCACATGTACTTTCAGGATTCTGAAGATCCTCAGGATCAAAAAAAGCTCAGCAACACCTCAACACTTGATGCTTTTATCATCCATCATATTAACAACAGGTAGAGCCCAAGTTTAATCACCTAGCTCAAGTAAGGACAGAAAATCCTGTTTCTATTACCTGGACTGGTGATAAAAACTCAAGTGATTTACTGAATTCAAGCAATTTACTGAAGTTCTGTCCCATAGAACCGAGCTAATAATACTAGCTCTTACAGATAGTCTTCAAATGTGTTTAAAACAATAGTAACAGCATAGAGATTGCTAAATGTATTAAAAGATGAAAAGTTTTAAAAATAAACTATTTACTGGGCTATTTGAATCAACAGAGGAAAAACAAGACTGTTCCTTACCAGTCCTTGAAACACAAGCCGAGTTTGCTGGAAATCGAAGCTCAGCAGGAACACAAGGTAAATCTAAGAATTGAACAACACTTTGAAGTGGGATGGACATTACTAATTTCTAGACATGAATCTCACACTATTTCCAGCAAGTCAAACTTTTTAATTCTCAATGAATTTTCTTTTCTGATTCTGAAGTCCTTGTAGGCTTCGAACGATTCAGACAGCAAAACTCAAAAGAAGATAAAATATATTATGACAACTTATCTCTGTTGAAACCAGCATCTCAGTGGGGAACTTTTTTAGTCATAAAAATTCAAACCCCCTTGAGCTGTACTTCATGTTGCTGTACCAAGTGAACAGCAAATCAAGTGCAACAGCAACAAATTAATTCTTTCAGTATTCCTGTCATCAGCTGATGCAACTCTTAACACACAAGCAACAAAACCAAGAAATAGCTTCAGAACCAAACTACAGATTTGCCCCAAGGATTCAAAAAACATGACAGAGAATTACTGCAGAATTTAATAAAATCACAGGTATTTTGCACAGGATACTCTTAAGCCAAGCATTTCAAGGTCTAATTAGGTACTGCTACAATCTTTACCTGAATCTTCAAAAGACTTTGCCCCTGTATTCTCCAAGTTAAATAGCTCAGCAAGAGCCAGTTTAGCTGCATTTAATTTAGACTCCTTCTTGTTCCTTCCCAGCCCAGTCTTGTAGCAAACACCATTTATCACAGCACAAAAGGCAAAATAAGGCCTTATGACATCACCTTTAAAGGAGAAGAAAAAAGCAGAAGCAATCAGTGAAATTATTTTAAGGCGCTTCATCCATAGCTTTATGTCCTCATACTAATTCCTAAAACAAATACAAGACAAAAAGACGATTCTGGCAAAGTACAACTCTTACCCCTCACCTCCCCAAAAATATTGGTGTCTTTTGTTTCATGCACTCTTCACAAAATTCTGGTAACAGCCATAATTAAACACAATTCACCTGACCTTTTTATGTAGCACCTCATCATGAGAAACAGCTGTGGAGGCAACAAAAGGGCAGCCAAAACCCAACATATGTGGGGGTAGTGCAATCAAAAGTAAAAAGGTTCATCTGTATCAGCACCATCAAATCAACTCAGATAATCTCAAGGATAAGCAAACACTACTTAATTTGGTAGCAGAAGTATTTACCTGCCACACTTGTTTCCTTCAATTCAAGCTGCAGGTGGTGTATTTTGGCAAACAGATGCAAGGCAGATACTGGGTTTACTAGCCCCTGTTTGTATCTTTCAATCAAATTCAGGTCTTTCTCTGAGGGAAGGGCTGAAAATGTAGTGCTGTCTTCTCCTTTAAGAAGAAAAGGTCCTTGAACAAAATTAAGGAGACAATTGAACACACTCTCTGAAAACCTGCTTGCAATAAATGCTTTTCAGATGCTTCTTAAAAAATCACACCAAAATTTACTGTAGAGCATTACTGCTTTCTACTGAACCCTACATCAGCAACAATAGAAATTCCAAAACTGTGTGTATATCCTCTTTTAAAAGAACCAAAGCTTTTCCTTATAGTAAATCCAGTAACCGTTGAACATATATATTACAAAAAAACACAACATACATCATCCCCACCCCGCTCCCTTCTCTTGTAAATCAACAATCAAATCAAAGTTGCTGATGGCAGATACCAGACAGTGGAATCTGCAGTTTTTCCACACAAAGCTGTGCAGCAGGGAGGACTCCCTGTTTTAAGACACTATAGAAGTTGCAGCAACCACTGGATGGATAAAATTATCAGCTCCAGGGGTGAGATATACCCAAGCACAACCACTTTCCAGACAAGAACTAACAGAAATGCTCGCTTTTAAGCGTCTTAACAGGTGCCTTTAGCTCAACACAACTACTCAAAGTGACGCAATCACAAATACATCCTGGGACATCTCAAACTGCAGTTAAAACCCTTTGCAATGTAATTTATGAAAACTCATGCAGCAGAACATACTCTGTATTTTGTCAATCCACAGTACTTTTAACATTTAACTCGAACTTTATAATTTGGTAATGCTGCAGACCACACAGGCCACCCTACAACAAATGGCTAACAAACTTCCAGCACAAAGACTTTACAAGAGGAGGGACAAGTTTAAGGAGACGCTAAAAAAGTCATGTAAGAAAATACAGCAAAATTAGATAAGAAAAAGCCAAGCTAGATAAGAAAAAGCAAAGTTACTTTCAATAGCATTAACAGCCAATCCCGGTGTATAAACTGCAAACTATACCTGGATTTTTCATCAACCATGGTTCACTGCAACTCATAAAAGGATTCAGCCTTGCCGCCACGGGCTCGGAGAGATCCTTTGAAACTGGCTGTCTGAGAACCTCGGGTGGCAAAATCTTCTCAGGTGCAGGGTCGAAGGTGAGCACTGCTGCACCCTCAAAGCAGCTATTGCTGCTCGCCATTTCCCACCGACCTAAGGAAACTTAGTAGTAAGGCTGCCAGTATTAAAGACAACCTGAAAAAAACACTGGAATTCTCCTGGGTCGAGCTATTTCACAAGAACACCAGGAACAACTCGCTCAGGGCTGGGATAGAAGCCAGACCTGCTGTCTTTCCCCGCAGGGCGGCCACCTCTCCCTTTTGTTAAACCACCTTCCCTCACGCGAAACGCGGCTCTGCCCCTCGAAGGACACACCAACTCCCCAAGCCGCTCCTGAGGGAACGAGGCGAACTAAAGCAGCAAAGCTGGTCACTCACAAGTTTCCAGTCCGACCTGGCGCTGGAGTTGAAGGGTTTGGTACCCGCACCTGCCGCCTTCGTCCTGCTGTGGAGGGCTCCCCAGCGCTCACACCCCGCGGGCAGGCCGAGCACGCCTGAGGCCACACGAAGGTGGAGGAGCCGGGAAGCTGCCAGCCGCCCTGAGGCGACAGCCTCCAAGAGCTGAGCAGCCCTCACACGCCTCTGCCCGCCAGCCCCTCAGAGCTGCAGCCGGCCCCACACGGCCCTTCCCGCCCTTCGGTGAGGGGCGCGGCCGAGGCGCGAAGCCGCAGGTGCGGCTGAGGCAGGAGCTGAGGGAGCAGCTGGGACAGCCAGGCCGCCGCCCGCTTCTGTCCGTGTGCGGCTGGCTCGGCGTCAATAGCGCTTCTCGGCCACCTGCTCGCCTTCCCGGGCCGCTCCCACCGGGGAGGGCCGGCACCCGAAGCCGGCACAGCCGCCACGGACCGGGAGCAGCCGCTTCCCCGATCCCAGCGAAAGCGCCGCGTCCCCGCTTCTGGGTCGGGGCGGCGCTTCCCGCCTTCCGGCTGCTTCCCGAGCTCCTGGCGCCCGGCCTCTGGGCTTTACCTCAAATCACACTCTGCAAAGTTACACTTAAAACAGTCTCTTTCTTGTTGTTCATCTTCCTTGATTAATACAAAAAAAGGTCCTGTACAGTAGTTAAATTTTATTACAAGTGTAATAAACTTCATGATTTTTAGCACTAAGGCAATCACAGTTTCATAAGTTATATATATATATATAATTTACACCAGTCTACATTGACAAATCAATTACTGGTCACATCAACAAGGAGTTTGTGTTATGGCAAGTAAAATTTTAAGAAAATTCACAGTTAATCTGCAATTATTGTAAAGATGCAGGATCATATTGCACATCATAAAATGGACGCTGAGGAGCAGATTTACAGTGTTCCAGCTATTCCTTCCCAGAATATACATTGGTCATCATCATCATCATCATCATAATCATGCAGTAACTTCAAATACAGAATGGTATCAAGTACCACAGTAAACAGTTACTCACAATGTAAGTTTTAAATAGAGTAGCAAAAAGCTGTTAGGTTTCTCTTTAAACCATATTTAAGTTCTTAAAATATAATAAAACACTTTGATAAAATCAAATGGAGTTAGGGTTGTCACATTGTACTTTTAATATTCTTCTTTGTCTTTTCCTTTCTTTTCCTTTTCATCCTGTAGTGCAGTACCAAGTTTCTTTATAAGGACTGACAAAACTTTGTCCAAAGGATCCATGACACCACGCTGCAGCCACTTAGGGATAGTAGTCCTTGCATGGTGAAAGCCTAGCTTTTGGAGGATGTAGTCAACACCAACAGGATCAATTTTTCTCCCAGTCCAGGATATTAATCTAAAAAAGCAATAAATAGAAGACTCAGTCTCAAATATATAAAAATAGCACACAGGCATTTGTATATACAAAAAACCACCATTTTCTCCAGTGTTACTTGTGACCAACTTAAATCTAACAGGCACTGTTTTGAACTCGATTTAGACAGATAAGCTCAAGATGATCAATGGAACATCCTCTCAAAGGAAGAGTATGTTTAAGGAGGTGAAAAACCTGCCTGACCATCAGTGAGTTTAAGTTTACTGTATCCTAACTCAGAAGAGCCTCCAACAATGCCTTTAATCTGCATAAATTCTAATCCAGAAGTCAATGCATAGCCATAGAGACTGCAGCTAAAGGTGCTTCTTACCTGAGCGTGGGTTCCAAATGCCAAGTATTGCACATAAACTCCCTCCAGTCAACTGTAGTGTAGGTAATGCTTTCCTCTGCCTCTTTGTCAGTGGAGCTGTCCTCGAGGACACCAACAGAGTTCTTCTGCCCTGGACGAGCAGCCAAAATGCGAGGAGGAAAAATTGCTGCAAAGGGGAGGGAGGAAAAACACCAGTCAGTCATGAGCAGCTCACTTGGATTCTTTTTGTACACAGTTTAAATAAAACAAAAGCACAAGTCTCAACAAGAAGACTACCTCATGTTTCTAGAATTTCTGAGTATGTGAAGACCACACATAGCTTAGGAACGGATATGCTGAATTTGAATGCTGCAACTGAACATACTGAGGTAGAAAATGAAATCATTCTGAAATCAGAAAAAGGACTCCACTGCTGAAAGGATTCCACTAACAATAATAAAGCTTCCTAAAATTTTCATCTGCCTACACCATCTTATGAAGAGAAAGTTAAACACCGGGTGTTAAAACTGGAGCATGACTGTGACTTATTTACTGTCAAATAATCTGACAACTGCAGATTGTCAAACAAGTGTTACTTCATGAATGACAACTCACCTTTTTCTTTTTCTTTTAGATAAGCAGACACCAAGTCGTGCAGAAACATGATCAGTTCAGCATCCATAGTCACACAGATGTGGTCTGTAAATTCAGTCACTACACTGCATTCCACCTTTGGTTTAACATTTGTATCTACAGTTAGATAAAAACAGTATTAATATGCAAGTACATACAGTAAAACTAAAAGTTCCTAGAATTTGAGTGCAGATCAATTGAAAATATTTTTTTCATTGAATCAGCAACTCTTGAGAGGAAGTACCAGGGTTAACATTTTAATAAATATAAGGAAACCAACCCTATGAAAATAGCCAACGTAGCTGAAATGTTCATATTAATTTCTCTTGGTAAGTTTTCCTCTATAGTGACCAGTCTCTGCACTGGATCTTCACTATCTCAAAATAATTCCCTCTACATTTTATTACGAAGTGTTATCTTTTCTTGCAGATTTGCAGCAATTGTCAGATTAAATCCTCTTATCAGCACACTACCTTTACTTTTAACTCTAAATTTGTGAGAAATAGTTTTTGACCAAGAATAAAAGCAAATTATGTTTTACTGCACCTTGTAATGAAGGTTCTTGGGGCTCTTGAACATGAATAGATTTAAAATCCAGCTGCATCCTTGGCAATGCAAAAATGGTTTCAGTTTCATGGTTGTAACTGGAGCCACCCCTGAAGCCACTTAACAAGCTTGAGCTTTTCACTGTCGTGCTGCTCTCTGGGTTGTTGGCATCAACATTCCGAAGCAGGTTCAACTCTGCAGAAACAATGGGAGATGTTAAATCACGACAAGGCAAAAAAATTAAGAAGAGTTACTTGTAAAAATGCTGCTGTATGATTATTGAGACGATTTTATCTTTCATTCTTCTCCCAAAAGGCTTTTCTAGCCTTTTCCTTGGCTAGAAAAGGTCAACCAAATTTGTTGTTTATACACTTGGAATTTAGAAGCTTTCCAACAGTTCCATCTGCAAGCAGATCAATCCCCAGACTGAATGAACCTGACTCTCACCTTCATTCCTTGTGGCTGTCACATAATTGAACCACTCCTTCACACTGGCAACTCCATGGGGAGGATTCTCGTGGCGGCGCCGCGTTATCTTTGTGATGGTGGCCATGGGGCTTTCCAGGGCTCCACAGGGCTTGGTGACCATGGTGTTATGGCCCAAATGAAAGTCCAGGGTTTGCACAATGTATGTGGAGTGTTCACTGGTACCTGCATTGAAGGTGCGGGCAGAGGAAGGGTGGGAAAGGAAAAAAAAGAACAAAAACATAAAAGCAGCTTAGTGAGGGTAGTGGAATTTTCTCTCATTCCCCTACAGGTGTTTAATAGAATAATTAGTGCCAGTGAATAAAACCTGTTATAAAGCTTGCAAACAACAGAGAAATTAAATTCTCAGTAGCTACAGACAATAAAACTTCTCGGTATTAAGACAAATATAAACAATAAGATGCATCAAAATTCATCATACAGCTCGAAGAGACTACACAAATACACACACACAATTAAAAAGCCAGGCAATCCACTTGGTAGGCTCATTATCAGGAACATATCCAGTACATTTGAAAATGTACTTAGCATTACTCCACAGATCAAGGAAATTGTGGTAAAGATGTGGATGGAACAGATTATTTTTAGATAAGTGGTGTATTTTTGGGAAATATTCTTGATTCAGACAAAGAAAATAAATTTATCTTTGACTTCTTCTTTTGTAATAACACATTATTAAAAACTCATTTAAAGAAATTTAGAAAAATGAGCAAACAGTTTAAATTACCATCTTCCAAAACTTTCTGGGCTTCTGTCCAAAATGCAATATTGGGTTCTTCCAGGTGAAATAAGGCCCAAGATTTTGAGCGGAAATTAGGTCCATGGAAACAAGCCAGGGTCATATGATTCCCATGCAGGCTCATGGATCCTCCAAATTGCATCCCATCTTCTGGCAATGGCATTTGGAACAGGGATATGTGGCAGCCAGATACCACCTTCAGAACTCCTGGCCAGTGGCGATGATGGGCTGCATCCAGCACTGCAGAGCAAACACGAACAACAAACTTCAGGCAAAACACAGAAAAAAAACTGCTGGCATATTTATATTTTTAGTAAAACATGGAATTGTGAGGGATGTTTTCTTATCTATTTTGCTGACACCGTCTCCTAGGTCATTATTGCAATTAAAACATTTTAATTGAGAGTCTTATTTGGTTTTGGTTGCACTTACATTGCTCATGTGAGGTTCTCTCTAGGTTGTTTGCCATTGTCTTGGGAGGGAGATAAGGAACAGGCCCCCAGGTGGACAGAGCTCGCTTGCTCGTATCAAACTGCTGAGTGAAGAACTCCTGGAGTTTCATTCCTATTTTTATCAGGTCTGGTGTAGTTGACCTTGAAATCATCACTTGGAAGATATCCCATTTCAAGTCCCCATGGACAAATATCTCACTAGATATTAAAAACAGCAAGAAAATTAGCAGTTAATATATTTCCTACCAACAATTAAAAAAAAAAAAAAAGAAAAGAAAACCAAAACCAAACCATGAACCCTTTGCATTCTAGCAGACAATTACATTGCTGGTTAGCAGTACTGGACAGAAGACATTTGACATTATCAAACATCATACATTTTAACCACAGGAAACAGTACCTTTTATCAGTCATGCTGGAATCCAGATTATTATACAGATTAATTTTCCATTCATCCTGCAGTTTAAGATCAGCATTACTGAAGATTCCCATTAGGATACTGGATCCCATGTAGTCAACACGTGCTTCAGTAGAACCCATAGTAATTTCAATTTTATGATTGGGTTGTTGATTTGGGTGTTCAGAAATATGAGCTGAAATAGAACCAAAGCAATATAGAAATACAGAATTAAAGAGATGGAAGTCAGTTTCTCCAGTCATATCACCTTTACTGACCACAGCATATGCTAACAGCAGGAGGCTTTCCAACTTACCCACCATCTCCAGGGTGTTAACATCTATGGTACCTCCAACAACTCCCCCTCTGGAGTCGAGCTGGGATCTTCCCAAGCCCACAGACATGCTGATTTCCCGATCTCTGCTACTTCCCACAGACAGACGGCCCTGACTTTTCAAACCACTGGTGGTCCACCTAGAAGAGAAGCAAAAACAGACCACAGCTTTCCAGGTTGTCAAAATTGAAACTGAATCTATTGGAAAGAAGTAAATGATGTAGTTTAGGTATATGTGACTTCAGGATTACACTACTATGGTATTCATGAGGGGATTCTCAGTTCAAAACTGAAAGGGGTAGGATTTTAAACCTAAAAGGCAACAGACTGTTAACAGTCTGTGGGGAAAAAATTGCCCCCAAAACATGACCAGTTGTTAAAACATGCTTGATCTTAGTTTATACTTACGTAGTATTGCCCATTACGTTGCTCATATTCATTTGAACATTTAATTGTTTTAGGTTCATAGCAAACACAACCAGGGTTTCCCAAGGCGTTCCTTGCTGGCTTCCAGCTTTATTTGACTTATTAAATGGAGTTGATGTTTTTGAGAGAGTATCTAAACAGAAAAAAAAAAAGTAGACAAAAATTTAAATTATTCCACATGCTATGTAAAAGTGGCAGAATATATCCATTGTGAATACTACAAAAGGACTGACAAGCACAATGTTTAAAGAGCACAAAACCATGAGAGAAGATAAGTGAGAACTAGAGGATTTGCATTAGTTGTCATAGAAATTGCCTCACTGTACACACACAGATAGTGCAGTTTTATGGAAAATATGCTAACAACTTTCATCCATCCATTTGAGGCATTTTACCTTCTCTGAGACTTGGATTCCCCAGTGCCAGGCACTGTGAAAAGAATATTTTCAAAGCGGTAATGACATACTTCTTTCATACAACTGATGGAAATGTTAAAAAAAAGAAAAAAAGTCATCATCCACTCACCTCTCTGAGGCACTGACGAGTCAGACACACTCCTGGACCTTGTGACAGCTGGGGACTTGAGGCTGTGAGATGCTGTCCCAGGTGACATGCTGCTGCTGGCACTGTGCTCACTGAAAACATTGGGTGACTGTGCCATGTGAGTGAAGGAAGCAGACTGGCAGGGCTGCTCCCATGTCCTACAATATGCTTTCCTTGAGGATTCAGGAGAAAGGTGCTGGCTCACTCCTTCAATTGAATCTGGTGTGCCAGGGCCTGATGCTACTGGAGAAAAAGGAGCACAGGAAACAGAGAAAAACTATTTCATTTGTGTCTAACCATATCCTTGTGTATACTAAGAAGTATTGGGAGAGTGTCCAAATGTATTTCATTTAATATAATTAAAAGTTTTCTACTGTTTTTGTTTATATATCACAGAACTATAGAATGGTTTGGGAAGGGACCTTAAATATCATCTGGCTCCAACTGCCATGGGCAGGAATTCCATTTATTAGACTGGGTTGCTCAGGGCCCCTTCCAACCTGGCCTTGGAATATGCTCTTAACATTATTCAGTGACTTATGTTAGAAATTTTTCACTTCTTCCATCTAGGATTTCCTATCAAATGTCTCTGAGTGACTGCGTATGGAGTAAATCATAAATACATTTACATCTATTCTATGATTTGACACAGCTAATAAATGCTTATAAAATCCCTACTTTGTGACCCTTTGTGTAACAAGGTTTTTTGTGATAAGCAGCAGGCTCCTACCTGGCAGATTTATTGTCTGATCACCCAGGAAAAGCCTTCTGGCAATGCTTCTCCTGTACCAAGCCCTGGGAAAGGCCAGGATCTCACTGAGGCGGCGCATGTCGTATTTGAAGGAAGCAGATCCTATGTCACAGACAGCTGAAAAAGCACATGCACACAGTTGAAAATTCGCAATAGTAACAGGTATTGGTAACCAAGTCAAATTCTCCTTTACCTACTAGTATTGTCTCTGCTGTTACAAAAAAATTGTTTTACTGAAGCATTGCCATTTCTCCAGGTCCAAACATTAGATACAAATGCATTTCATAAAGTCATGATGGAACCAAGAATACAGATTATGTTGAGTCTTGCTTGTGTTGGATATGCCTCAGACTCCTCATGGGAGGATTTCAATGGCAGGTCAATCACAACCATCCTGTTGTTTGCCCAGTAAGTCAGGATCCCGTGTGCAGGGGCAGAGAATAAGTACATGGATCTTACACAAAAAAAAGCTGCTAAGAGTAAAGTCCATCACTGGAACAGCAGTTCTCTTATTAGCTGGGATTAAAATGGAAGAAGCATTTACCAGATATGTTGATCAATGTGGTGTCTATCTTGCTGGTAGCTTTGCTTGCAGACTGACTCTCAAAAAAGGAGGAGCCTCCCGAACGCCTGATCCGTGACAGGCTGACTTTCACAAACTCCAGGTTGATGCTCAAGGAGTCCTTCCGGCCAGTGACTGAAGTTGGCTCCTCATCCACGTTCCCTAGAAGAAGCAGGAAGGAAACATTTTCATCCTCTGTGATCCTTTCAAACCTGCAGTTCAGAAACCCGTGCCACACTTGAATAATGTTCATAGAAGCAAACAAAACTTTGTTCCATACCCAAGGCTCCTGATCCAGGGGTTAGCACAGTAACAGCTGATTTTTGTTTTCCAGCTCCATAGGGATGGAACACGTACAGGGAGAAGTCAGACATGCAGGCAGTAAAGCTCAGGCCTGAAGAGCTGCTGCTGGAAGTTGTCAGATCTGACTGACTGCTGCTGTGCCTTGTCCTGCCCAGAGGGCTGCCGAGGCCAGGCGATGAACCTGGAGTCATTTTTTTGGGGCAAAAATCAGATTTTGAAGGCATTTTCAAACATGAAATAATTCTTAATGCTAACAGCAGTATTTAACAGACCAAATACACTTTAAATTATGCTCTCTAGCAGCAATACAGCTTAAATATTCTGTGTATGGAATCAGCATTCGTACACATATTACCTGGCGCTCCAGATTTACTAGCTGAATTCTTTGAGCCACTCTGTGAAGTGCTGCCACCAATGGACACACTTTCTGATGGATATGTTGTACCTAAAGTTTCCAGTTCTCCTCGGTTGGAAGAGAAAACAAGATCCAGGGAAGGCAACTTCAGCATACATTCAACTCTGGATACCGGCAAGCAGCTGAATTTGATTTGAGAGGGCTGACAGGCAGAAAGAAAATAAAGCATTCAGAAGGGACACTTGAGGTTTTATTCTTTAAAAATCAAACTTAGAAGCATGGATTGTTTAAAAGACAGTGCCTAAAGCATGTCACTACCCTCAATGTTGAGTTAAAACCTCACCTGGACTCGTACATAAACCACAACATCTACAGGGAAGGAGGAATATGCTGATGTTGAAGATGACACCAGGGATGTTGTGGACTCTTCTAAGGGATCTTGTATATCAAACTGTCCCATGTCTTCATCCTGGGAACTAACAGCTTTTAAGAAGTACAAGAACTCATTAGGAAGTGGAATTTGAAGGGAAAAGCAGCTCAATTTCAAAAAAGCACGGAGTACCAGAATACAACTATGCAACTGACCTGTGTAATTCCTTTCAATGGGTGTTATGGGAATGGTTTCAAGGGCTTTCTCCAGGAAGTCCAGGAGGCAGGGACTGATCACCATCTCCTCTGGCAGTGACTGGAGTGCAACCCACGCATAGAGTTTAGCAGTTTTCACTCCACCACTTCCTTTCCCTTTGGCTGGAACATTGAGAAGATGCATTTGTCTGAGGTAATACTACTGAGCAGTAACTGATAAACATTAGAAGACACTTCATAACTTATTGCCCTCTAATTATCATCTGTAGGGATCTAGATCAGGTCTGCTAGAAGAAATTAAGTCATTAAGTTTTCACATTGCAAAAATAACCATTAGTCTATAAGGCTTAATTGTAATTGTAGTAATTCCACTGCTCATGTTCTTGACCAAGCATTCTGTTGTCATTGTCAACACCTCACATTTTAGAAAATAGCACTGAAAGTAAACACAGACAGTTCTTCTCCAAATATCCAGTGCAAAGTAACCACAGCGGACTGGAAATGAAAGTGGTGTTAGGAAAAATAAATGCACAAGTCTGGAAAGAATGTCAGTTTAAATAGAGAAAATTCATCAAATAATTAAAACTGCAAATTGCAAGTCCAACTGTATTTATGCAAAGAATGACTAAAGATTCTAAACCATAATTTGTGAAAGCTTGGAACTAGTCAGGTATAAACTAATAAAAAGGTTACTGTCTTGTAAATTTGTGGAAAAGGAATCTTGAATCCATGCTCTTCAAAATATTAATATGCAGAGAAGGTATTAGCACCAGCTCACTTACTGTCTCTCTACAATATAGCAATTAGAATGAATACACATCAATGCAGACATAATTTAAAATTCTTCAAGAAAAATACAAAAAATTCACTACTAAAACAGAGATTAAAAATCCTTTCATCTGGTAAAAAAAAAAACCACTGACTTTTCATTCTGTGCAAACTGTTCTCTCTCATGTCTCTGACTACATTGTCCTGTCTTACTTCTACTGGAAGCCAAAGACAATACAACAAGTTGGTCTCCATTCCAGAGGAATGGTTTCCAAAGTAAGAGCAGCATTATGAAAAAGTAGTATAAAGAACAATAAACGTGTTTCAGAACCATTCAGGACTAATAAATACTTATAGAAATACAATGCATCAAGGAATAAAGCAATTACAAGCCAATCTCTAGTCTGGGGAGGCATTTCTGTTATCATACAAAGTACAATTTCCACACCAAATGCAGAGCTTACAGACATTTAACCAGCAAGACTCAGTACTTAGACACAATGTGGTAAGAATTCAAAGGCAAAGATTAGAAAGAAGATAGAGAACAAAACTGAAGAGAAGTAGCATAAATCACTACACAACATCTGGTGATCATGAAGAGGATGGCCACCTAAAAGGAGTAAGAGCTAACGGTTCAAGAGCATGGAGAATTGAGGAAGGTATCCCCATTTCACTCCTCTCTCCCAGCATCTCTGGTGATTTTATAAGGCAAAACCCACAAGCACCACTTCCAGTTGTTAATTTTGCTTGGTGATCAAGATGTGACAAAATTTCAGCTTTATGTTTAAAGCAAAATTTACATGACGAAGGAGAGAAGAGTGAATGTCTCAGAAATTGGAGATGCAATCTACATGCCTCTAGATCTGACACGAGGTAGCAACAGCCCCCTGTGTGAAAACAGGAATCACTGGAGACAAAACAGAGCTTGTATTAGAACTCATCTTACTCCAAATCACGGCTATTTGAAGGCTTTCAAAGGGTGACATATTTACACATATTTATACTTTGCTTTCCAACATTCTTTTGTTAAATGAAAACTGGGAGAAGGCAGCGACAGCCCAACACTGGAATATGGAGACTATGACAAAAATATTACTGAGATTTTTTTGGCAAACAGTATCTGAAAATGCAGATTTATGAAGTACATTCTTGCTTCTGGGGTCTGCAGCCAAAGTCAAGCCTGGATAAATACAGTGCTCCAGGTAAAGTGCAGCCAGATCTAAAGGCAGTAGATTACACCAAGGAAAAATATATCCATGAAAGGCTCAGAAAGTTTGTCTATAAGTACCTGATGGGATGGGTGGGGGTTGGGGAGGAAGTAAGGTGTTAGTCTTGCTGTGGATAGTGCTAGAGAGTGGAGGAGATGTGGCAGTATCTTTCATACCATACAGCTTGGATTCTTTGGAAAGGGTGCGTGGCAGAGAAGATCCTCGAGAAGTGTTTGGCGATTCAGTCTTTAGAGTCTTGGAGTTGTAGTGCAACTGGAAAGCAAAGCAGATCAAGTTACTTCACATGAAGAACTCCAATTTCTGTACAGCCATTTGGTATCACTCCTTCTCTCCAAAATTTGTTTCTTCTCATTATTTACAGAAACATCATTATAAGATACATTACGTTCCAATTCACATCCTATACACAAAAAGAACTGAAAACTTAGTACAAAAAATAGATAAATTAATAAACTATTAAAACTTCAACAAAACACAGAGAAACAGGAAATTCATTATTTAGGAAAACTGTCTAAAGCTTGTTTCTTTCTCTGTTACAACACTTGCATCCAGTGCCACCTGTGCACACCAGCTTCCTTTCTGTCTCAATGTGTGGTGGCACCATTTCACTACTAAACACAGGCATACAGAAACTTGCATAACAAGTCAAAATAAGATATTCCAAGGGTTCACACCTCATCTATGTGCACAGTAGACTATTACTGAAAACAGAACATAACACAGGTTGTAGAGAATATTTAGTTTTTCCTGAATCTGACTAAAAGCAACAGCAGGACCTGAGGTATAACTGTTATCCTTGAAGACAGCCTGGAATACTGGACATGGAAGGACATAGTCCTTCCACATTGAAAGACTAGAAAAGGCAAGCTGTATCAAGTGAGGAGCATTTGATTTATGGCATGGCCTCAACTGAACTGCATGACGTTTTTCCTTCAGTAGTGACAAATTTTTTCCCTGTTCTTACTCCATTAGGATTTCAAACCACAATATACAAGGACATTTGTGTTCAGACCTTTTCATGCTAGCATATAGAAACAATGATTAAAAAACTAATGGAGTATACAGCTTGATTGTGTTGGAGAGAAAACATTGAGTTATCCCTCCATTTTACCTTTACATCCACCCCAGGAATATAAAACACTGTTGTTTCCACATCACTGGATTTTGTCTGTAGAGATGATGGCACTTTCTTGCCAGCAAGTAAGTGAGTAGTAGATGCATAATTCGTTTGAAATTTCTTCTTTTTCGAAGGGGACTCTTGATCCAAACTCCTGGAACTCCGGTCATAGCTCCTGAAATAAATATACTCATGTTATTAAAGTAATTTCCTTTGTCACACTAGGCCAGAAAAGTGTGGCATAATTCCAACTTATGGTGCTGTTATTAAGCAGTGATAATTACTAAAAATGAAGTGCTGGTAATGAGCTAACGCACACATTTCTTACCTTCGCAAACTGATGTCGTCGTGCTCTTGCTGGAGCATCGTGGGGTGCAGCACACACTTCCCACAATCAATTTCAACCCTGATATCAAGCTCAAAGTCAATGTTTCTCTCCGTGGTGGTACCAGTGACACTCCTGTTGGTGGGTGTTGTTGGCCAGCGCTCAGTGAACAGCTGGTGCACAGCAGCAAAGCCCGTGGCTTTCTTGCGAGAGGCACTCCTGCACAGGCACAGGTGGGGGTCGGGTATCAGCAGGACATTTACCTCAGCAAGGGCTACAAGACATTCCCAAACTATGTCCACATTCAGTGTATAATCTTATAAAAACCTTTTTGGAAAAGGCCTTATCTGATATGCAGTAATACAGTGACCCATCTTGTGTTAACACATTACATTTCTTAATATAGGGTAGTACAAAAACCTGAGCTTTTCTTAAATTCTCTGTCGAAAAAGGAACAAAAAATATATATACAATAGATTTCATATTTGTAAGTATTACATCCAGTTTCTGGAACTATACCCCGTTCTCTGCCTCAAAAACCTCACTTCCTAAGTTCTTTTATTCTGTTCCAAGCCCTGAAATTCATAACAGTTACCTCCTTTCCAATCAGGATCCCTCCTTCCCAACACAGTCACCTCTAGTGAAACACAACCTCACCTGCCTTCCACACACATACACTTGAGTGTATTCACTACTTCATCAGCAACAGAATTTGTAGCTTAAAATTCAATATTTCAAGTTTGAGAGTACTGAAAGTATATTCGGATGTCTTCTCAATTTCTGTGTTGTTCCTCAGGACCGTTACTTACGGTGGTTTCCTATAAAAATACGTCCTCTCCCTTTCATGGTCATCCTCCTTCTCCGAGTCCTCACTGCTGGAGGATAAGCTGTCATCCCGGCGTCCCTCTTCAGGCTGGAAGGGAATGCCGGGTGAGAAGACTACTGGAGTTTTGGGTGAACCAAATACCGAGCATGAGCCTTCACTAGTAGATGAGTAATGGGAGGGACCATCAATAGTTACGGACAAAAGGTCCATTTCTGTCTCCTCTGGAAACTGATTGTGAAAAGACAAAAAGATAGTAAATTTCCACAGAGAGATTTCCACCGAGAATGCAGTAGTGTAGATCTGGAAATAAAGAAGCAAGAGTGCTATGAGAAACTCTCGCTTCTGAGTTCCTCATAACACGGAGAGAGCAGGCAAAGGAATTGCAAGAGGGATTATGAAAAAGAAGGGAATGAAAGCTTAGTGGAGAGACCTTTGCCATTGCCTAGTGATTGAGCTCAGCCTAGCAGACAAAGACTCATCATGCTCTCACCAATTTAGAAGGAAAGGAAACATTTCATTAAAATTTAAGAACTATTTGGCAAGAAGAGGACAGAAGGCAGCCCAAGTGCCCACAACTTGCAGGAAGCGTTAGTGAGGGCACTACACAGAATGTACAGCACCGCCCCCCGGGCATCCCAGCCCGAGCACGGAACCAAATATCCTAGAGGAGCCTCCTGCTTCTCACAGAAATCATGCCACAAAGCAATTTTCCAACATAAAATTCTTAAAATGCCTATGAAAAACATCTACAGGTGTTAAACACCAGCGCTTCCTATGCAGTGTCACTGTAGAGCTACACAGGTGGTGTCTGCAAATTCAAATTAGAGCTCTGCTGAACAACTGGCACGATGTCAGGAAAACATGTATTTTAAAAAATATTCAGCGCTTGATAGTTCTAAGTGATTGATAGTATTTTGCTATGCCAACAAGGCTTAAGCTAACTGGGCTTTTACATAACAACAACACTAGGTAGGGTAGCTTTTAAATGTGAACATATTTAAATGTGCAAAGCACATTCCCAGGTATCATTTCCACCATTCTCTCAGAAACAGGAATTCATTTTCTGGGAGTATGAGGAGAGTTAGAAGGGAGAAAAAGTACATTACTGTCTCTTCAGTTTGGTTTCTTTGTTTGTTTGTTTAGTTTTGCCTTTCTTGATTTGTTTTGAATTTTGGGTTTGCTTGATTAATTTTCCTTTTAAGAAAAATACCATTTTCCCTAAACATGGTCTTGAAAGCAGTTGAAAAACTCCACTTGTTCTCAGGATATTAAGTTTTGAAACATTCCCTGCTTGCTATTGTTTGAAAATGTCTTATTCCAAGTTAAATATAAGAATTTTAACAGAACTAAGAATGTGAAAAAAATGTCCTCCCACCTGGTAATTATTTTGTACCAGTGTTGATTGCCCTTTCACTGGAACACAATGTAACAGGTGCAGGCACACACTGAAATCATCCTCTAAAGCACCTTTCAAGGCTAGACTTGGGTTACTCAACGTCAGTCTTTAAGCAAAAAGCCAGTAATTCATTTTACAGGAAGTTTTAAATCTACATAAAGGTGTAGAAGCGCTTTGATTGTTGTTCATTAACAATAAATCACATTCCTCTGCTTAGTTTACGTATTTAAATATTTTCAAGCTTGACATACATTCTGTTTAGCTGAGTGCAAAAGAGATGAAATATTGAAAAGCAGCTCCCTATGAGATAAATTAGTTCTCTGGCAAAGAAGACTTGTTTCTGCTCAGAAATACCTGAAAATACCCTTCCCCTGGACAGCTGGATTGTTGTGCAATCCCCAAAGCTGTTTGATTCAACTTAATAGAAATGAAAAAAATATAGAAATTAAAACAATTACAATTATCTCAGCCATGCAAAATGAACATTATAAAAATAAGTAAACAAAGGGAAAAAAAAAAGAAAATATAAAACAACCCCAAATCAATTCAACAATCCATTTCAAACACTGAGAAGGATACATCTGTAGAGCTATAGCAAACTACTACCCACTTCCAAAACTAAATATATCCGAAGTCCAAAAAAACCCAAGTGATTTTTTGCACACCTCTGACAAAAAATCCAAGAAAATTACTACTGTGTGAGCCTAAAAAACAAATCAAGCCATTTAAAAATATTTCTCTTTCATTAGTCGATTAATTTCTGTGCCAAGAAACCAAAATACATCTGTCTCCTAATGAAATAAGTCTATTTTCCAAAAGCATGTCTGTAATTTGAGGCAAACACTAACTGAAGCAGACACAATTCAGATATCCACAATGCCTGGATATAAGCATCTCATGAACTGGTGACCAAATGGCACAGGAAATACAATTACATGGCATATAAAGTAATTCTTACAGAATCTTGTATGTTGAAGGTTACTCTTGGCCCAGGGGATGCAGCATCCACACGGATATCTGGGAGGTCTTCACTGTCTCCCAGTCGAGAGCTGCAAGCAAAACAAAACCAAAACAGCTTCTTGAGTTGTACTATGGGATTTTAGGGTCATGCAAACATTTAACTACACAAATAAAAGGTCACATTTATCATTTTTTCTAGGGAAGAATATATAAAATCATAATAGAAGCACTTGGGTACATGAAAAGGAAGGAGGGGGAGAAGAAAAGAGAAGGAAGCTGCACATGACTTGGCCAGTATTCTGTCTCTGTTAATTTCTCTATGCAAGCTTTCCAATCCTGAGCCAACATGAAGAAATTGCAGAAAAATAAGCTATTTGTAGTCTAACACATGGGACAATTATTCACACACAAAAAAGCATCTCCCTTTCTTCTCATTACAACAGCCCTTTGAAAAGGCAGATGACTGTAAATCAGGTGTAGAAAACAAGACTATAACACTATGCCATTTTTCCTTATACACATTTCTTAGATATGTTTTGAAAACAGAATTCTGTAGAAAACCCCAAGTTGTTGTAGAAATGAAATCTTCTCAGAGGTTTCAGAAAAATCTTCAGACAGAAATGCATTTCAGAACACGCCTGCCTTGGAAAATGACCTCCTCCTATCCAGTTCCATCACAAACTGCTGCTGCCCATGATAAAAGGACTCTTCAGGCCAAAGTCCAACATTTCCCCTGTTCCATGTGCTGTTGTAGCTATTGCAGATCCCAGATTCCCAGAGGCTCACCTTGTTCTGTCCATTCTCTTCAGAGGTGGCCTCCCTGATGCTGAAATGCTCTTAGATCGGCTGTAGCTGGGTTTGTAGCTCAGACCCCACTTGTCTTTCAAGGAGGCAGCCTAAACCAGAAATAATATTGAAATGCAACAACTGAGAACACAGAGACAAACTCTGGCAAGCTAAAATGCTACTGTACATGGGGGTGCCAGCAAAGTTTGTCCCTAAAAGGGAATTTTTGGGACATTAAGCGCTACAATATTCTCAAAGTAGCTTAATCCTGCTCACCCTCATGCTGGATCTACGGAGCTTTTTGCGGACGTCCCTGCGGATGTCGTTCACAGCCACCGACTCCAGCTGCTGATAGCGTTGGATTTCTTGGTTTATGGTCCCTTCACTTGCACCTAATTTCCTGGAGATAAAGCATGGTTGAGTTATCTTGCAAATATTATTTCCACAATTTTACAAACCTGCATTGTAAGAATGCTGTCCCTGGGAATTATCCCATTTTCTCTTTTGTCTCAATACTTATGACCAGTGCCAAATATAGCCACAGAAGTATGAAAATGAACATTTAACCTAAAATCCTAATTTCAGATAAAATTTCCCTCTGAATGGTGACAGCAATTTCATTTTAAGTACAAACAGTAAAATGTGTCTCCCTTTTCATTATTTAACACATAACTACCAACCTCTGTATTCCCATCCCAGACAGATCCATTTATAGTAAGTCTGTCTTGGGGAAATGGGGGGAAAAAAGCCTGAACAAGCCCAAAAAAACATGTTTGCAAATATTAATAACATACACAGAAGGTCAGATGAAATTCATGAAATCTGAAGTAATTTTTTCTTAAGGGTTTTCTCAAGTACAATATAAGAAAGTTTCCAAGTTTTACCTTTGAAACATCGTGTACAAGATGCAAAAAAAAGTCAATTTAAATATTCTTCTTTTTCTTCCTAAGCCTATTACAGTTTCAAAGTAATATATTTTGCTAAAGTAATCAGCCTGATAATAAATCAAGATGGAACTATGATTTTGAATTAATAGGAAAAGGATTATAAATCAATCATTAAAATGCAGAATCAGAAAAATACAGACTAATCTGACACTTATGGAACAACCAGAGAGATTTGAGAGATTACTTGCACATATAACTTTTGCTTTTGGAATCCAGAAGGACAAGCTTTTACTTTTAAATAAAGCCAACGATTTGCACTTAACCATAACAGTGCCACAAACTGTATGATGAGAACATAAAGCAAACCCCACTTACTTTAAATCATCAATGACTTTAGCTTGCTCATTGAGCTCTCTAATATCAACTAAACGCTTCATAAATTTCCTTCCTCGCTGTTCTCCAGTTTGGATACTGGAAGCTCCCTGCCGCCGGTGATCAACGATCTCCTGTTCAAAATAAACATTTCATTAATGCCCTCATCAAAAACTGGACATCAGTACATTGTGAACAACAGGCAAAGTGAATTTCACACCTTCAAATTTGGACTAATGCATGCAAAAGAATCAATTCATGTGAATAGGCAGCTGATTGGATTTTTTCCAGTGATCCAAAGCCCATCATTCAGTCAGACACACTGTAACTACTACATACATGTCCCCATGAGCAGGATCTGCCTGCTTTCATATGTGCTCTGCTAGGCTGGAGCAAATCCCGCTTCGCTGAGCCCAAGAGATATTCTACAGGAACAGAGTATCGGTGGGTTGGGGGGCTCAAACCCAGCAAGTGATTTACAATCCGCTGCCCAAATGTGAGCTTGCGTGCATCTCCACCCAAGGAGCCTCCACCTGATTTCTGAACAACAAACAGGAGCATTAGTGGGCTGGGATAAGGTTTCTACTATCAGCAGGCAAGAGACATTAGGGAGCACCTGTTAAAATGGTTTTGTAGAAAACCAAAAAGCAAAGTCAGCAGCATATTGAGCAGAAGTAGGTTTTTTCTAGAATTTTTTTTTTTTAAAATATCTTCAGTGAGTTAGTAACTTACTCTCCTGTGAAGAAAACCTAGAAGAAAGCCACAGCTTTTACAGTTCAGGTACCTGAGGTTAGGTGCTGTGTCCCCTCCATGTTTTCAAATCCAGATCAATATTTCCACATAATAGCAATAGAAATATGATCTGCAACTTGTCGCCTTTGAAATATGGAGCTAGAAAACACACACACAGAGGTTTCTGATTTGCAACAAGACTTGCATAAGCTATAAAGACTCGCATGCTGGACTCAGGACTAAGACCTCTCCCTTTGACAGAAGACTTTTCCCAATTAGTAGCACTTATTTTGGTGGATTCACTTACTGCATGTATAGTGGGAGACATGGTGTCAACTTCATCCTCATCTGAAAGGTCAGCTATGTTCACAGAGTTGAGGTCAGCAATGTCATCAATATCTTCCTCTCCTGTCAATGTTGTGAGGGTGTTGCCCAAAGCATTCAGCCTTTTCCCAATGTTTGGATCCATGTGGACGTCAATACCACACATCTTCCACAACACATTCAGTGTCCAGGTTCCAGCACTACTACTTTCTGTGTTAAAAAAAAAAATCAGTTTAAACAGGTTTTCCTCTTCCAAAAAAATCCCCCATAGTGAATTGTGTACTCATGAGCCAAGACAGTGTTTGTCAGTTACAAACAACTGCCTTTTCTGCCCATTCTGAGAAAAACACATTCCACAACTGAAATGCTTGATGAAAATACTTCACAGTATTCCATTAACAAGTGATATAACACAGGCAGACCTAATGAAAATACATTGCCTTCAGAGCAAGTAAAGAACATGTCAAGCTTCAGCTCATACCAATGCAGGCAAGTACACTATGCCAAAACAGAGTTTCTAACAGCAAGAAACATAAAACATGCCTTTCAGCATGCACAAATGCTGACCTATTTATTCAAGTCTTGAACAACGATGCTGGAAGATGTTATATTGTAGGTGTTCTGTGCCTACTGAATATCCTGTCTGCCCAGGATTTTTCTGAGCGCCACTTCTCAGCATCAAATTACTGACCTTGCTCTAAGCATGACTACACAAGATAATGGTTTTCTTTCTAGATAGAAATATGACCAATTCAGAGATTGACAGCTATTTCTGAATGCTCTGGAGTAGGTCCAGACTACTTAGACTGGGCAGAGAAGGAATTTGGGAAAAAGAGAGGCCTTTTCTAGGAGAGAAGAGAAAGGGATGGCAGTTCAGGGTGCAAAGCCTCAGTATGAGGAAGATTTAGCAGTCCCTAGGACAGGAAGCAATAGGATGACATTACAGTTATGGCCGACTCTCCTCCTCCCAACTAAATTAAAACACATTTAAAGGACTTAAATTTCATCCTTTATGAATGTTTTGCAGAACTTGATTTATTAAAACAAGCACATTACCTGCTGCAGCTTGCCCTGTTGTCCTGGAACATACTTCATAGGTACCGTCTGGCACAACACCTACATGAAGCATACAAAGCAAATACACTGATTAGACAAGGCAGTAAAAGTTGCTTTAGACCAGCCCTTCCCAATCCCACCCTCAGTCTCCTGCCTGCCATAATGAAAGAATGGCAGCTCCAGTTTTATTTCCCAGTGAAGGACTTCTCTTATTTACTAAAGTGAATCTACTCAGTAACATACAAAATTCTAAACATGTATTCTGTATAAATATATATATGTATTGAATCAACTTAAAATTCCATAAAAACTTTAGAATTTTCATCATTGTATATATAAATATTCTACAGTAGACTATTAAAACTTACTGGGATATTATGAAATTTTATAAAAGCAATGCATCCAACTCTTCCGACATCTCTCAGACAGGGCTTAAATGATTACAATTATATATAAAGCAGCAAAGTTTATTAATAAAAGAAAAAAACAACAAAGGAATATAACCTTTTAGGTCCATATTATTTTGCTTTCAAAAGGCCAAAGTCTTTTTTTTTTTGGGAAAGCTCAGCTCTTTTTCAAGTCAATGGGAAGGGCAAAAGTGGATTTATATCTGAAATACTCTTGTCTGGTATCACCCAAATCACCTCCACTTACACGCATTCATGACTAGATCTCCTCTTATTTCTGGTTTCCAGTCATCCCAGCTTGTCTCAAAGCCATCAGCAAAGCGGATGCAGAAGTTTTTAAAATGACCTTTGCTAACTAAAGACTCTGAGGAGCAGGCAGTGATGAGTGTGCTTTCAATAGTCAGGACTAAAGCAGAGCCAGTGTCGAGATCTGCAGAGTGGTTAGACTGGAAAATAAAATCCCAAGGAGAATTTATTGGTCAGTGCAATGTCAAAGTGATACTGTACATTTACTAAATGCCATTTATCTGTCCCTATTAACTGATCCCCTGCTCATATCTCCTTGTATTTTTCCTCCTCTGCAGAGAGTTTCAAAAGCATCACCTCTGCCCACACAATGCCTTGTATTGCTGTTTCCTAAATGCAACACCTACATTATAAATTTATCAGGGCAGCAGGAGTCAAGCTCATCTAGATAAAGAACAAAAAAATCCATGTTTGATCAAAGGCTATAATGCATATGGCCTCATGACCACAGAACACAAGCCCAGGATCAATTCTTTATTTCCAAGGAAGATGACACATGACTTGATTGAACAATGACAAAAAGTAGCTTTCAATTTTATGTGATTTTTTGGTGTTTATTTTCATGTGTACAATTATGTACACATCAAAATAAATGTGTACATCAAATAAAATAAATACGTACATCTTACATGTACAGGTTGACTGATTAATTTCTAGCTCTGCATATAAACATCTATAATTATATTTCCCTGTAAAAAAGCCCATATATTTCCTTTTATAAAACTAGACCTCTTTTGAAAAATATATCACCTGGTTCTTGTATATGTAGTACACAAAAATTAACATTTTAACAGACTTCCAATAGTCACACTTTTGCTTACCTGGGGTGTGTTTGTGATGGGCAGGCAAATTCCCAAGTCATTGACAGTCAGCTGAAGGAACAGGGTCCCAAATGCCTGTGCAGAAGTTTGCTGGATTCCAGGCAGCATATCCACCACTTCTTTTGTGGCCATATGAATATCTTTATGTAAAGCCATTCTCTGTTCATTCCAGTTGTCATACGCTGCCTTGTAGTTCAGCCAGAATAGCACAGCTTGATGAGGAAACCAAAAATACTTAAATTAAAATCAACATGTTAAGAAAACCATTACATGTCCACTAAATCATTTTCTTTTTCCCTTTTACAGCTCCTCTGTTACTTGAAGTCAGAGGATGTGCAACAATGGACACAGACAAATTCAGGGTGCAATGACTGGGCTCATGCTTCAAAAAACAAGGTGGACAAACCTGATCATTTACCATCAGAGTTAATACATTAAAATTATGAAAGTCCTGCTGTTTTCAGCATTATTCATCTGTGGGGATTTACTACAGCAACTTCCTCCAAACCCATCTGAAAACTAATCACCTCAACATGTGGAATTTCAATGTTTGATGACACAATTATCAGTTGGCATGGAGATCTCCCAAATTTCTCAGCTACTTAACATGAAATATATTGAGTCTTGAATAAACAAGCCTTTTGAGAAAAAAAATATCTCTTCCTCAGTATGAACACACATTTACAGTAACTGTCTCTACAATACCTCTGTCAAAGGCCACGGGCTGGGCAAAAACAATGGGTCTGTTCAGAGTAATGAGCACGGCTTCCCTGTCTGATGAGCCACTGATTTCCTCTCGGAGAGCATTTCTTAATCCAATTCTTGTCTTGAAATAGGCAACTTGATGGAAGTCTGAGCCAGCTTCTTCATAAACCTTAAAATGTTCAAAAAAAATGGGAAGAGGGAGGGGTTTGCAGCAGGGAAGAGTACAGGGGTGGGGACGGGAAGGAAAAAAAAAACCCCAAATTACTGCATTTGAAAAAATAAAAAATTAAAACAAGTTGTGTCCTTTCCTCATTTTCTCCTCTAGCCTAAGACTCTTTGAGGATCTTCAACACTCTTGCATTAAGTTCTGATCACAGCATTATTTTCTTTATTTATCATAAATTGTTAATTAACGTAGCTATTTATATATCCAAACCCTCTGTTGTGACAGTTGATTTATAGGTCCTAAGATTTCTGTTTTTCTGTTTCTAGGCATCACAAAAGACTTTCATATCCTAGAACCAGTGATTCCAGGTACCAGCAGACAAACTAGGTCAAAATGTAGGTCCACCAAAGTTTGGATCTCCTCTGATCTTTTTCTTTCATTCAAATATTCTAAAAATTGTATCAATATCAACACAAGTTTTGATTCAGTAGAAAGGCTTTTACCCTTCTAAGGGGCTAAGAAGTTCCAAGATATTAATAGTATGAGGAAAAAAACCCAACACAACAAACAAACAAAAAAACAGCACTGTATAACAACCTCTTGGCTTGATTATGCAGTTGTTTAATTACACATTATTTAGAATATTGTATGCAAAGACTTTGAGCACTAACCTGATGTTTAACAATCTGTCCCAAAGCCAGATTCAAATCCACCTGGCATTTTCCAAACAGTTTGAGGTAGCTGCTACTGCCAGGCATTGCTTTGGTTTGCAGTCTGTTGGAGAGCTCAAGTTCTATCAAACCCGTTTCAAACCTCACAGCACGCATTGAAGGAGTTGTAGCTGTCACCTGAATTCCCTAATGGACAAGGAAGGCACAATGTTATGAGCACCTGGTTCAAAGACATGATGAGAAAGGAAAAAAAAATCCACCACTGTTTTGTCCTCATCAGATTACCTTAAACTGCAGGCTCAATGAGTAAAGGAGAATTTTTGGTTTATCGCCATCTGTTGTGCCATCATGTTCATTCCAAAGAGGTATTGGCTGCTCCCCTCCTGCACACAATAAATATGCACAGTCACAGTTTCACCAAAGAAAACATTTTAAAACCAATAGGTATAAAAAGGTGACAGGGAATGAAGCCTCATTTTAAAGAGTGACTGGTTGAAGGTGTATGAAAACAAACGAGTATTGAAGACATCAGTGCAGATTCATCTTCTGACATGAAATTAATCTCTCTCCACTAAAAATGAAGGAACAGAGATATGTTCCTCCCTCCTGAGAAACTTTCCACAGGAAGTCTCAAAGCCTGTAAGGCTTTTTTTTCAAAAAAGGTGTTATTTGTCCCCTGTACCAATGTATCTCCTACTGATCTGACAAATTTAACACCTGACCAAATACTATGCAAATTCCATGAAAATGAGGAATTGAAATTATATCAGTATTTTTCCATGAGAGAAGGAAAGAGTATTCTGCAATTATTTTATTTTGGGGTTTACCTCCTCATTCTGGCACATTTCATCCCTAGTTACGTACCCTCGAAGAAGCAATCCTGGTTTTAATTCTCCTTGAGATTTATCTATGTCCTAACTTAGTTTATAGGAAGAACTTGCTGCTGGAAAAGGCTAAGCCATTAATTCTCTCCAAATATGCCAAATGATCTAATTACAGTTATTTGGTGGTAAGGATAGGGAGTTAAATCATGGATTCAAAAATACCCTAAACAACAATAAATTTTTATCACTTCATTCTGTATCTGGATAATTTTCTTTTAATCAACACTGCCTTTAACTTCCAGATGCAATTATTAATGACTTCTCCTTTCATTAACTAGCTCTCAATCTGTGCAACTTCACCTTCAGTAATTACTACTCACACAGATTTTATATAAGGATAATATGCAAACAATATTTTAGTGTAACACAAACCATAATTAGAAAATACACTGTAGCACATCACACTAATTGGTATTTCCAAGCCATTTAAAAAATCACTTTGCTCCAAGCCAGAGGGACCAAGCCAATTTCTTCCCCCACTGTTCTGCACTGAGCATCCAGACCCACAGATTGCTGACTTGACCACATCCCTGCTGAATTACCCCAGTATGGAAGGCAACGGTCACATTTCAAAAACCATCAGGCTGGTACTTGCAATCTACATTTACAGTCTGGAAAAGCAGAGAACCAGCACTGGTAATAAATTCCTCACATAAAATTGCAGGGGAGATTGAAATGTAGAGCCTAAGAAATGCTGTAAAAGCTAGTACAGGTTTCCTGGTTCAGCACTGTATGCTCCTCTACAAACAAAAAATGTTGTAATAAAATAATGACAGCTGTCAGAAGATTTATTCTTTCCCTAAGCATTTTCTTACTACCCAATACTAATATATTTTGGCTGGAACAAATACCAGGGTGTTTCTTGACAGCCTTCAGGAAATTTGGCATTTTCCATTTTCTCCACTGCATTTTCTAACTGCCTCGAGGGCACATCATGTGGACCTGCTCCGTTGTTTTATTGCATTTGTATATCTGAATGTCAATATATATATACATAGAGGGATATGAAAGGAAGTAGATGTACACACAGCCAAGGTCACACCATGGAGAAAGACAGAGGCTGATGTCCAGAATGCCAAAAAATCCTGCTTCCCAATGAAAATCCTGCTTATGATAGATCTAGAGTAATTTGCAGAGCCTCTGTTATTATTTCGAAGTCCAGTTCTGCTTCCTGCTGCTGCTTGCAGTGCTATAGGTGAAAGGAAGATGTCTGTGAAATTAAAGAGCTGGTCCTGAGAGTTACATAATGAAACAAGGTTTGAGGATCTTCCTTTAAGCTGCTTTTAAGTGTTCTGCTTACCTGAAACCTTCTGTATGACTTCGTTTACTTCCTTCATGAACACTTTTTGCACAAACACTAAATGATTTAAAAGGTCAGTTGTGAGATTATGTTCGAAGGAGCCAACCTGCAGAAATACAACGTTTGAGAACAAATCTTACTTTTAAAACCAGTGGATTTTTAGTGGGTTTTTTTTCAGCTGCAAACATCAGAATTGTCAATTAGAAACATGCTTATTTTTCTGACTAAAGAATTAGTAGAAATGCCCCACTTTTACCCAGCAGGTAGGTTTCTTTTAAGCAGCATCACTTTTCTCTCTGGGAAAATTAACTATGGAAACTGGCACACAAGTAGAACTTGTGAATAGAACACCCTGTGTCAAGCAGAAAATTTTATATCATTAAAGTTCTACATCATTTCATTTTTGCCCTTAGGGAAATGTCTAATCACAAAACCAGCTATAAAGCAATAAAACAGTCTTCCAGTTTCTCAGTATTTGGACTCAATCTGTAAACCTGAGAGTTCTGGAGGAGGTACACTGTTTAAAAAATGTGAAGATGCACGTTAAGGAATTGTAACAGAAGGGAAATAAGATATGAAGGATGACTGCAGCCTTCAAGACCTACCTCAGCCACACAGCGCAGGTAGTTCCCCTGCAGGTAGTAGCCTTGCTTGGCAGGGAGCTCATCGATGCTCCAGATCTGGTCAGAGTAAGTGTCATGCTCCTCCATGACATATTTCCCTGACATGGTGACAGGAGGCAGGTTGAGACTGGCCGAAGGAGGAATGGTTGACATGTCAGTGGCAGAAACTTTTGAAGTGAAGCGCAGTCTGTGGTTTGGAAGCTCAAAATTAAACCTGGTTTGGGCACCTGTAAAAGGAAGGTGGGGAAAGAAAAGGTATGAACTGGTGAAAGAATTTCTTATTTATCCTTAAATTTAAGAACAGTTTTTGAACATTAAAAAAAAATTGAGATGTTGTGGGAAGTGCACAGACCTGAAGAACTATAAATATCTGCCCACATGATTCTGGGTTGCCTTAAATTCTAACGAGAATGAAGACTCCACAGTAACAAGATGGAAAAGGGAGCCATATAAACCACCTCAAGTGTACTGAGGTCTTATAAGACTATTCTCAAAGCATTACAAATTGAAATTTATTTAATCAAAGATCATAAACTGATTTTAGGAGTCAGAGGGAAGCTTCTGGGAGGATGCTATATATGAATGTATACATGTCTTCATCTGCTCTTACATTCTGCCTCTGGGAATTGTGGAAAATTCTCTATATGGGCCCACCTGGCAAAAGTCCATATTAAAAAAAAAAAAAAAAAAAGAAGCTGATGGCTACAGATTCAAAGCTCTAGCTATAACCCAACAGAAACACCAGGTGCTTTCGGATGCTAATAGGAATGCCAAACTAAAAGCAGTAATGCTCTTAAAGTTCCAGAGAACTGGAGGAATGAACAAGAGAACCTGTCATTCCATGACTCCTCATTCTTCCCATCTTGTATTCCGCCTTCAGGGAGGGCAGGAGCGCTGCTCCAATGGCAATCCCATCTATCATGGCACTGAACTTCAGCACTATGGGCTTCTTTTCCAAGCCTTCTGGCAGCTGTGGGAATTCATTGGTTTCGACCGGCGTTTGATTGATGCTCGTTGGAGTCTTCTCCGAGGGCAGAGGAGTCGCCACATCCTCTTTGGCTGGCTGGGGCCTGGGGACCAAGACAAAGAGCAAGAGACCCTCCCTGTTAATCGGCCTGGCCATCCTACAGACAGCTGGGGTAGCAAACCCCTGGAAGGGGGAGGCATTTGGGAGCACTCACGCGGTGGAGGGCTGCCGGATGAGGTCGGAGATCTGCTTGGAGAGCTGGTGGGAGCTGCGCACCATCATGCTGTGCAGCGTGGCCGGGTGCTGCGGGATGTTGATGCTGATGGCCCCCACCTTCACCACGGCCGCATTGTTGGTTTTCAGCCCCCTCTGGGCGCTGTACAGGGCCTGGGATTTGGCAATGCTGCACTTCACCACAGTCCTGACAGCAAAAGGGAGCAGCAGTCACTTGCATGCCCTCCCAGCTGTAGGTTAAACTGAGTTTTTAAGTGTTTTGAAGCAGTACTGTTTGTCAACTACAACCACATTCCTCTTCTTTCACTTGACACACAGATGCACTCACTACATGCCACAGACAACTACGCTACGCTGAAGGGAACTACACGTCATGCATGGCAAAAATACTTGCTAAAAACTGCTATTCTTGCCTAAAGTAAGGTCATTTCAGTGCATACACACCAGGCTGCACATAGACAGACGATTTGCACACACAAAAACTAAAGAAGAGCCTTCCATTTCAACTCCTGTTCAGGAATAATCTTGAATCATCCTTTTGGTCAAAAGTCAAATCTGAGTTTTGCATCCAAATAGGCCATTGGAGGGGATACTTAACAGTGAATACACAGCACGTGATAGATGAATTTGTGAGTTAATACCAATGTTTAATTCAGACATATTATTCCAAAATAAATAATCTAAACTTTATTTTAATGTTGAGGAGGATATGGTTCACAAGGGTTGCCCAAGATAAAACTGTAACTGTGCAAACCTGGCAATTTTTGATGTCATAACAGAATTCTGGCATAGCAGAATTAATTAAGCTCCCATTAAAAATACATTGGGGTAACACATTAGTGTTTCTATGGTCAATTCCTGGAGGGTTACCCAATGGAAGTATATTATGCAGCCAACACAGTATTACAGCCTCAAAGAGAAGGACATGTAGCTGTCAAGATGCAATACATCACCTAATACGGCTGAAAAATAAGACTAGAAAATGGCAACATTCAAGTTTCTCAAACTTGAATTGCAAGTTTGCAAGAAAATTGCAAGTTTCTCAAACATTATATTCCAAGGGGTATAGCTGAAACACTTTTTGTATCCTATTTAAATTGTTTATAGACAGTTTGGTCTCATGGTGAAAGCTACAATATTCTACGAACTCCGCTCTCTAAGTAATGTTTCTTCTTATTCTTAAATTAAAATATCAGCAAGCCCAAAGCAACCCAGATGTGGAAATAAAACAAACAAAAAAAAGGATATCACACTTCTGCTTATAATGAAGAAATAAAGAGCAGTGTAAGGCAACCACTGTCCTATCAACAGCAACTTAATTGACTGAAACTCAAGGAACATTCTCAGATTTTCACAGCTATGCAAGAGTTAAAAGTAACTAAAGCAGTTCAGAATTATTATTTTAGGGCAGACTGTCAAGCAGAAATGATTTCAAAATACATGATGAAGGAGGAAACAACTCACAACAATTTTCACAAAACAAAATAAACATTACTTAAGAAAAGGCCAGAATTGTTTTAATTCACCTCTAAAAGAAAAACATCATTATTTTTCGTTATGTTTGCCCATTTCCTACTCTCTTCCTGCTACCATTCTGACTCAACTGTTGTGAAGCCAATCAATAACACATTTCTATCTCCATCTATAACTATTTTAAACATTTCCTTAATTAATAATGTATTACACCAGTATAGCTGTTGCAGGAGAAAAATACCTCAGAAAAATTAACTGTGCTTTTCTCTATAAGTCATGCAACAAATTAATTTCACCACTGCTTGCCTACAAAAACCTACTTCCATGACAGAATGAAATGTGGAACCACTGTCTAGCTATTCATTTGCTATAAAAGATCTGCAGTTTGCTTACCTACATCTCATTAAAATCATTAATCATTATTTAAGTTACATATCAGCAATGCTTCCTTCCAGTAAGAATTCTGTATTCTCACATCAGTACCATGAATCATCACTCTCCAGACAAATTTGTGACAAAAAGTCTTTGTTCCACTATAGAACTGACTACAAGGCCAGTACTCAGTGGGTTTTTGGGAATGTTGTAAAAAGTGGGTAGGGGGAAAAAGTCGGCACTAGGCCCCATAACACTCAGGAACTACTGCACCCAGTCAGCTGCAAACTCAGGCAGCAGCAGATAGCTGAGGTGTAAGTAAAGGGATCCTTCCCTTAATTGCAGCTATAAGGAATTTACTTTCTAAGCCAGAGACTGTATCATGTTCATGACCCACCACCAGACCTATCCCACATGGACTCATCCAATCCTTTTAATCATTTATACTTTTGTTGACCACATTACATGGCAGCAGATTCAACAACTCCATGATGCACTGGTTTAATGCTGCTACCCAACAAAAAGGAACCCAAATCCCAATATTTTCCCTCCATCACTTGCAGTTTTACACTCCATCTCCTCTCCTTCCAGAGCTATAAGGACATTTTAAAGTTAATCCTGTACTACCACAACACTGAACAAACAGACACTGTGACAGAGGAGACCTGCAGCCACACAGATCTTCAGCATGCCTGGGAGTCAAACCAGCACACAGGGACATAAAGACAAAAAGGAATGGCCCCGTCCATGATGTGAAACCTGTGAAACCATTCTAACATTACAGTAAGAAGTTCAGTGCAATAGGAGCCCCTAAAACTATATTGCTAACATTGAGAAGGGCTTTTTTTAGGCAGGTATTTAGCAGGCTTCATTAAAAAAAGCTTATCTAGGTAATACCAGATGTTAAACCAAAATGTAGTCAAGTAACATCTGCCTCCACAATCACACACAGTAGGAATGCAGCCATTAGCTACACAACACAGAGTTAATTGCAAGACTATTAAACATAGTAATATGACATACAGAAACTCTTGTTTGGCTGTGCTTGTAGGAGATGTAGGAAAATCCTCCAGTCTACAGATGAAGATTGAAGAGAAAGCAAGAAAAACAAAAACAAAGCAAATAAAGAATAAACAGTCATGCAAAATTAGTCAGTTAATTACTTGTAACCCACAATATGACATTTACTTTCAAAATTATCAAGTTGAAGGTTTCGGTTTTGCTCATGTTTGTTTTTTGCTCTTGTTTTTAAGATTTAGAATTATTTCCCCTTTTCCTTTTGTACCCTCCCTACATGCAAAACGGACATGAGGAGCTTTGGTCATCTTCAGAAACCCTTCATGACTGTCAGATCGGAATTTTTCTTTATCCCTCTGAAACAAACTTATCAGAAGCAATTCAGCTAGGGAAATGATAAAATTCTGTATGTTTGAACTTTCTATGTAGCATCCTCCAAACTACTCGGGAATTAAAAGGAGAGAGAAACTCGAGTGACATTGTTTAGCCCCTTTCTACAAGAGTCATGTTCTAAGACCACTCCACATACTGAGGGTTACCCAGCTCACACTCAAACGGTGTGAGGGTGATCTGTGCTACAAAGAATTGTGGTTCAGCTCATTCTGCAACTCAAACAGAAAGAGATGCAGCTGGGAACAAATTAAAATAATGCATGGGCTTTTTGAGTCTGTGAACCTGGCAGAAAGAAAAAAGCCAGAACACTGTGGATGCTAAGCAAGTGACAGAGCACTGTGTTCATACACAAAAAGTGGTTCTTTCTCCCTCTCCTGCCAGGATGTGTCAGTTATATAAAGGCTGAGGAAGGGATATTAGAACTGTAAAAATAACATGAGAGAACAAAGAATGATGCATCATGAGAGTTGAAAAATGTATCTGTTAAAGAAACACTATAGATCTTAAACAGGAATAATCAGCATCAGTAGATTAACTACTCCCTACAAATGTCATATGGTTTGAACCTACAAGTTTCAAAAATCAATTAGAAGCACAAGAGAATAAACACACAACTCATATCATTTCTATGCACCTGAACAATTTTAAATTGTGAAACTTCCTACTTACTGGATATTTGGGGTAATTCCCTCCAGCAGGACGATATTGACACCTCCTATGTGAGCAGTGGCACATGTCTCAGTCATCTTTTGATGCAGTACATCTTCAGGAAAAGAAGATATTTAACAGCATTTCAGTCAGTAAAATACTTCAGGTATGCATACCGCTTTTAAAAATATTGCAGCAGGAAAATAACTGCAAAATTACAGCTTTAGCAGTCACATTAAGTGATCAGCTATAAATTGTGACAAGACAGCTTTTGAAAACGAGTTGACTGTCTTCTAAGAGAATTTCCTCCATGGCACTTTCACAAAACCTTGCATCCTCTTATAATCCTTCAGCAGTAATAGTTTTTAAAAAAGAACTTGTTGGATATTATTATATTACACGCACACATACTACACATGCACATGTAAAGCTGCCAGGGAATTTAATCACAGAGAACACTTCTAGCCTCATCCCACCTTTCATTTTCTCTTTCAGGGTGAAGCTGCCGTGGATTCTCTTCAGCTCAGATTCCATGGTGAGGCCACCAATGTCAGCCTCCAGGTGGGTTCTGTTCACCATCCCTATCCCAAAGACGATGAGGGTCACGTGCTGTGGCTCCGAGGTCACCAGGCTGCGCTTCCGCCCGTTGTCCTGCTCGTTCTCAAACACCACCCTGCAGGCAGGCTCAGTGGGGCTTCGAACACCTACACAAACACCAGCACTTATTTAAGGCTTTATTTATAATAAATCCTTGGCATATCTCATTTATATTTCTATTACAAACCAAGGATCATGTATTTTTCAAGAAAACTCTTCAGGAAAATTATCTGTGCCTCACACATTCCACCCCAATACCTTTACAGCTGAACCAAATCCAAGACACAATGAAGACAGTAATGAGAGATGTGATTTCATTATTATTCCTATGTACCTTATATAAAGATTTGCAATGATCTGATTTTATTGTTATACCAGAAAAACGCCCTGACCGTTTCCAATTGTCCCATTTATTTTTTGATCATCACACAGGCAAAGGTTCTTATAATTCTGTTTTGGATGAGCAAGTTTTAATTTTCAATGCTCTGGAAGCTAAAAACAATGTAAGAAAACTTACATTTTGTGCAGATATTGTAACTGTGGCTATCATATTCTGTGCATGAAAGACAGTGGCATCTGTTTAACAAAAGCTCTCATTTGAGACTTCTGTTGATTTCATTCTTTAGTTAAAAGAAATCGAAAGCTATATAGCTATAGAGCTACTATACCATCCCCTGCATATTTACAGCAACCTAAGTTCAGCAACAAAAAGATTAATACTTAGCTCTCAGGTTTACCCTGCTGTGATGAAATGCATTGGAAATAGCAGTAATTACACCAGATTTTAATATTTTAGGTAAAATTATGACCCAAGCACCTTTAACTTTTGTGGGACTTCATGAAAATCAGTATTTCACCTTTCCAGCTCTCATAACAAGGTTAACAGAATTTTTTTTCCTACTGTCAGTCATTCTCAAGGCAGTAATTGTCTCCCTCTAAATGGCTTATACACATGCTTGCCTATTTTCACAGAATGATAATAAACAGCATTTCCAGCAGCCCCTTGAACTCAAAACAGCACCTCAGGAGGAACAAACACAATCCATACTACAAAGTCAGAGAGAAAAGTTAAGCTTTTCTTTTGTGCATCACCTTGGTGAACTAATCAAAAGCTTCCCTACATCCTACCACTTGCCCCTCTGATCCAAGTTAGATGGGGTGGGCAGCCCTTGAGAGCCACTTCACAACCATGCTTTAGAATGCCCCATTTAAACAAAAGCACACCCACTCTATTATTCAGATTCATAACTTTACCTGTCGGCCCAAAAGTTTCAGAAGACTTTTCCAAGATGCCAGTTGGATCAGAAATGAGTGAATAGAAGTTCAATAGCTTATACATATTTTGCCAGCACTCTGCAGAGGGCTCGCTCTGCTCCGACACGGTAATGGAGTCGGAGTCATCCATATGGATCGTCACGTGGTCAACCACATCTTTGGAGCCTTTCCTGGACACTTTGGAAGTCCTTCGCTCCGACCTCCCCAGGGAATTCTTGTTGCGAGACTCCTTCTTGTTGTTGTCGTTGTTTGTCCTCTTGCTCTTGGTGTTGTTCACCCTGGTGCCTCCGTTGAGGCTCCCCCGGGAGCTGCGGCTGAAATCCGAGGAGCGGAAGTCCCTGTGCTTGCGGGTTTTGAAGGTGGGGGTCGGGGAGGCCGAGCCAGCCGTGTACCTGCTCAGTTTGATGTCAGTCTGCGTGGCCTTGATGTCATCAATCATGGTGCTGAACTGGTGGATGAGCCGCACCAGGGCCATGTCCACGTGCTGGCTGATGGACTGGCAGGAAATGGTGAAATTGCAGTGGAAGGTGTTGTAATAGCGCTTGTTCAAGTCGTGGAAGGAAAGGGCATTGGTGGAGTTGTGAGGGGTGCACATGGATTTCTCCATCACCACAGCGCTAATGCTGAAAGTCTCTAACATCAAAGCTGGTTTGAATTCCAGAGGAGGAAGATTGACAGCTCCTTGCCTAAGGAAAGGAAAGGTACAAGTTACTACTCTGTTGCTTTTTATGAAAGTGAGAGTCAAATATGTTTTTTACACAGCTTACATCTAATTTACTGAACTCAGCCTTTTATTTCCCTTAGGATATTACCTTTTTACCACAGTTCTAAATATAATAAAATGAACTTTTTTACAGTTTCATACTGTGTGCTGCTAACATAGAAATCATCCAGTTCTAGGAAACCTAGCTTGGCAAGCAATTATTCCATTATATACTAAATCTTTGCCCAGAATTGTTCTGAGGGAAGATTCAGCACTTTCACAAAAAGTGACATCATTAATAATTAATCCTGTAATTAATAAACACCATTTCAGAGCCATTCAAATTCCCCCTACTATTACTCCCACCAGCTCTTCCCCTTCCCTAATCTCCAGTTTTCAAAAGCAGCTGAACATTCAAACAGTTACAATTCCCAAACCATTCCATAGGAAGATTAGAAAAAGTATTTTCACAGGAAGATAAAAAGAAAGATTAGAAGAAGAAAGGGCTGCTCCTTATCCTATAAAAACGCTTTGGAAATGTGTCACCACATGAAAAGCTTCATGTGTCACCACATGAAAAGCCTCATTTCTGTTCTTTAACCAATACACATACTTTTAAATCTCTCATCATACCTTCTGGCTCGCTTGCTTTTCCTTTCCTTTGCTGTGTCTGAATCAACAATATCTGCTCTGAGACAGTCCAGAGTTCCTGAGAAAGAGAGGTACTCTCCAAAGTACATCCTGTAGCACAGGGGCATCACATCCTGCGACTGAATTCCTGTGTAACTCAGCAGAGGTTTGAAAACAACCTACAAAACAAAACCCACCTATTTAGTTAGGAGGCCCTTGGTTATTTCCACCCTCTTGCTCACCCACTTGATGATGTGCAACCCCAGTTACCTGTGCATCTGCCAGCTGGACAGCAGGAAAGCCCTGGTTGCCCTCTTCTACTCCTGCAATGTCATCCTGGCTGGTGCTGTGCTGTGAGTGGGTGCCATCCAGGGTGTTCTGGTCACTGGACAGAACTGTGTTGAAGTCTGAAGCAGAGGGGATAGTAGGAAGATTGGGTGCCACACCTGGAAAATAAATACCCATGGAACACTAACACCACAGCAAATCTTACCACCACTGACTTGATTAATTCAGGAATATCATTTCTATAGACAAACAAGCCACAGTGAGGTCTGTAACCTCACAAAAGTGGCATTCAGGTGGAAGAAACAGCCTGATATTGGCGGACCAAGTACAGATTGTCCAGTTCAAATTTGGAAAGAGTCTTCTGCAGAGAAACACACTCCAGTTCACAAAGGAGCCACAATAGTTCAGCAATATGTACAGCATAATGATGTTTGTAGGATCAGACTACTAGTTCAGTATTAAAAACAAATTAAAACAACTTCTTATTGCCTAAGATTAATATAGCACAGCTGAAGGAGTATTAACAGAAAAAAGATTCAAGTACAGTGTTAGTGAAAAAGAAAATTAAGACATACATTGACAAATCAGAATGATGACAGGCCAAGAAAAAAAATAAATGAGCTGCAATGAATTGTTACACACCTGATTCTTTAATACACCTAACTTTCAGAAATTTACTTTTTCCTTCATTCCCTTACACTAGTTAACCCACTCCTAAGTTACTCTCAAAATACATGTTTATGTTTAGTCTCCAAATTGAACTGAGAAAGAACAAGGATTCCAATGCACTAATCACAAAATAAGCATTTGAAAATTAGATCAAAATAGCCAACAAAACCAAGGAACTCAGCAACAGAAGATGATTTCATGGCTTAACTTTTGGCAGCTACACTGACAGTTCCACATGTAAGAAAAAGCTAAGTTTTTGGAGGCAAGGTGAAGCAAAAGAAAACAACAGATTTGCTTAAATCCCATCTTTTCATTTTCCAGGTTGCTGGGAAGTCCCACAAGTAATACTTTGAACCAATTAAGTTCTGTTGAACATAAACCACTCTCAACAACTTTCAGTCAGAATGTGGCACACACAGGCACAACCAACCCAGAACCATCTGGAACTCAGCTGCAAATTAGCAATACCTGTTGGAAGACTGTTCTGCCCAGACTTTGTGGCTGGACTTTCCTGTACAACACTTCCCCTGTTGCCCACAGCATTGGACATCCAATTATAGAAACTCACAGAAGAGGGCTCAGACAGCAAAGGGTGCTCAGACAACATGTCTGTGGCCACGGTATTACCTGTGCAGATAAAGCAGAAACTTCAGCATTTCTTGCATCCAAGTCAGCAAAAACAAGGAACATGGCATGATGTCACTGACAACACCTATTTACTATATAAGTAAACCTAATTCTCAAGGTTTATTGCACTAAATTATGTCTCAAACAGCACTACAGGTGCTACCACAGAAGTAATACACGGCACTACTGGATGTTGCACTACACATGGCTTTGCACTTGCTCATCTCTATCGTTAATTAGAGGAAAGGAGTCATTAAGAAACCAAAATACCTTTTTTTCTGAACAATATTTCAGTCCCTGACAGCAAAGAAGAGAGGTTTTAGAGAACATACAGTATCATACACAGTATGTAATTTACATCTAAATAAAAACTGTTAACATTACACTCTGAAAAACAATACAGATCATAAACACTTCA
Source organism: Anthoscopus minutus (assembly GCA_013399455.1). Lineage (NCBI taxonomy): Eukaryota > Metazoa > Chordata > Aves > Passeriformes > Paridae > Anthoscopus > Anthoscopus minutus. The sequence goes on from VWYI01020231.1 coordinate 108,507, forward strand.
ATGTTTCAAGTTTCTAAAATATTTGCTGAAATGACCATTACTAAAAATCTGCAATTTATTGTATGCAAACTAAGTTATTGAAACATTTGTTTCAGCTCTCTTTTTGATCTACTTACAAGGTCAAGAAAAAACAAATACAAAATGGCTATTTCCTTATTTATTCAAAAAGACTCCAAAACTATGCTACATCATACCTGTTTATGGTACATTCTACTTTTTATGCTACATCATACCTGTTCTTGTTAAAGAACTACTTTTAACTGCAGTTGAACTTCTCTGAGGAGTCCCTTCCAAAAGATTGTGCAGACTAGGAAAGCTCCCAGTGAGATAGCTGAGCAGACTTTCCTTCCTTGGACTTTCCCTGACTCCCATTCCAGAGCGGCCAACGTGCACTGGTGAATCCGTAGCTGTATCTCCACTGGTGTAACTCAAGGAATGATATGGATGGATGCCCTGTGAGCAGAAAACAAAGTACTGTGGAAACTGCAAAAACAAAGCAACATTTGGTCTGAATATGAGGTTGGAACAATAATTTTACTACAAGTTACTGGGGAGCTTTGACAGTCTTTGATTTTGTATCATGATAGCTTCATCCTTGTTTCTGGCGCCATAAATAAAAGATCAAAGGCTATAAAAGTTAGGGTATATCCTTTAATGATGCACATGAAGCTAACTGGCAAGAAAAACAACAAAGAACAGATGTAGACTACAGACCAGCTCCTAGAGCATCCCTTTTGGAAGGTCAGGAGCAGATCTTCCATGTGCACTAGTTACTTTTCGTATGCCTTTATTCAACTGCAGCCACAAAACTGCTCCTGAACAGGCCAGCTACCACCCCCTTTTGCCTTGGTGCTGAGCCCTGTGCACTCACCTTTATTTTCAGCACAGAATCGCTGTGAGTGTGAGTCTTGGACAACTTCCTCATGATCTCAGCACCAGTGACAGGCCCAGAGGAGGCGCTGGCAGGGGGTGGGCGATTGGCTGTTCCTTCCAGGAGCATCGTGTGCTCACTCACAGTAGCTGCACCCAAGCAAACAGTTTTCCTCATTTAGATGCATTTGGAGAATCAAGATGATCTATTGATCAGGCACATTTATCTACAAGCACTTGGAAGTCACGAACTTCCAAGTGCTGACACACACCTACACAGTGCAGTCTGATTTACAGGCAAATAAGAACACCTCAGACAGAGGTCTGCTGGCTTTTGTTTAATAATCTAAGGGTTTCTGCTTAATCAAAAAAGATATTTGAGAGAAAGGGGCAAATATTTCCATTATACTGTATATGATTACATACAAGTTTCTCACACAAACATCTTTGGGCTCCCTTAAAGCTGCTAACTGCTGCCTGGCTTTTAATTGAAAGGTAGCAAATAATTAAGTTGATTTATTTTGTGCAGGAAAAAACAAGAAAGAAGATGTAAACAGAGAGGCTTCCTGTTTTGTTTTTCCCTGAATAAACACACATTATTGTAAAACTACAATTATCATTGTTTGCAGCAGCTTCAGAACAAAGGTGATATAAAAAAGGAAGCTTGGTAATTCTAAAAAAGGAGACTATAATGTGACAAGCATTAAAGCTAAAGAAGATACAAATGTCTGAGAGGAACTGCTTGTCCCTATGAATTTTTATGGAGATGATAACACAAAAATACCTGCATCAAATTCAAACTCTGCTCCATCAGCACTTGTGTCACTCTGAAGGCCCCCTCCACTGTCCAGTCCAAGGCCATCCTCATGCTCGTGGCAGGCATTTGGCTGCAGTTTCATTGGCTGGGTTGGTCTGTGCAAGCTGACTCCTTTAAAGGCTGGGGTAACCACAATGAACTTCATCCACTGCCTTGCTAAGGCAACCAGACCTTTCTTTAAGGTCACTAAGGCAGGAAGACCATCACTCTTTAAAAAAATAAAAAAATTAAAAATTCGTATCATAGCATTTTGAAGCAAACTGGAAGGGAGAAAAAGTCAAACCTCTCTTAAATCTCTGTGCTTAAGAGGCTTATGACAAACATGCTGGCACAACAACACATCAAGCAAGAAGCCAAGGAGCTGGGAGACAAAAATTACAGATTAAATGAAATACAAATTATCTACATAAAATACATTTATCTACATGACCTGAGAATCTAGCCCAAGGGGCCAAAAATAAGCAACAGGAAACAGGTTTGTTAAATATGCAGCTAAAAGTACTTGAGTAGTTATCAGGTATATCTGAACTATGGGTTAAGATTCATAGCAATTCTGCAGAAACAGAATTGAAATTAAAAAATTGTTTTTTCCATTGTTCATAAGCAGTATTTTAGTACCATAAATTTGAAGCCAAATAGCAGGATTGTTTTGATTACATCACTGAATTGTCCTAAAGAAAACAAAAGCTTGGTATTTTGACCATGAAGCAAACTGTGCTATTTGTGCCACAAACTGTGCTATTTCTGATCACTGGCTCTCAGCTGAATATGCTGAAAACCAACATGTTTAAATCTGACAGCTGTAGAATTGGATTATGAAAATGACAAAATCAGGAATAAACTCTCCTCCCTCATGCCTAATGTTTGTTCAAACAACAATTTCCCACTACAATCTAGACATTTACATTCTAAATCCATCAAGGAAAATACTTGATTCTTAAACCCTGAAGTTTGTACAATTCTAGCTCCTTCCTTAAACTGTCTGCATTACCCCAGTGTTTCTAGAAGACATGAAAACTAGTTCCAAGAAGAGAATTTTGAATAAACTAACCAGTTCATGCACTTGCCTCAATAATTGAGACTTACTCAATTTTAAAACCATGAAAAATTAAATCTTATAAAAAGGCCACTGAAATATGATAGAGGGAATGAAATCTGATAAAAAAAAGCCATATACAGTTTTAAAGGCGTGTCTCTTTGATTTATGACCTCATGTATTTACTAATAAAATACTTTGATAAACATTTTGCATATATACAGGTCATAACTAAAATAGAAGATATCAAAGAAAATTAAATGAGAGAAACAAGATCTACTTATCACTTTAAAGATGCATATGAGTTTGGGTTATATTTTCTGGTTTGTTAACCTCCCTCGAACTGTTGCCAAATTTAAGACATTAGAATTGGCATATTTGAAACTAAAAGACTGAGATATTTCCAGTTTCCCTGGGTAACTCACCATAGTGGCATCCTCAATAATGGAGTAATTTGCTTGATGAAGGTAATGGTGCAATATATTACAGAGTAAACAAGAAGGATTTTCTTGCAAGAAACGAGCCACTTTGGTAAGCCTGTTGTACTTGCTTCTCAGAGGGAAGTGCACACTTTTGTTCTAGATTAAAATAAAAAACATTTTCAACATATGAACATACTTGCAAACAGAGCATCAATGACAAGATTTCATCTATGAGACAACAAACTTCTAACCCCATTTTGAACTTCTCCAACAAAGATGGGCCTCATGGGTACCCACCTTATTTTAAATACTGCATGTGAAAAGTCATTCTGGATGTATATTTATTTATATGAAGCAGTAACAGAAAAGCCTGGATTGAAATTGCAGACCTTATAAAATTACATCTGGACAAACAGGCATATATGCAAAGCCAGTTGTCATTTTCAAAGGAACAGGTTATTCCTAGTTTAAGACAAACCAGGCACTTTTTCTAATTTGGTTTAATGCTAAAAAGAGGGTAGGAAGAAGAAACAGAAAGGGAGGCAGGAATAAGAGACTGCTGCAAAGGATAATTTTTGAGCAGAGCAGAAAACCAGCATCACACTTAGGTCACCCATCTCACTAAGCAAGACTGGATCTCAGCGTGGGTATCACGTCAAAACCTCCCCACTAGATGGTGTCAATCAAACCAACAGCAAACAAAAATACTTCATAAAATATACCAGGCACCACAGCCATACTTCTTACTTTTATTTTACCTGGAGATGCACTCCTGTAAGAAGCATGAGACTTCCTCGCCAGTAACAGCTCTGAAATTCAGACTGTGTACAAAAAGCAGAGCTTTTTGTGAATTCTTGTGACCAGCTCCAAAGGCTCACAAGAGATGCCCTTAAGCTTGCCAGTGAAAACATCCAGAATTCCAAAAACTATATGCTGCCTGTCACACTGTCCTGTTCTGATATGCTCATTGATTTTATGAAGGTCATTTACCTCTAGAGCTTCTGTCATAATGCACCCCATAACAGCACAGATTCGCAGGGTTCCTTCAGTTTCAAGTTTATTTAATGATGACTTCACTTGATCAATGGGAACAAGCCAAGCACCAACTGCAGGCGTTGCAGTGCTCAGGAGATTCAGCTGCCTGTGGAGACAAAGAAAGATAAAAAGGTGTTCACAGGCAGCAGCAATGAGCAGGATTTTCTGATGCTGTTATGAATGATGGTCAAATAGGTGGGACATTGACACAAAGTAATAAACACAGACTTACTGCCCAGAAAACAAGAACTGGAAAAATTACTTGAGGCAGTTTTTGTTTTATTCACTCACACACTCGTGATTCTTCTCACTTTTGCTACTGCTATTCCTTCCTTTTCCCATTTGTATTCCCTACTGAAGTCATACAGTTTGAAATTCTCATCACTGACTGAATCCCAACGTGAAGTGTTGCATGTCATGAAGGACTTTTGCTAAAGGGCTGAGGCAAGAATAATAGCAGAGTAGTTTCTAATTTATGGCTCTATACTGACAGACAAATATTGGGCTTTTTCTTCATACATAATCAGAAAAAACAATCTTAGAAAGACACATCTTAAACTTTATAGTGCAATGGCAGTCAGAATATGGATGATATCAGGTTGAATACCAAAAGCACTGAGCTGTTCTCTTCACTAGCATCTCAGCTACTCAAAACAAATACCTTCCCTTGCCTTTCTTTCTCATACATTTCCATCTCACCAGATGCTGTTAGCAAGGACTTTTTGTTTCATTTGGGCTTTTTACTCTTCCTTTTTTCTTCTTTTAATCACATCTAATTTTCAAGCAGCACTACCATAGAAATTACAACAGTAAAAAAACAGAAGCAAGTCTTACTGTGATGCCTACAAACTCGAAATTATAATTTCCAAAGAAGCTTCGAAAATTACTGAAATTCCATTCAGAACCTACCCAATAAAAATGCAATTTGACAAAGCAGAACCTCCATTTTCTTTCTTTTAAATCAGGTAAAATTATACCTTGAATATATATGGGCTGGAGAGCGCACATTGGTGGGAGCTGCAAAACTAAACCAAATTTCTTTGATTGTCAACTTCATGCTGCATGAGTCAGGGGGAGGAGGCATCAAGGGGATATCTTTTTTCAGATCATCCGATTCAACACCTTCATCCTTCAAAAACCAAGGAATCATGAAGTTAGAAAGGAAACTGTCTTCCAAAATTATGACTATGAAAGGCACTAACATACCATACATGCTCATAATTTTTTTTTTTCATAGACATTTAGGCAAAGAAAAATAAACTAATGCTGTCCATTAATCCTCCTTCAGGAAGCTGGAAGAATAGGATGAGTGACCAATCATTTCTACCCAGTTTGAACACACCTGCTCATCTGAAACTGAATTTCCATTAATATCTGAAGAGGGACTTATTCTGTCACAAGGGAGGTTATCTTCAGACACATCCGTGTTGTAGCCGCTGCCAGTGGGGGAATCTGAGGAGTTGTTTGATGCAAGCAATCCACCTCTCTCTGTGTCTCTTGATTTACCCATGACTCCAAAGGTGTTATACAACACTGCCCCAGACTGCCTTCCCCCTGTAAAAATACTCAGACTGTAAAGGTTGGCAGCACATAAACAGCTGTACATTATGCCCCATAGAAAAGATCCATACTTAAGCAGAGAAATACACGATTTTGGTAACACAGGATGCATCACCATTTTGTTCAATAACTTATCATTACAATTTTGAGCTTCTGATATCTTACCACAAGTTAGATGAAGAGTACGCACATAAATGCTTTTTAAATATTATTCCTTGACAAAAAGTAACTTGGATGATAGAAAACACACATATACTGTGGGGGCTTTTTTAACTTTTTGTAGATAGCTTTCCCCTCCCAGAGCAAAACTCTGGCACTATAATGCATTTCCTGTGGATAAAGTGAGGATTTGAATGATCAGTGAAAGCATCAATTTCAACCTTAAGTTCAGAAACTGATGAAACCAGTTTATATGAAATTATTTCACACACTATTATTAGTGGTACTTACAACTAAAAATGTCTTTATTGTATAACCTACGAGATTTATTTACCACAGATATGTACTATTCAGTATCACTTAGATTCAACAAGTTCTAATCAAGTAATTGCTAAGCCAGAAGACCTAACAATGGAATTGTCAGTCATCTCATAAAGCAAAATAATACACAGTCTTTAAAAGCTTTACCTTTTATAGTTAAATTTTCAATTCCACACTCAAACATTATCCAACCCCACTTCTCTTGACTAGGACCAATGCGAGCTACATCTGGAACAGCTTGTTGATCTGTTTCATCCACAAAAGTAAACTCATCCAGCTCTTCCAAAGTAAAAAGAACTTTTGATTTCCCAAACGGAATGGCTGTTATTGCACAAGTTCCAATATCTGTGAAAATAAACATATTTACTACTTTGTTCCAGAATGGAAAAAACTTTACATCTTCCAAAAGCTCCCTGAAGTTTAGAGTGTTTTGGAGGAGTTATCCCTTCAGTATTCCACAAACAGGAGAAGGAGGAAAAAAAGAAAGAAAAAGCTTAAACTTCAAGAAAAAGGAGCACAAAAAGAGAGTAAATAGCTATGCTCCTTTTGTGTTAATATGGGTAGGATAATTTTTAAATTTGAAAAGAAACCAAGGACTGAGCAGTATTTTAAATCACTTTATACCTAAATGTCAAATACCTCAGGAAAAGAACTACACTGAGTTACTTTATCTCCCTTCTATTCCTTACTCTCTGCCTTCAGTTTGTAACTGCGTTCACTTTTGAAGTAAACATGAAATGCTAAGGTCCTTAGAAAGGCTTTTCTCAAATCTTTTAAACAGAAGATGATAGCTTTTCTTGGTTAGAAGTCTAAAACCTTTTAAACAGAAGATGATGGCTTTTCTTGGTTAGAACTCTCAAATGTCTGCAGCACACCTGACACAGGGCACTACTGCTAAGATTCTGCCCATAACCAAGTAAAAACAGAGGTAACTATTTCAGTGTTCTCTGTTTTGTTTTTCTCGAATTTCATTTGCTCACTCATCTTTCTACAGCAGTGGGATTTTCTGTTGTTTATTTATTGATTGTATATTTTTTAAATCATCCTGACTTTACAGAGTACTTCCTCATGTCTAAAGACTCCTGTTCCTTATGGAACAGAGCAAAAACTGGTATAAATTCTATCAAAACTGAAGCAGCTTAACAAAAACTGCCTCTACTTTTGGTCATCTTTTTCTGCTTAGTTTGCCAGGATGAGGAGTTACAGCAAAATTTAACTCGTAGCTTCTTGAAGGCATGTCCTTAACACAAACAACAGGGAAGTCATTTGGGTAGAACTCATTTTCAGCTTTACAGTGATTATAGTTAAAAATCTACAGGTTGTCTTGCTGAAATTGCTGGTACAACAGGCACATGATTGAAAGTGTTAGGAAGGAGTTAGAAAGCAAGTCAGTGTAATTCATTCCCTGCAAACAGTGACAAAAAATGGTAGCTGGAAAGACATCAGCTGGGAGGAAGGGAGCTCAGGCTCAAATTCCAGCAGTGAGGGTCATCACTTACAGGACAACTCATCTGCCACACAACCTGCTTTCAAGTTTCTCTTGATAGCTTTTAGTTTGCCTAAGTTTAAATCTAGCACTCAGTGAAAAAATTATTCATCCCAAACTTCTTTTTGAAGTATCTGCAAGAGCTCTGTGTGGAAGGAGCTTTTTATCCATGTTGATAAAAAACCTACCACCAAACTACAAGATCAAGACCAACTGTAACTACTTGCTTCTATTAAAACTGACATTTCCACATATTAATATAGTTTAATACCTGTTGTATCAAGACCTCTAAGCTGTCCATGAACACGATGGATGTTCAATTTAGCAGCAATTTCTTTTCCTTTTTCTGCTCCAGAATTGGATCTCAGTGAGCCAGAAGACTGGGGCTGCATTTTGCTGGTCTGGATGTAACGATCAAATGTGACAGAATTCCTCCCAGTTTCTGCATTGTTCGAAGTCTCCTCAACTATACCCCTTTACAATATCAGGGAGGAAAAAACAATTAAGCAACTCTCAAGAGAAACAAAAACAACCAAATGAAATATGTCTGAAGTTTATGACAAATAGTGGCATGTACCGTTCTCACCTGTTCATACGAACTTGAGTAGCAATTCTATCAAAACACAAAGCTACTAAGGAAACGTGAGTCACCGTTTTGCTGGAAGAAACTCCTGGGGATTCATCCACAGATGCTTGTAGCAAACACAGGTTCACCTGTACATAAAATTCCATCCAAGAGTACAGACATTTAGAAAAGCATGTTACATTAATCACTAATTTCTGATACAGCCTTGTCTTATACTTTCAGTAAAAAGAAAACTAAAACCACCACACCTAGAACATAATTTAAAGACATGGCAGCCAATTACGCCTATGGCGGTTGACACTTAATTACTGCATGTCTACCATCATAAAATTAAGCAGCTCCAAAATTCAAAACTTTAGTTCTCTAGCACAAATCCGCATGCTTCAGCTTTTGGGGAACAAACAGGGATGCAAAATAAGGGTAATTTTGTGAGGCACTTTCCTCCTGATAAGCTAAAAAAAAAGTTGTTACCTTTGGAACTGTGACATTGGCCTGAAGACCTTTAATTGTCACATTATCTTGCTTAAGTGAGAGATTGGTCTGTGCTGGTCCCTGGTTTGTTGTTCCTGTTGTGGTGGTGTCTATTTTTGTTCCTCTGATGTCTTGCTTCGAAGACAACTTGAAGAGGGGAGAAAAGTAATTTATTAGCACAAACTCAAGAGTTGCTGAGCTCAGGAGTTACAGGATATTTTATTAGCACTGAAGCAGAAAGAGATTCTGACTTTATTTTAGGCAATTTACCACGATTTCCAGAACAAGGGCTGCAGCACTTAGAGGTACAGAAGGTCAAAAACCATAAAGGCAGCAGTGCCATTCTGCAGTAAATTTTAACAACCAGACTTCAGCTGGAAGTTTGAATTCTACACATGTAAGTTATATAAAACAACTTATCATGAAGCAAATTATTAGTGTCCACTACACTGTGAAGTCTAAGAAATCATAAAATATAAATATGGTATTACTTTGGACAGAAAGAATACCTAATTCTGTAGAACTACCATACACTTCTTTTTAAGTTAAATTAATTTTTTAAGGTCTCAGATGAACTGCAAAAAACCCCACAGGCACTTTCACAGCCCTCCCCAACTACTATAAAATAATAAATACCATCTCACTGAGATGAATGTAATACTTAAGAATACCAGCTACAGTAATTTCAAATAACAGAATGTGTGATTTGATATCTTGGAAATTACTCTAGACCATCCAAAACAGGAAAACTTCAATCCTGTAAAAGATTTCTGGACAGTCAAAGACAACATGTATTTCTGAGCTGATTATGAAAATGCATCTAAGTATGCATTCCAAATCAATATAGTATTTAAATACTATATCTCAAAACACTAAATTCAGTTAAAACATTTTCTATGCAAGATACAGAAAAGAGCATTCTCTCAAATATATGTGGATTTCCCTTGTCCCTTCCTCACATTTTCTGAGAAGCTGGTCTTGCTGTTCTGCACAGCATCCCTCAGGACTTTGCAGTGCAGGTCATCCACGATTGCTGCCGGGTGCCGGGAGCTGGCACAGTGCACCATGGCCTCGATGTACCTGCCAGGGGAAAACAGCCACAAGAGACCACTGAAACTTCCAGTTTCACATGGCACACCATCAGCCACGTGTAATTAACACTACAGAGGAAAAACAAGCACTGACAGACACAAAGAGCACTTCCCATTCTTTCAGCCACCTCATAGGAAATGGAGAATTACATCTGCTGGGCACCAGGCCCTGCTGTTCCATCAGCCATGTTATACAATCCTTTTACCTAAGCCTTTGCTGAACAGAACAGCTGTGATTTTAGACAAGTTTTAGTACCATCAAAATAGAATTACCTATCCAGTGCCTCTGCTACAAGAGGAGTCAGAACTACATCTACAGTTCCTTTTACTTCCACGATTGCCGTTGTCCGTGTCTGGAAGACCGGGTGATCCAACGTCCACTCCTCTGTTATAGTTTCATCATCTGTATTCTCTGCAGATTTCTTATCCAAAGGAGTGTAAGGCGTGCTAAACGAGTCAAACACACATCAATAATCAGGGCTTTGTAAAAACAAATATAAAAGTGTTCTGGTGTCATTTTAATTCTCAATAAAATCCTCGTTAACAGCAGGTTTCCTCTACCACATGTCTTAGACCGTACAAAAATACAAGCCCAGGGTAAGGCCCTCCCTAGATCCAAGTTCAGCTTCTGGCAAAGAAATGGACACTTGCCATTAGCACCTCCAAATTCATCTAAATGAAATCAACATTTGTAATCTTGAAAACGTACAAGTGAAATAATTTAATGCTTGCACTGCGTACTTTCTGTCTGACCAAACCCAAATATTTCATAATAGAATGATCTGTTCTCAAATGGATCTGGTACCGAAAACTACTGCTGTAAATCAAATTTTGAAAGGGCTAGCAGGAGCCAAAGCATTTCAGAAGAGTATCAGGAAAATCCTTCTCTTGAGAAACATGCTAATAATGTCAGGCTGTGTTCAACTTACTTAGATGTTGATCCTGTAAGCTGCATGCCTCTGTCCAGTAATGAGTTAGCTGTGAGACCCTGTTTAACAATCTAAGATAAAAGTGCAAAGAAGTTTATTACATTCCGTCCATATATGATAAAAAACCCCAACCAAGGGACCTTTAAAAATTCCCCTTAAAGCTGTTTTTTATTAAAAGAAAACTTAGACCCAATATATGATCCAGGAACTCCTGGGTTTGCTTTTTAAATTCCTTGAAAAATCAGATCACACTGTTTTGACATAAACATTGACTTATTGCTTTTAAAAAAACCCTTGAAATACTAATCTACATAAGGACTGCATCAACACAAACCTTTTCTGTAAAATGATAACAAATTCCACTCCAGAGCTCAAACACCTGTTTTTTCCTATCCAGTCATTTCCGTTATTTTTCATGCATTTAATTTCACCTCCTTCCTTAAGCATGTATGCCCAGGTCACTTAAAAAAAGTAATTTCCTAAATCTGAGTTGCAGTTTTACTTTGAAATAAAGCACTGAGAGCCTGAATTATACTTGATCAGTATTACATGTACCACTACTGCAGTTCTCTGTAATGTATTTTAAAGGAAACTCGCAGTCCTCCAGCTGCATATCATTCAACATGCAGCACTCTTAAGTACAACAACGATAATTCAGAACACACATATGCAGAACTCCACCTTTTTTTGCCCATAACCTTCCAGCCACTCAGCCTCATAATCTGAAGTCAGAAACTCAAGGTATTCTTTATTTTAACTAAAAGCAAAGAAATTTCACGTTTCTTGTAGCTTATTCACACAACTGGCACTAAGCCATTTAAAGCCATTTTGAATTCTTACTCCTTCATCTTCCATACCTTAAAAGTTGGGACAGAGAGTTGTTCAAAAGATGAGGAACTTTCTTCACTTGTTGGTGTGTCAAGGTCTAAAGGGCGATGCAATGAGGATTTGGAAGTTCTTTTGTTAGTTGGGTGCTTTACTGACCAGTTGATCACCTGGAACTGTGTCAGGTAATTTTGGTAACACGCCATTACAGGCTGCTGGGAAGTGATTTGCTCACGTTCTACAGCCTTCTCAGAGTCCAGGACATACATGTTGTCAACGTGCTCATCATCTCCTCCCAGAGCTGAAACAAATGAAGCCTGGGAAGGATGAGTCTTAATTGGCAACGTTTTCATATCTTGACTGATTTCTCTATGGATTGTGCTTGTTAAGGGTCCTTCCACACTGTGATAAATAGACCCCCTACTATATTCAGTTTTCTGAGCTTGCTTTTTTCTCTTCTTCCTCCCTGGGTAGGTTCCTGGGCCTTCATCGCTGCTTATTGGCTCAAACTCCTCCGCGGCTGAAAAATAAGCCTCGCTATCCGCCATGGACATACTGGAATCCATGGAGCGGTACTGGTGGAACGAGTTTGAATCCGCTGACGGCGTGTAGGGGAAAGAGCCAAAGCTCCTCCTCTGCTTGGGGGAGTCCAGGACGTTCTCATCGCTGCGGGACACGTCGCTGCTGAACTGCACTCCCACGGGGACGGGCTGCTTGTCGCCGTAGAACGCCGCCGTCAGGCTCTTGGTGCTGCCCAGCCGCGCGGAGCACACGGACGCTTGTCTCTTCAGTGGGGACCTCATGGGAGACTGGCCCACAGTCCTCTCCTGGGGGCCAGGGGATGCAGGCTGGCCCTCTGCACCCTCCACTGCAGCACTGGGAATGGAAACAAACACTTCACTCGCTTGTCTCATTACTAATGCTGCTCTTCCTACACTGTAGCAGCTGTCAAATGCATCAGTGATTCTGTGACTATTAGCACAGCCATTATCTTCATAATGCTGGTTACATACTGAACTCTGCCACTTGGCCACTCAGAGGTTGTAAAACCAAACATTTAACAGCAAGTGCTGGTGTCTTTATATGCTGGATTTTCTACCTTGCTCAGGTAACCATCCCCCTATTAGGGATCCAAATCAGCATTCAAACCTTTCGGTAGCACCATTAACACTTCAAAAATTGCTAAATCAAAGGCTTCTCATACATCTCAGAGCATTCAAGAGTTGAATCATATGCCTACCTGGACAAGAGTACTGACCTTCCATGAGCATCTTCCCTTTTAGCACTGGGTAGGAACTCCTTCTGTCCCAGGTGATCCTCAGCAGTGGATGAGGGACTGTCCTTCTCCCCTGCAAGCAAGGGTAGGGCAGCACTGGAGCTGCTTGTTTCCTCTGAAGAGGAGGAAGAGCTGTGGGAGCGCAGCGGCACTTGGAGGCTCAGGTGTTGCGCTTTCCTTTCCATTTCTATCCCCACAGATCTGCAGTCCCAATCTTTTCTTTTGACACCATTTGCTTTACCTAGGATCAGGGAAGGAAAAGAAAAACTGAGTATCTGATAACACAACTGCAATGGACTCTTCCCTGCCTACTGAAATAAAAATCATTATTAAATAAAAGTTCTAGTTTTGAAATGCATGCACATACTAGCATGTTATCCTGACAAAAATTCATAAAATCATGTCAGCAAAACATCAGATTGTCTCAGCTGGCTGCTTTCTATATAAGTAGAACAAGTAAAAAAATCTCCTTTTTACTCAGAGAGGAGGTGCATGCTAATATAAAAATCCAGCATGTGAAAGCATGCTCAAGCTCTGTTTTTAGAAGGGGTCAGACCACAAGAGCACAAAAAGTTGTACTTATCAATCAGATTCATAAACACTACAAATAGCAAAACATTAAGAAATTACACTTTTGCGCAAAATAGAGTAAAAATACAGTACAGTGCATTCTCACCATCTAAAATTTTAGGAATCTCCTTAGTAATTATCCATTCTCCTGGCTGCAGTAAAGACTGCCCATAAAACATATCAGATTCTGCACTTGTGCTTGAGAAAGCAGAGCTGCTTGAAGGAGTCAGTTCCTCAAGTTTGAAAAAATCCAGTCCTGTTAGGGTGCCACCGAAGAACCGACAACCACCGAGACAGCCACACTTGTTCTTGCTTCTCTTGTTTCTCAAATTATCATCAGGCCACAAAAACCACAACCTACAAAAGGCAGAAGAGCAGAAAACAAAAACATGAGCATGCTGAAGCTCAGTGAAAGCAATATTAACAAATATCCCTCTCAAATACTCCTCCCTCGACCGCATCGCTCACCTCTTGGTTCGGTTATCGTGCGTTTCCAAGAAATGCCTCTGCACCTCGTGTTTAGAGGGATGATCTGCAGCTAAAGCAATGTCAGCAGTGACAAGACCCAGGTTGACAGAGCCAGCTTCCAGCCAGTATGCCCTCCTCAGTATTGGCTGGAGGCCAGTTCTGCAGTTGTTGACTTGCTCGACGTACTGCCTGAGCTGCAGGTCCTGGATGGCAGCACTGACGCCTTCCCTGACAGACTGGTTGTGAAGGTTGCAGTTTGCAATGCGTATGGCACCCATCTGAGAAGAGGATTTAAACAGGAACTCTGGCTAGTTGTCAGTGAAACAAAGAAACCAGTGTAAACCAGTTAACACATCCCATACTGCAGCCCAAAAAGATCTCGGTGAAATTCTCTCTGAGGGAGCAGTTTTATATGCAGGTCAGCATGCACACAAGTAGAAGGCATGGTTAGAAATTAATCTCAGCTGCTTTTTACACAACAAAAAAAATATTTACTTAGAAACATCCTTTTGTAAACAGATCAAAACAGAAAAAACCTATCAATGGATATTATCATGAAACTTCAAAAAATTTAAATCGTTAACTTCTTCATTGTCATCTAAAACTCAAAAAACCTGAAACTTTCAAACTTGTTTAGTCTTCAAACTTCATATAATCTGAAGACATTGGATCAAGTTTCCTGCATAGCTTGAGTCCTCTCCAAAGTGTCAGCATGAAGCACCTGAAATTTCAGATGGGGTTTTCCAGCTCTAAAGGAAGAAAAGCTGAAAGGTAACCCAGCCATGGAAGAGCTACCCACAGGGTTAATATTAAATTATTGTTTCTCATCTCTGTCAGAGATTATAAAGGACCATTGAAAACCTTTTTTTTTTTTTTTTTTTTAATTTGAATGAAACACATTCAGGACATCATTTCCTAGAGTGGTTCAGGTTATTAAGCTACCTTTGAAAATACTGCCATTCATACTTATGCCTGCAGACACTGTTAATATTTATGATGGTGCTTTTTAATATTGGATTCAAAAGATTTTGGAAGCTCAAACATTATTTTACTGCCACAGGGCAGCAAGCCATTCAAATGATGAGATATCACGTCATTAAAAAAATGTTTAAAATAATTACCACTGCCCTTTAGTTAGATTCTTGCTCATAATGTGAAGCTGTGCCCAAAACTTTTAATTTTAAGTCTACCATTTTAACTGCATTTATTAACTAACAGCACAATTACTACTCAGTTGTGTCAGCACAGCAGTTTTCTTCTTTTCTGTTTTGTTACCATAACTCAACTGTATCTAAACTTATATTTTGCTAGACTGAGTAAATTACTCCTTTTTTCTCTTGTGCAGTAGGATAACGGAGAGAATATCAGCTCTTCTCTTCACAGTCCTTTTTGAACAGAGGACTCAGTCAGGCAGTGGCACAAACACTTTTCCCTTCTCTACCAAGGATACATCTAAATTCACACCAGAGGATCATGAGTTATCCAGCACTGACTTCTACTTACCCTTATCAATCATTTCCATTTGCTGAATTATTCATTCACAGCACAAGTTCTTATCAACTCTTAGGTACAAACACTGAGATGTCTATTGCTCAGGGTGCTCCAAATTATTTTACATCCACCTTGCATCTTCCACTTTTCTTTTGGGAGACACGTACTCCTCCTTACCATTTGCTAACATAATTAATAGAACTATTAAGTGGAAGCCTAATTGACCTATTCCTGGTTCAATCCATTATCACCTTTTATCACCTAAAGTTTCAGAAATTCTACTTAATCCATCGCATGCAAGCAAGCCATCAATTCAGGTAGATAGTCTATCAAAATTTAAAAAAAAAAATCTCTATTGACAAAGTATTTTAATTGCTGTGAAGAGAAATTTTTTTACCTTGATATTGGTGGCACAGCCATGTTCTACCACATACAGATCTGCTCCATCCATGGCTAAGCGTGTCATCGTGTACTTTAAGTCATCCGATGTCGGGCATGGCCCAGGCACAGAGTTCGTCTGAAGAAAAAGGGAGAAGAAAGAATGAAGAAAAAAAAAAAAAATCAACATCTATTAGGAGCTTAATTTGTGCCAATCCTCTTTTTTTTTCATGTTCTGGTAACATTAAGGGTGGATTTTTGAAGTGTTCCAGAGAAGTTGTGCACATCCAGCGAGCAATAGGGATGGATGAAAAGATACCTTAGGGTCACAAAAGCGGCGATCGATGCCGTGCTGGCACAGGACGACGGATTTGGGCCTCTCCAGCTCAAACTCCCGGCACACCACATGGAACACAAAGGTCTGCCCCCATTCCAGAAGACAGGCGAGCTGTAAGCAAATAACAGCCCATTGTCCATCACTACCCACACAAAATGGATTTGTGGTGTTCCACGGAGGACAGAAAACAACCCCAAGGGCTGGGATGTGAGCAGGAGGCCTCAGCACGCCCTCCTGGCTGCAGCACCTTCCTGCTACCCAAGGCTCATTTTTATTCTCAAGTGCACCACAACATGCAAGTCTGTATTTTTTCATGGAAAAGCACAGTGACATTAAACAATTTCACAAATTATTTCTTAATAAAATTCAGTAGCTTTTGCTCTTACAGTCAGCTGAGAACTTCATTGTAGAAGACAGAGCTCCCCCAACTTTATCACAAAGAATAGCTCAAGGTACTTCATTACCATTCATAATTTAAATGTCAGATTTGCTTCTATAAAAGCAATAAAGTAACATTTAGAAAGCACAGGAGGAAACTGGCTCAACAAAACACTGCTGATTTTTGCTAGACCTAGTAATTAGCCTATTGTTGATTTAAGTCTTTTATATAGTTAGCTCACTTATAAAGGAAATGATTCATGACTGTCTGTCTCTGTTATGAGAGGGAAATGGGTTTTCTTTGGCTTGCCAAAGGAAAGGGCACTTAAAATCAGCATTAATTTGAATGGAATTTAATCTAGCTATGACTGCCCTGCACAAAATCTCTTCTCCTCCGTTCAGTGTAATCCCTTCACAAATTCTTGCAATACATCACACTATGGAAGGAAAAAAGCCAGTGAACCTGAAACAGCAAATTCAAGGGCTGACAACTTAAAAAAGAAATCCCATATGATGCATACAGTTGAGAATGGCCTTAATAAAGGAAGAAAATCCTTTGGTTGCATTAAGCCTTAAGAAATGTTCTTTAACCTTGGAGTACTATGAATCAACTAAGTTTAATTTTAAACCATTGAGCAAGGGAGCAAATCCTCAGATCACCCAAATCAGTGGCAGCATTTTGGGAAGTACCACCATGAATGTCTGTACACACAGCAAGAAAGCATCTATTCTTTAGATTTACTAAACTTGCTTCTATGCCTTATTTATTTGCTGCAGAAGTCTCCCAACGAAGCATGCTTAATCCTAGAAAATAACATCCATTTTTAGAGGAACAAAAAGATGTAGAAGTGTCTTCAAAAAATTTAAACCAGTTAAAGCAAATAGTAGCTACTAAATAGAATGTATGTACTTTTCTTGTGCCTCAGAACACACTGGCAAAGCAATCCTTCTCTAAAGATTTGGCAGACTATAGGAGAAATAAATCAAAATGATCTGCCTGTTGTATACTTGGGGCCATTCACCTAGGTGGAAAGACAAATGTAATATAAATGGCAAATTTAGAAAGGGATTAGTGTAAGACTGACCTAACAAAGTGCAGTACTGGGAAAGCAAATTATGTTCCAGTGGGACCAAGGAGCAGAATTTATGCAGTGAGCAGCTACTCCTGAGGCCTGTCCACACTACACTTCCACAAATGATCTCATTTACCTCCTGCTTTAAAACACAACTGTGACAATGGCTCATTTGGCATCTCCTGTCCCTTTACAGAAATTATTAGATTTTCAAGCTATAAAGTAAAGGTTACTCAAGGCTCAGATCACGCGCTTTCCAGAAATCCACGCTATGCCTGTTTTAGAAGGAAGAACACATCAGTACTTCAGACTGGTTTCTAGAATGGTACCTGTGGTGCTGTCACTTTGGCTGTGAGGCTTCCAGCCTGCACATCTATCAGCCAGGCATATTCCAAGGTGTCACTTCCCAGGGGCAGCCCTTCTGCAGAAAACATGGCGTGGGCACGGAGCTGCAGGCCTGACAGGCTGATGTGACCCTCCCGGAGCACCTCATCCACTGCAGGGCGCTGCCAAGGACAAGGAAGCAGGAGGCAATTCTTGGAAAAGATGCAGCACTGGCCTAATTTAATCTTTTTTATTTTACTGACAAAATGACCAAAAAATCTTGACAAAAACAAAGATTTTTTAGAAATTCGCAGCAGATTTTCTTTATGATTCACATAAATAAATGTGAACATACATGGTTCACAATAAAACCTTTGAACAACAGGAAAATTCCTACCAAAAAATAATTCAATTTTAAAATCAACACAACTTCCACAATACAGCCACACAAACACTGACTGACTACCTGGTAATTGTCATTCAGAAACAGATTCACTGGAGACAGTACAAGCTGAAGCATTGTTTCTCTAAATCCTTTCTTCATCTCAAAACACAGCCTCTCCAAGAAGGCTGTAGGGCACTCTGGACCATCTGGACTGCAATGCTGAAATAGAAAATAAACATATCTGCTTCAGAACCTGAAAGTACATAACATGAAATGTTGAAATTTTACTATTAGCTGGCAACCTGTGAGCAGGAAGTATGCCAGTTTTCCTCAAAAAGAAGCCTGTACAATTTCATAAACCTTTTGACAACTGCATAAACAGCAATCCAAAAAGGTGTGGTTGAACCCAATGTTTCATGTGGATTTTTTATTCCTGAGGTTCCCTCAGAACTCAGGAGCACAGAGCAGACAGCATCATTATAAGACAAATTTGTTAATCAGCAAACAAATTGTAATGGTCAATCAAAAATATCACACAAATCAAGTTCTGGGAATAACATGCATATTAAAGAATTATCCAGTTCTGCCTCCCAGATAAGCAAAATAAATCCTGTCTCAAAGATAACCACAGTTTCAACAGAGAGTATCAACACATTTTGGTAAGCACCACAGCAACTAAATGTTCCAGGCAATTTAATGTAGATCCAGATTGTGAAACTGAAAAAAAAAAACATTACATGAAGCAAATTCTTTCATGATTATAAAGTACTTACCACTGGCAATCTCCCATGCACTTTGTACAAATTAACAAGCACAGTGATATCCCATGGGCGTAAAGTAAGAGGGTGAATGGGCTTGATTGAAATTTCATTTTCTTTTTTGTCATTTTCCACCCCTACAGCTGTCCAGCCAGAGCTTGAGGAGGTTGACAGGGACAAAACAGGGCTTGAAACGACCTCTTCAAAATCAGTGTACATGTCATCTTCCCCAAAATAATTTTCCTACAAAAAATAATTGTTATAATCATATGGAAAAAAAAAGAAAAACATGCAGGCAATGAATTGAAATACAAATCAGATCTTCTGATTTTAATCCTCCCTAAAGTAAGTGGTACAGTTAAACCTATAGCTAAAGTTACAGTTAAAACCTATAGCTAAACAGTAAAGGTACAGTTAAAACCTATAGCTAAAGCAACACAGATACTTTCATTTTATGAAAACTGAATGGCTTAAATGTGCAAATTTAGGCATTATGATTTGCAGAATATGAAGGCAGCTCAGTAGTTCTCCCACTACTGGTATTTAAGATGCATGCAACACAAGCAACTGTTCTGAAATATTATTACTGACTCTTTAAAACTGGTTTTGTGCTTTTGAAGATACATAACAGAGTAAGAACACAAAACCCATCCTAGAGGAAGTCACCCTCATCCAACTTCCTAAAACTTTTTTTTTCAGCAAACTTAAAAGTCTTAAGCATGTTTCTAAAATGTTAGGTCATAAACATTCCTTGCTCGAGCCTAAAAGCCACCTTGTGTCTAAATAAATCCTCTTCAATTATCTAAGGCCAAAGACACTGCCAAATTCTACTGGGAAACTGAAAATCCATCAGGTTTCTCGGAATTTATCACATCTTCTCCCTTAAAAGAAAAGCTAAGCTCTCAAGAAGAATTTTCTTACAGTGAATTTTAACATGGCAGAGCCAGCAGAGGGTGGTAGGAGCTCCAGTAAGTCACTCCTGACAACTCCTGCTGTGAATGCCAAGACCTATAAATCATTCATTTCCAGACAGTAAACCCTTAGCAGGGTGTGCTACACCAAAAAAACACCTCCCAAGATTAGAAGGCTTAACAAAGCTGCATGGACAATGTGTGTCCAGGGATCCCTATACCATTTATTAAAAAAAGATCAATGAGAACAAACTGAAAACAACCACAAAGTCAGGGAAAGAAATACAAAAAACATCCTGCCAGAAATCTTTCACAAGGTGGTCCCAGCACAGCACAAAAAGTTCTGAGTCACAAAAATGCTAAAAAAAGCAATAAATGCACATTTTCATAAACAAGCTATTAATCCAAAAATTCTCTTGAGAATTAGAATAGGAAAGCTAAATTTCATGTGAGAAATCTGCACCTAAAAACAAAATCATTATAGAATCAAGCATCTAATGTAGCACTGTTTGCATTTAGCTCCAGAGGCAAAAAGCACTGAAAAGGTGCTGTTTTGCTTGAAAAGCTAGAACTCTCTCATTAATTTATAAGTTTCAAAAAGAGGGTTCAATAAACAATTCAAACATGGGTTCATTTGCTCTGTACCAGGAGAAATCAAGTCTTCAAGATGCAGTACTGGCCTGATTTTAATCTTATTTATTTTACTGACAAGATGAAAAAATAATGAGCATATTTGCAAGTCCTATAGTCTACAAAACAGTATTTTCTGCTATTCCTTGCTTACATGCTATACCTTAGAGAAATAAATGAAAATTACTGTTTCAGTGAGTCCTGATATTCATCACCTGTCTCAGAAAATTCCTCAAACTCTGCTCCAAAATTCCAGCCCCCAGAAGCATTACCCTTAGCCTAGATCTGCACAGATTGAAATAGATGTTCAGAGAAAACCAAATGAGCAAAAACCCACCAAAAAAACTCAAAACCACACACACACACAAAACCAGTCACAAAAACCAACCAAACCCCAAACATTTTGCTGTTAGTCAAACAGAACTGACACATTCAACCGCCTTGGCTTTTGTCACCACAAGGGAGAGTGAGGGAGATGAGAAGGAATTAAACTTAGACACCAAAAAAAAAAAAATCAGTCCAGGAAGACAGAAAAAAAAACCAAACCCAAACAAACATTCTAAAGCATAATAGATTATTGTCATTAAGAGGATGTATAATCCTTCTCCAATATTTATTGAAGAAGCTTTTTAAATTAAACTTATTTTCATGTCCTTCCCAAGTCCCCTCCATGATCCTAACTCCAGAAATGTCATGGAATCTAATTGAGAAAAACAACACACTTTAGAACTTAAAATGCACCAAAAGCATGGGTTCTGGTATAACTCTGCATAAATACCGGAGTTTAGATAAGCCATAGTCATAATCATGGAATATTTTTTTATTTTACTAGTGGAAAGGTGAAAGAAGAAATTTTCTGCACATGCCCAGAACATGCAGTATGTGTGTGTGTATATATATATGTGTGTGTGTGTGTGTGTGTAAGAAGTCTTCTCACAAGCCTGTGACAATAAAAAGTTTTCATCCGCATTTACATATTCTTCAGAATCCAAATTTTCCATTTCAGCACTAATTCTTTCCCTTTCCTACAAGTGGCCACCCATAAATTTTACGAGCTGTGCTCCTCTGCCTACCTTTATTGAGAGAAAGGCTTTGAGCAAGGGTCCATACAGGGTTATCTGGGAATCTGGGGAGAGTTCCAGCTCCACGTGGAGCTTATCTGGGGGCAGCTCCGAGGGGTCGAGGGGAAGGCGGGTGGAAGCTGTGGGAGATGAAATCACACCATCTGTGGTTTTCTGCGATGGCCTTAGCACAGACAACATTGTTTCTTCCATTTCTGACACTTGGGAGCAAAATAAGAGTAGAAAAAAGATTTTGATTACAACTTAGGCCTCTGTTGGACAAAGTTCAGCAAACAGGAATGTGCATTAAAAATAGCACTTTTGGCACCTGACTTGTATAATTACATTAGCATGTCTATTCTACAAAACTGATTTTTCATCCCTAGTAACTATGGGAAGACAAGAAACTATTGAATACGTTAGTCAATGTTAATTATGCAAGAGAAAAACAATCCCTCTGAAAAAGGTTCTGAAAAAAAGTATTCAGTGTATTTATCTTGCTTTTCAAGTTAAACAGAGACATGCTTTCATTTCAGTGAAGCAGATTTCCCACAATCAAACAGCTACTGCAGGATAAACAAGAGAGAATAAACATGCAAAGTGCAAAGCTGTACTAAAAATCTGTTTTGAACTAGTAGCTCTGTAGGCCAAAATTTTGTCTCCAACAGCTCAATTACTCTGGTCACAAAACAGTTTGGAAATGCAAATCTTACTTCTTACGCCTTCCTTCTAGTTGGGGTTAGGAACATGAGAGCCCAAAAACTGTCTGTTTTAAGTGAGGAAAGGCAGTGAGAATGTAGTGAGTAACTGGAAGGGTTTTGGGGACGCAAATTGATTGCTGGAGAGTAGAGAACTCTATAGGAAAACTATCAAAAATTGATGCTCCAGCTGGAGGAAGATTTCAGGCGCCCGTTTAACAGGAGGAACTGGCACATACAGAACTACAGACACCTGAAGCCAAAAACCTCCAAGGCTTGAACTCCCCATTACTGTCTACAGTTCCTGCTCATTGCTTGCACCGTATCTTATGAGTTATACATCAGCCAAATGCTGCAGTGAGATGACCACTTTTTATGGAAACTGCATCTTTTGTAACACAACCTATTTCTCCGAGTTTTATGGACTGACTCAAAATAAAATGCAGATGTTGCTACTGCAACAAACAGTATTTTTAACAGATTAACAGATTCCATCAGCACCACAGAGCAGGAGTGAGGTGGACTGCTGAATTAATCCCTGGAGGAAGCTGTATATCAATTACCTGTGTATGTACAAACTCACAAATGCAGGGTTCAATTGCTACAATTACGAGGAAATGTTCTCAGAATGCGAGGAATGCACATTTGACACCAGCTGACAGTCTCACAAGAGCACTTACTGAGCATCTGCAAAATCAATCTCACCTTTTCTGCTTCATCCTCGCAAATTAGAGCTCTTTTAGATGTGAATTGCTGGAAGTCAAACCCTAAAAATACCATCCAGCATGTCTTCCAACACCTGCTGATTGTGGCCCTTTCAAATTAGCCCTCATTAGTCTTCTAACATCTCTCCTCCATCAGTTCTGCTTCTACAATCTCAACCTGAAAGAGTTTTATGTAACCCCGTAACTTTCCACATACCTCCCTCTGCATTTAAATTAACTTACTTTAATCTCTGTGTTTATAACTTCTTTTTTGCAAGCACTTACTTATAGGATATTTGTTACCTAGAAATATTTAGATAGTTAAGTAGAAATAAATTCTTTGATATGAGAATTTGACTAACCAGTCCAACATTCATTTCTGATGACTTTAACAGTGAACAATGAAATCTCAGTTTGATATCCATAAAGGGAAGACAATATTATTACAATTCATATATAACGTATTTAAGCATTTAAATAATAAGATGAGATCTCAACACCCAAAAGAAAAAACTTAGAAAAGCTAATGAACATGATATGGCCAAAAATATTGTACTTCCTATTTAATATACTGATATTTAATATACCAAGTGATATTTTATCTTGCACAACAACCCACTTAAGAGATTCACTTTGTTAAGGACAACGAGAAGTGAACTGCAGACAGTATTCTCTTTTTTACACAAAGAACTGGGACATATCCTGAAAAGCAGCAGCATGCAATGTTGTCAGGTTTTAAATCAGCTCCAGTGAATTCTAATGATCAACACATTCCCTTGAGACATAAAACAGCAATTCAGTTCCAAGTTCATCTCTGCACATACAAGCAGTGTGATCCAAAGTCCCAGCAGCTTCCCAAATGAACCATGCTAACAAGGAAAAGGTAGTGACACTTACAGGATTGCTTTAGCTGCTCATCTGCCTTCTGAGGATAAATTGGGTGCCAGGAGTAGTCAATTGTAAACACAACACTTGGGACCGTCCAGCATTCAACCCATCCAGCCCTTTCAAAAGGAAATAGCATCCTTTTATTTTAAGCACAACACTTCCTTTACATATCTTTAAAGCAGCCTCAAAAGTTCAAGTATTACAAACAAAATAAACAAACAAGAAGAGACAACAAAGATATAAATATATATATATATACACACATAAACATCTCAATGAAACTCACTCTTCTTGAGTTATGTTCCTCCATTTGGGCTTGCCCGTTTTCTGACCACTTTGACATTCTGCAGAAATACAAGACTCAGGACTTATTTTATTGGGCTGACAATCTTTCACTAGCATAAAGAGGGAGTATTTACTAGGATGGCAGTCAGGCAGATACAAATGAAGATCAACATCTTCTCCCTAAAAATCAAACACCAGCAACAGGAGAGTTAATTTACACTCACTTTATGCATAATGCTCACGCTATTTTCATGTTCGTATGTGCCATCATGTTCATTTGACAGGCAAAATTAGAATTACAGGCAAAGAATTCTGCTTCCCACCAAGTTTTAGTACAATCTCAAGAGCCCTACAGTTCTGAATGCTTACAAGTCCAGTAACTTGCACATCATCAAAGCAATCTATAAAGCACTGGACAGCTTTTAGTGATCCCTGTTCTTCTGTTCTCCAAACCATGCTGCAGAAATTCAATAACTAACCCAAGCTTACCCCACATCTCAACTAAATCACACTTTAAAAAGAAAGAAACCTATAAAACATTGATATCTTTGCTATCAAATGATACCAAATTAGCAACATTACCATCAACCAGTTTTTTATTTTTAGCAGCAGTAGACAGATTCTATTTTAAGGAAGACAAAAAGTACAGTACTTCAAAGAATTATCTTCATCTGTTAAAAACACTTTGTGATCATTATTAGTGCTATAGAACCTCTTAGAAATCTGGAAGATGGCTTTACAAAATGGTTTGGGGTCCAGTACAGTATTTGATGCTATCTTTCAACATACATTAGATTTTCACATTTCATAAATAAAGAGGGACAGAATTCCAAGTGATAAAACACATACACACACAATTTAAGTATATATAATAAATATACATACTAAATGTGTATCTATACGTGTGTGAGAAGCATATGTTTATATTTTCATTTTTGTGTATATATGTGTAT
This sequence comes from Anthoscopus minutus, assembly GCA_013399455.1. Lineage (NCBI taxonomy): Eukaryota > Metazoa > Chordata > Aves > Passeriformes > Paridae > Anthoscopus > Anthoscopus minutus. The sequence continues at coordinate 133,683 of VWYI01020231.1, forward strand.
ATATAAATTAAAACAGCCTATGATGAAATGCTTCACACAAGCAAACTGAAATTATTTACCTCTGGGTTACTTAAAGAAAAATTCTTTGAACTGGAAGTGAAAAATACTATTTTTCTTTCAGGAAGGAGTTAATTCAAAATTTCCTGATTCAAGAGGGTAAGGGAAGCTGTCTCACATTTACAAGATGAAAGATCTTACCTTTAAGGAGAATTTAGTGTTGCATGTGGTTGGAACAAAGTCAGTGAAAGGCAGAGAAAAAACAATGTTCAGGGTTTCTCCACAAGCTGCTAGATAAACTGGGAGGGAAAAGGAAAAACAAACGTTTTTTTCAAAATTACTCCCTATTTTGTTCTTAGATGAAATATCAAACATTCAGGTAGAAATAATTAAAAGATATTAAAGAACTCATGACACAGAATATTACCATTTAACTACACTGTACTTGGCGTAATAAATTACTGTAATCAATTATCCTGAAAGTATTTACCACCTACATCTTCTTTCTAGAAAGACACTGTACTTAGCACAAGGAAATTGCAGGCAAACAATAAAAATAACTATAATATCTTGGTGTTTTTCTTTATTCAACGGGTTTTGGGTGTAATTCTAGTATTTTCTCTCTATATACATTTATATACACTGTATTTGATTGATGATTTCTGCTGTATATGTTACTTCTTCCAAATTTAAAAAAGTGATCTCACCATTCTCCTGTTGTTTGGTGGAACAGTCAATCCAGTTGTGTTGATTTGCTGCCCAGATCATTTCAAATTGATGGAACATGACTTTGAAGTTCCACATATATGGAACAAATGAGAAAATATCAGGTGCGCTGTCACTGGACCAGTCTTGGATCAAATCTAGACCCACACCAAGTAATAAAAGGTGAGTTAGTAGCTATCAAGTGAGTGATTTCTTAAGACTTTCATGCTATAGAAGTTGATGTTTGCTATGACCACAACAGCAGGTTACACTGGGCACTGTGGCACTACCCAGACAATGGCTCTGGCCTCACTCAGAGGATAACTTTATTAGCATGGCATCATGCCTGCACTAATTAAACCTTCCTCCCAGCAGGGCTAATTAGCCCAGGCAGCACCATAGTGACGGGGCTGTATTCTTTCCATTCTGCAGCTGGAGCTTCCAGCAACAGTTGGGTAGTGCTGTACCACCTTGCATTGCCTTCTTCCTCACAGCCAGAATCCTGAGGAACAAATTACTTTTCCTCATCATCTGTCAGCCACAGGGACACAATCCAAAGCCCAAATAGTTGAAAATGAGCCGAGCAAAGAGAGATATCAAGAGAAATCAACAACACGGGTGACAAATATTAAGCAAATCAGTAGCCATGATAAGAGTTCTAGTATAAAATTAATTTAGGATCACTTAACTGCAAATCAAATTTATTTAGATATTAGAAATCCAAATTATTTGTATTTGCAAGAATACCATGCTGTTGGACATTCTATAGGCATCAGGAACTTTGTCCTCAGAAACAACTTGTTGCCTTAAATACATAAAATCAGAGAACCTGACCTTGCACAACTCAGCAAAATTTGAAAAAAAAGGGCCAAAGGAAGAATATTTGACGTGTAACTTGTTTAGCAAAAGAGGTTACCTGTAAAGAAGCTCTTCTGAGCAAAGATGAAATGATAGGTTGCTTTATAAACCTCCAGCTCACACTGCCATGTCTGTGGCATGTTCCATATCCGGGGATAGCTGGCATTAATATGGAACTGTGGACAAGAAATTAAAGCATCAGGATTACTTGAAAATGCCCAACCCTCTCTCTCTGCAATTTTTACACAGGTACCCTACCCTGCTGAATAATTAAAATTGTTTTCCTGCTGGGATGAACAGAAGGTACTTCCAGTTCCTTAATAATTTAATCTCTCTCTCCTTCTGTGTTTGAAGGTCAAGTGTTAGTGTATTCATTTATTTGGAAAGGTATACTATGAGTTTCAGATACACCTGCTGCTGTAGATGTACAAAGCATCACTCTTCACAATACACCAAAAAAAAATCCTCCAGAACATTTTTCAATATATTGTTTAAATTCAAACATTAAAAACATCACTCAAGTAAGATTATTTAAAAACCAGTAAGAAGGTTAATCTACACAATTACAGTACTGCAGAAGTGAAATATTAGGCAAACAAAAGAATAGTGCAGTATTAAAACTGTCCCCAGTAGTTCAAGCTCACCTGAGTGCTTTTAAGTACTAGTGCACACATATCCTTTACCAGAACTATTGAGTGCAATCATTTATTAAGGCAAAGCCTGTATGAACACGTGGCTACATAGTAAATGAGGCAACATTTGTAAATACATAATTTATACACCAAGTTGGTGCTTCTGAAGTCACTAAAGCACTGAAGTCACCTGCACTATTATGTCAGTATATATAAATTCCTTATATATTTTGGTCTTGCGAAACATATTAAAAAGGCATTTTCCTGCATTAAGAAACTAAAGACTGCTCCACAGAAAAATAATTATGTGCTTTATTAACAATCCTCTAGAGACTGAGACTTTGTGCTTATTAATGCATACTTACAGCCAGCATTTCTGCTTCCAAGAGAGTCCTGTACTGCATGCTGCTGGTGGCATCCACATGGAGGAGCTGCCCTTTAATTGTAGGTGAATAGCCTGGCAAACAAAAGTTATCAAATGATCATTCAGACACTAGAGTTATACCAGCATTTAAACAATTGTTACCAGTGATTTCAGCAGTCCACTACCAAGAAGTATCCTGATGGATATTTGCCTTAATACCTTGCAGTGCACTGTACAAGGAAGTATTTTTGTTCCTTTCCCAAGGAATACACATCTCAAGGTTACAAAGGAAAAACACTAAAAGACACTGACACACACACACACAGAGGAATTAAGACAAGTCTTCAGGAAAAACAATAAGGAAACAAATCAGTCTAAGCCTCAACTCACCATTTTCACCCACGGTCATGGGAATATTTATTTCCAAATAGGATCCTGCACCAACATTTACATGTACAGCGTTCGTTTCCTGCATTGCAAGAAAGCAAAACAGTCCAAATATGATTTCTAGGTTTATTTTTGCCTCTGGCTGTCATTATCCACACCTGAACCAAAGCACCTGATGATTAAAGTCTTTCTTGCCTACAGAAAAATCACTAATGAACCATCAATACGCATTGATACAAAACACCACTGTTTTTAGGCTGAACAAATACTGACTGAAGCCCAGTTAGACCAACAGCATAAAATACTCTGATCCAAGGCCTGGGAGGATAGACTAATATACATTTCTAACACTACAATTTTGACCATTTCAGTCCCCCCACAAAAGAACAAAACAGGTGTACAATGAAGTGATGCTGTATCCCATTTAGAAGAGTAGCAACAATGAGAAGAAAAATCCAAATCCCTTCACATACAAGTTTTGTTCCCCCCAGAGTCATCTCTTCATTCAGTATCATAAGAAATTGTTTTTTCATCATGGCGAGCTTCATCATAATTTAAAATTGCATAGGACATCCCCAGATTATGAAGCCCCATGACTATAGGAGCTGGCATGGCTTAAGATGTGCCTTAAAAGCTTTAAAGAAACTTAAAATAAAGCCTCTCAGAATATATTTCTCTTTGAAGGGTTTGCTCATAATTATAAAAAAACTAAGACAAAAATCACCCAGCTTTTAAACCTCAGTTCTGTAATAAACACCCAAGACAAGTAAAACTGTGCACAACCAAAAAGCACAGTGCCATCACAGTAAGACAAACTTAATTTCTTGGTAAGGTTTCATTATTTACCCTGTTCTTGGTAAAAAGCAAATCAATGGTGGCATCTGCAATGATATTCATCCGCAGTTCAAAAGCAAGGATCTGTCTTGGTTTCCCAGGCTGAGCAATTTCTGAGACCTTCATAACTTGGTAGTCTGGTGGGAAGAAAAACTTCCACAAGCAATCCCTAGTGTAGAAGAAGAAGAAAAAAAAAAAAAGTTGTTTTTTGTTCACAGAAGAAATATATACGTGTATTTGTGCATCTACTTGGTCCATTTAACTATCTTCCCCTTAGCTGAGTCTTTAGACAACCAGTGGATGTGATAAGGAAGAATGTTTGCTGAAAATCTTCATCAAGGGAGCCTTCCAATTCATTATCGAAATCTCCAGAAGTGTCAGTGGCAAGAAGTCAACTTTTGGATAAAAGTCATAAATTTTAATTCAGAAGCAAACAAAACAAACCATGTTTTACTTCTTATTTCTAATTCTTGGTTTACAAAATCTGGTACAAAAGCATAGTAAGAAGTCATCTTTTTATTTTTGATTTTGTGCATAAATAATTGATGTAAGCCCAGAAGTGAAGAAAATACAAAACTTTAGGACCTCAGAATGGAAACCACATTTCTACAGATTTATAGCTGAACATGCCATTAAATACATGACAGGGAAGGCAGAGTGATGAAGCACAGACAGCAAAGCTTACATAGACCTCAATAGGGTAGAATTCCTTCCTGCACCCAGCATCTGGCTGTTGTAGCAGCCTAAAAGTTTCCAAACTTCCACAATCTATCCACAGCAAGATGCAAAAGTGTTCCTAGTATGTATCTAAGAACTCTATGCATTCTACACTAAACTGCTTTCTACTGAATCACTTGAGATTATAAAAATCACTCCATTCTAGGGCAAGCTTTCTTTGGAGTATTAAAAGTATCATTAATGATTCACTGACCTCGTATTTCTAGCAAAGGGTTCTAGAAAGTGGCATTTTCTCTTAAATGTGCTATCATATCTAATGACTACTCTTTGGGCTGCCATCCTCACACTCCTGAGAGACAGTTAATCACAATAGTTTCACAGGAGAATTAGTGAAGGCCAAGTACCAGCCTGTAATTAACAGGGGAAAAGAGGGAAAGCACTGATTATGTAACTTTTGCTTAATAGTCCTTTACTCTCTAAACAATCCCATTGTCTTCACCAAAAATGCTCACATGCAAAACATCCAGGGCCAAGTGAAGAACAGTAGAACTCTAGCCTAATATCTTGTATTAAAATAACTAGATAATAAATACTTTGGAGATAACATCAAGCAGCTGATTATGTTAAGCAGGGATAAATTATTCCTCCCTCATTATTTTCACAGCCAGATTTCTGCTTCCCTAAAATTTCCTCATCAATATGCAGTTTTTTTCCCATATTAGCTAACAGGAGCTTGATAAGTCTAAAGATCACCAATTAACAAGTTAAAGCTTTGGGTATGTGACACTTTGATAAACAGTAAAAATACTTTGCAGTAAAAAAAGGGAACATAAAATTTAATAATGAGAGTAATCCTAACTTTGGAAGGCCAGCAAGATAAACTCCAGTGAATTTACTGATCTTAAACTATTGTGGCAGGACTTCTTTCAGACTTGGTCTACCCTAAAACACAAAATTAGAACTCTGAGCAATCACACAATGGAAACTTGAGAAAGTTTTCTCAGGAATACTGGATATTAAGATGAAAGCTGTAAATCATGGTCATACCTCTGCCTATCAGCCCAAGGCCCATAGTTGAAGTCTGTCCCTTTTCCACACACAATGTCCAAACCCCAGCATGGTGGCAGGTCCTGTAATTTGCTGTCTTCGTTGCTGGCTTCTCCATCATTACTTTCCTCTGTCTCCTCTGGTACAAGACCTGTATTACATAAAATAATAAACACATTCTCAAAGGCAACTGCTTCAAATGAGCATGAGAAATGTTTGCTTAAGCACAAGACAATTAAAGCACCCTGATGTCAGTTTTATTTGAGAGCACTACAGTATGTAAATATCAAGACACAATTCAATGCTGACTTCCAGTGGAAGGCCAAAAAATATGACCAAAAATGATCCAAAATTGCCACCTATCCTACACCTGGACACACCACTACCAAATGTGTTGTCTTTGTCGAAGATTCAGGCAACACTTTAAGGGCAGTTAGAGCCAAAGCATATTTATGATACTTCTATTGGCTCCAAAACATTGCATTAACTCTCTAAGCATAAAGATTTTTCACCACTAAAAAAAACAAACTGTCTTTGTATTTAACAGATTGTACCTGGTTCATCCATATAGTAATAGATATCAACATCATTGGACTGCATTACAACGAAACCTTCACCCATCAGCCTTGGTGGTCTGCAAGGAAAGAATGCAAAGATAAAGACTAAAAATCCACATGCTAAGATTGATTTTTATTAATTCAAGTTACCTTAAATGCAACATATCAAGCATAATGGATTTGCATAATGATTTGAGAAGAAAAACCAAACCCTTGATCATAATGTTGCTATTATTATTATAGCTATTACATTAAATAACTTAGAAGTTTAGCAAACTCAAGTACAAAGATATCAGGTTCTTCTCCACAAAGGTTTTTCTCAGACCTTCTAAACCACAAGTAACTACTGCAGTTTTACTTTCAGCATTTCTTTCAGTCAAGAGTTCCTTTCTCCTTGTCCTATATTGTTCTTTCACCTGCTAATTGTTTTCTCACTAAAATAGCCCTCTACACCAAAGGGACAAGACTTTCAGTAATTAGACCATTAGTTAATAAAAAAAAAAACAACAAAAAAACCCCATTTCCCTCAATATGAAAGGATCTAGGTGATAGAACTAAGAGATGAAACATTTCTCCTAACACTATAATATTGGTATATTACAATATCTTTCCAATGTTAATTTACATACTAATAATTCTACTTTTACTGCAGGAGACACTATTGCAGCTTCTCAGCCCCTTTCATAAACTATCATTTCTTGACAAAAAAAGTTCCTACAACAGTTTAAGAGGGTGACCTGTTAAAGCACATTGCCCATTTTATCACAGCTCTTTTTCAAAGGCAGGAAGCCTTAGAAAATATGGAAGACAACAGATGTAGGCATCATGTACTGCCAGAAACTCTTCAAAAGCAACAGAGCAGGAACCTTGAAACCAAGTTTACTTCGATAGTAACAAAAGCAGTGAAAGAAATACCTCAACACAAACTAGATAATGGCAGTAAATTAAAATGAGATTATCATTAACATTTTAAAGTACTCCCTAATATCTATCCTGAACTACCACCTTGAACCTGCAGCCTACAAACTTCTACTTTGACCTGCTTTTCCTAGCACCATGTTTTATTTTTTTCTTGAATTTCAGAGGACTTACTTGCAAAGAGTGATAAAAGTGTTGATATGGATGTCTGTAATACAAAATGTCAGTTTTCAAAGTGAAATTTTGATGTTTGTATTGATTAATCAGTCTGTTACAAATTCCATTAAGTCACTTGGTTATTTTTTATATATTCAGTGCCTGCAGGAATTTCTGGAAGTTAAAACATCCAACTTAAATTTTAAGCCAAAGCCGCATAAGAGGGCAGGCTCTAAAGAGTCAAACATTCTCCACTGCCAGTGAATTGGGCAATTTTTTGAATTTGCCCAGTAAATTAGAGCACATTTTGTGCACAGATGCCATCCTTCAGCCATCAGAAGCTGCAAGGATGGGAAGAGCATAAAAAACAAATACTGAGAGGAAGTAGGAGGAAAAGCTAATAGTCTGAGTATCTTAATCCTATTTTGTTTTAATCTTGTTTGTTTTCAATATTAGAGGCAGAAATTTCCTTTGTCATCATGTTAGAAGAGTAAGCCACAACTTAAGAACACAGCCACAGAATGTTCTTTGAAAAACACAAAGGCATGCTACAAACATCAGTATTTGGCTGATAAAAAGGCAATTAAAATTAAAGTACAAATGATGTACAGTTTATTACTTCATGCAAGCACTCAGGTTTGTGTTTGACTTCCTTCAGTTTGTTCAAGATGGCCAACCCCACTTATGCAGAATACATAGAAGTAAAAGGATTAGCAATCTGAGTTCAAAAGATAACGTGGTTTCTCCTCTACCAAGTATCACACAACTTTTCCCCAGTTTGGGTTGTTTTTAGTATTTCCTAATCCATGAATCAGCTTTACAGAAGTCAACACCTTAAACCTTGCATTCCAGCTAGAAATTCAGTGCTGGCAACGCCTGGGTACAGCTCTAGTACCCAAGAGAAGGAAAACAGACCTTAGACACAGGATGCCACATCCCAGGAAACATTCAAGGCCAAGCTGGATAGGGCTCTGAGAAATCTGATCTGGCTGAAGATGTCCCTGCTCATTGCAGAGGGGTTGAACTATCTTAGATAGCCTTCAAAGAAACCTTTCCAACTCAAATTATTCTATGATTCTATGTTTAATAATAGAGCAGAACACACACACACAAACACAAACCTAGAATAACACAAAACACCAGTGCCTTTCTCCATAAATCAAATTTGTTCAAAGATCCAAAATTAAAAACCATCAAAGTGGTAAAAATGGCAACTGTCTAAATATGCTGAGCAAAATAAAGACATTGAAGCACAACAAACATTCTCTTATTTGTGTTCTTAAAATAAATCATAAAATAATACAGATACAAAAATACCCCAAACTTACTCATCATTTTGAAGACCAACATATCTTGGACTTGGGACCAGCATGACTCGAACATTTTCCAACTTTCCCTTCACAATGTGCATGAACTGATCAAGGTGGCTCGAAGGTGGTTTTGTGGTGTATGTCAAAAAGGCATCATCAAAGTTAATGCAAAGTGTTTGTGGCTGATAATGATTCCCAAATGCCAAGCGACCCTAAATCAAAAAGCAAACCCAGTAACTCACTGATAATCACTGATCTCTTATATTTAAGTATCTATTTACACTGATCTCTTACATTTACTTACATTTAAGTATTCATTTATCTACAAAAATGCAGTTGAACCAGCCATGTGCAAATGAAGAATGTGGGCAAAAGTCCTGGACCTGTGCATATCTAAAAATACTACCTTATAGGTTAAACTCTGAATGTTTTCTTCTATTACCTCAAAACCAGTTTTCCTGGTTCTTTTTTGCTGTTGTTCATTTGGGTTTTCTGAGGGGGCTGTGTTTTTGGGATGTACTGTCAGATTTTAAAGATTATGTCCAAATACCCCTATTAAAACATGCAAGGGAGAAAACAAAAAACAACTCCAAATATCTGCCAAAAAACCAACACACTCCATACTGTACAACACCCACAATTTAATTACTTGGTGATACTCTGGAAATCATTACTTAGGCTAAGTAAGGCAGGAGTATTTCCCAAAAGTCAGAACATAACTGTTTCCACCAGCACCAGGAGGATTTGTAACTGTGTCAGGGGAATGCTGATGGTGCAACTTTAACTTTTTTAAAGCATGAAGGCAAACAGAAACTTTAAATAGAATGGATAAGATAAATGAATGGTAGGTGTCATTTTTAAGGAAATGCTGATAAATATTTTCCTTATAAGGGTTTTTTCACTCACCGTGCTCACATTGACTTTAATGACTGGAATAAGTGATCTCCATGAAGAAGAGGGGTCTTGAGATTCTGTTTTTACTTTAACACTAAATTGAAAAAAACCAAAAAAGGGAGTTATTATTTTGTCTTTTCTGCAGAAGAACCAACCAAATTTTTCTTCTAGAGGTCTTCTGTGCACAGATCTTGGGGAACAGTCCTTC